>OZ024910.1:65448107-65488107 GCA_964017125.1 Flabesymbios commensalis | reverse complement strand
TGGACACATGCGATATGCCATATAAAAGGTAATTAAATGGCCTTTCTAATGATATAATGCAAACTGGAGTAATGCAAACCGTCTCTCCACATACGCTCAAACATAATGTTTATTATAAAATGATCACAATGATCAAGGGAAACAACATAATTTATTTGTAATTATAAATATCACATATTTGTTTTTATAGGAAAAATATTGCAGCCCTTTATGAAAATGCGTGTGTTCAGTGAGGGCTCAAATCTGAAATATTGAGCATTGGTAGGCATTTTAGTGCATATTTTTTGTATCCACTTGTATTTACATAATTTGGGTGAGCTGACATTCACCTTCAAATTAGCAGACACATAAATGGCCGACAAAATCCCGTATTTTCTATGGTTTATCGCACATGAAAACACAATTTATGGTTTCTGGAAGATTTGTATTCGATAAAATATATATCGAGATTATTTGGAAAGAAAATATCTTTTTTTGACCTTCAAATTTAATACGTCCGCCGTTTTTAAATACTTACTGTTACTATAATTATAACGTTAAACATGTGGAAAATAATACGACTTATTTGAAGTAACTTAGTGGACCAAGAATAAACATTATTGACAAGTAAATGTTAAAAAAAAAATTTAAATGTCCGCGACATTCACTCTCAAATGAACGAAAAAAAAATGGCTGTCGAAAATTGTCAATTCCACCTACTTTTTTTATTTGTTGCACGGAAATGCTTAAGTTATATAAGAATATATTTAAAGAAAGAATATAATTAAACTTAGTTTTGATTGCCTTCTAAGGTAATTTGTCGTATTAACTAATCTATTTTATAAATTTAAAAACAATAATGTTTTTGTTTTTATATTATAGATCAGATGCATAAAAACGCTATAATGCTGTGCTGGTGATATCAATTTTGAATTTAAAGGTCAGAGAAAGGTCATTTTAAAAGAAAAACATGAGACATACATTTCTCAACTACAAATCATGTAGAAACCAGAAATTGTGCATTCATCTGTCAGAAAAAAGTAGAAGATATGTGGTTTTGGCGGTCATTTGTTGTTTTGCAAATTTGAAGGTGAAGGATACTAAATATGGAACGTTATCCGACTGATTCGAATTCAGCACACCCAAATAATATAATATCAGGTGGATAACAAATTATATACTTATATTCCGAGCAAAGTTCAATGTTTCAGATGTCAGCCCAGGTTGAATACAGATATTTTTCATAACAGGCTACTATATTCTTACATTAAAACAATATATCAACATTTATAAATCTAAATACCACATATCTGGCTTCATAAAACATCGACCACATGGAGGTATAGGCAATAATTATGCTTTATTCATTCGCTTTCATTAACAATGCTAACTATTTTGTTGTGTTGCTGATTTATATTCTTGTGTAATAACATTTATGTTTCAACGTATGTGGAGAGATGACTATTTACTCTACTGCAACATGCAATATATCATTGTAACGGGATTTGAATTTCCATGTTTACATTGGTAAACTAGAACAGCAGCAACATATGTTTACGTATCTCTACCCCCTAACTGTAAACAGGTTTGAGTGGTCTCAATGACCACTAGAATATATAAATAATCACCAGAACCGTATGCAGCATGAAGTGAGCTTAGTCCCATTAAAGTTACACCCATGTAATCAAATTTGTTCCTATTTTTTCCCGAAGCATTGTTTATTTTGGCTAATACGCTTAGTACAATTTATGTTTCATTTCTTGTGAAGATTTACGAAAAATATCCACAGCGTATTTACTATTGAAATGTGAGTTGGTATATTTGCAGAATACACAATCGAGCAATACACGTTGACGAGCATAGCAAAAAACACCCACTGTGTTAGAAAATGGGCTGTACAAAATAACTGATACTACAATTTGTTTGTAAATACTACCTGGGGTTGTTGACGAAGGTCCACTCTACCATTCTGGCAATTCAGATTGTAGATACTACGCCGGTTGAGCGAACTCACTAAATAGAGCCCCTCTTGAATTTCACTGCTTTTTCATGATATAACTCCCAGTCGATGAATACTCGGCCTTGTTCCCATAAAAACTGTGGCATGTATGGTCTACAATATATAAGAAAGGCAAACATATTGCATTTAGAAAATACCATCAAGTTAATATCCCCAATATGTACCAATCCTGCTGGGTTTTTTGTGATGTGTCACACAAATTCGAGCAAATTACGTTAAAAAGGTCGGAGTAACTGCTGTAGGGCTATATCCAAGAACTTTGTACAAGTTATACCTACATCACTATACAAAAAGTGCCGCTTGTAGTATGGTTATAGGCCCTATTCCGGATATCAGGACATTGTGCCAGTGAATATTACGACACGTAATAGAGTCGACATAAAACAGCAGGTATACGCTACATCATTTATAGCAATTTCCTTCTTCTAGACATTGGCGGCCATCTTGGATTTAACACCTTTCCAGTAGTCCGATTTTGATCGCCTTTTGTCCTGCTATATTACTATATACATCCCATAAGTGAAAAGCCACTGGAAAACATTTTGTGATTATGTTTTGGTGGATGTTTGTTAAATCGACCCGCCAGAAATGAAATCTTACGGTAGGCTAGGTTAGGTCTGTAGCACTAGGTCTTTATACAAAAACAATAGGTATTACACTTGTTTTTACTTATTAAAAATCATATTTTGGTCATTCCACCTTAAAATTGACGTTTTGCCATTGAAATGATATTTTTTACAGTTTGACCTTGCAATTTCCCTTTTATCTTGAACATGTTGAAGATGTCATTGAATCACCAAAATAATACCCGGTACCATACATGGATTTTCCAGTCAAAATCACATCAAAAAAGGTATTAAACATGATGTTTGTTTACATTTGTACAAATATATATTTAGGCATTTGACCTTCAAATTGACCTTTTGATGTCGAAGATCCCCTTGAATCACAAACATATCACCAACAAATGATCTACCAGTCAAAATCACATGAAAATGAGGTATGACACATGTTCTTAGCTTAATTTGGTAAAAAAAAAATTTTGATTACTTGACCTTGAGGTTGAATCATGAAAATAATATAACGAATGTATCGTCCAGTTAAAATTACCCCCCAAAAAAGTATTACACTTGTTCTAATGGCGGCCATGTTGGATTTTTTTACTTTTAGGGTCAGATTTTGGTAGACTTTTTTTGGTCATTCACTATATGAGAACCGTTGAGAAACCTTTTGTTATAAGTTTGTGGGGGTCAGGTGGTATATTGACTGGACTATTGAGCTGGACTATCAACACTCTCATCATCCTGATTTACTCATTGTGGCAGTGCAAATATGTATATATTAACACGCTGTTGGCTATATTTGTATCCGTTTTATATCACCACCTTTACTATTCTGCTACCTTACGTTTTAATGTAATTGTATTTTGTGGCAGATAGTTGGGAATCTGCGGTGAATGAGACCAGAAGATTGCTATGTGGAATGGGTGAGTGTTACTTAAAGCGTATCGTGTGTAAAAGGTGATGAATACAAAAACATGACGAAATTAGATTTTGTGCACCAATACCTTGAGTTAGTCAGATCGTGTTGAGTAGCCTGGAGGGTAGCGTTATTTTTAGACATCCATACTTGTATCGATATTTTAAAAATAATTTGTGCGATATAAATCTTTGCTTGACATTATAAATCTAATTATTTCATATTTTTTTTGACAGACATGCGGGAAGAAGTGGGTGAGTGTTAGATAGAATGAATCACTAGTAAAATATAGACCAACATATAATCATGACTAAGTGAGATTATGTATTACACTTGTATTAATTTGTACCTTCATGTTTTATATGCTGACCACGTTCGATATTACGCATATATAATTTGCAATAACAACAATAACATTCACTGGCTAATATATATTAGCCAGTAAATGTTTGAAAAAGTCACAGCTGTTATGCAAATAACAATACATTTATTGTACACTTCTTGCAAATTATATATGTGAAAAACAGGGTTTTTTTGCAAATGCACATTATCCCAAAAACTATCAATGTAAATTCAATTAAGTATTTTGTTAAGAGTAAATATTGCATATTATTTTATTGTTTCACACTCTGTCACCAGTGTTGTGTTATGCGGTTCTGTATATTGATAATGCATATTTATTTGATTAAAATTCCATTGAATTCCGTATTAACGCAAGAAAATGTATGTACACATTTTTATTTTACTATATATTATTATTATTCTTAATCTTACAGACCAGGCGACAATTACGGGAGTAGTTAGAGGACACATGCAGGCGGTTGGTAAGTCAAATGTTGTATGATTTGTATAAACAAGGCTGGTTGTCCACACCACCAGACACACATATTGTTGACTTGTGTACGTTCGTAATGTACACGACGTCATGTGTGCACTCAAAAGTGGTGAGTGTACGTCATTTTAGTTTTGAAGGTACAAATCGCAATAATATGTGAGACGGGTGGTCCACAACGTGTTGCATCGAGTACCGAGCACATTTGATGTCAAACACGTTAGTTTCGTTATTCTGCCATGTGAATCAAAGAGTAGTAACTTCCTGTTTGGAAAGTAAGCAGCTACTACAGTTTAACTGTGAACTGCAGTATTTTGTGAAGCTTTGAATAGGAACGTATTTACATCCTGACGCAGCGTTTTACCGTTACACTCAAACCCTGCCAGCAATGCAATGCGGCAGCACTGCCGTATCAAATAGTGTCAACTATATGTATATTCTTTATAATATATCGCGCCATAATGTTTAAACATTTATCACACTTTGACACACCCGTTGACGATGTTGTTGCTGTATCAGCCTGTATAAATCAACTACTGACGCTAAGAAACAATGTAACGTCTTACCATCATATGCCATATCTTATTTAGTCGATGATTTATTTTGAAAGCTAATTTTACACTAAAACAAGAGGCTCATGGGCCTTGACGCTTGTCAACAGCATTGCAAAATATCAGCTACAGGTGTAAAATAAGATAAGATAAATTTTATTTTCAATCGGCATTGTACAGTTAAGCATAACAACATCAGCCTGAGGCTATTCAACCGATCTGTAGTACTAAAATTCAAAAAGGCATAACATAAACAAAATCACATAGTATGCATTACATTATTCAAAACATCACATAAGCACACTGGTTTTATCACAGAGCTAAGATTATGAATGAGATATCACAGTTACATTATATAGAAAATTAAATTAATGACGTCCTGCATCTATGTATGATTATAGTTAAAAAACAAGGGTAGGTTAAATATTTTCCTAGAATATTTTAAGATCCTAGACATGGTTTTAAATAGCATAATAAGAAAATAAATAATATTAACAGAGCTATGTTATTAGATGTCACTATCAATTTTCACATTTGTGTTGGCTTCTGTGTATGCCTGACCACTTGTTTATTCGTGACTTGAAGTTTTGCAGAGAGTTAGCATTGCGTGTGTATTCAGGTAGAGTGTTCCAGATCCTAGGGGCCATATAGGCAAATGAATTTAGCCCATGCCTTGTTGATTTAAATGAAGGCAGGTGAAATTTTGAATTTTGTATTGGTGTTATTAGTTCTTTCAAATATGTAGGAACCAGGTTGGTTTTAATTTTGTATGTCTGAATCGTAATGTTTCTTTCCCTCCACAATTTCAAGCTTGGCATTTTGCATTTGCAAAGAAGAGAATCATAATGTGAAGTATAGTCACCGTAAACAAAACGCAGCCCTCTCTCTCCTGCATTTTCCCCATCTTTTTTGGTGTTCCCCACATCACATTAAATGCCACACAGTGCTACAGAACTGGAAATGGCACAATATGAAACAGCTAAATATTGCCACTCTATGGTTGACACTGATATATGGTGAGAGTCTTTTCAGGCATTTAAATGGTTGCAAGCTTTCTTACAAATCTGTTGTATATGTGTGTCGTAATTTAATTTTATATCCAGATTGACTCCAAGGAGCCCAACATATTTTTCTGCAACTAGTGTGATGTCATCAATTTCGAATTTAAATTCCATGTCTGCGGATGGCAGAAAAATTGCTGAGGTCCATAAGTATAGCTCCTGCATGCTTATGGTCTCTCAGAGACTTTTTCCATTTCTCAACAAGACTAAGAAGGGTGTCTTGGGAGCTATATCCTGATCTAAAAAAGGACAAGGCTTGATCAAAAATATTTTCAAAATACTCGCCAAGCTGTATGGCTAGAACCTTCTCATACACCTTAGATAGACAGGGCAAAGTGCTTACAGGCCTGTAATTTTCTTTAATAAGGTGGTAAGCTTTTTTAAATACTGGGGTCACATTTGCCTTTTTAAAGCATCTGAAAACGTTCCTGTATCTATGGCATTATTGATGATCCCTGCAATTCTGTCTGATATAACTGGTTTAGCCATTTTAATAAGTTTTGGTGGAATATTGTCTGTGCCAGTTGCCTTTCTTGGATTTAGTGAGTGTAAGATTTTGGCTACCTCATTTTCGTTGTGCGCCTGAAGGAAAGACTTTGATTTTGTGGTAAATGTTCTCTAATAATTTTAACACTGGGATAGTCACCATAGCCACAGTCTGGTTTGATTTTGTTTCTGATATCCACTGCAACATTTATAAAATCATTACTTATGGTCTCAGCCACTTCCTTTTGGTCTGTTATTATTCTACCACCTTCACTCAACTGTAGATCACAACCATTATGGTGTCCTTCAGTAGTCAGATTAGGCTTAACCGTTTTCCAGAAGGGTGAACCTCACATCTTATCATCTGTAGATTTCGTTTTAAAATAAGTCCTAATTGATCGTCGTCGTATGCCGTCAGAGAATGAATATCTATGCTCTAAAATGCATTATCATGAAAATAAAATATGTACAGGTAGTGTACATTATAGGTAGTATATATATAGTATATATATCAGTAGTATATATTTATATCTTATCCATTATTAGAATTTATTATTCCCATCATGCATTTTGCTGATTTTACACTTTCTGAAGTAGGCCCACTGCACATCATGAAAAATGCTTGACAAAAAATCATTTCTACAAGACTACAATGTTATTATTACAAGAGTAAAGGTGCAATTATTATCTATACTGGGTCTTTTAATAGACCCCAGTTAGCCAGGAATTTTCACAAAGTCTTTATTCTTCAATTGCAATTTTTCTGCCTTAAATAGTCCTAACAAAATCGTCACGGAGTTGTAAAATATTAACTTTTAATGATTCTTAGGCTGCCTTTCTATTGATGGGTTTGGTGCACGACGAGTTGCGTTGCGACGGCCGCGCGGCAGAATTAGAAATCGATCAGATACAATCACAATGTGACTTTCCCATAAACGCGATTGGCCGACCGGTCAGTTCGCCGCGCGGCCAGCAATGGCACATGTACCAGTTTCTGCGTTCATCCACTGCGCGTTCATCTCCCCATTTGTCATTTTTTGTGGCGGGGGCCCTAGGGTAGTGGTTAGCACCACTGCCTTTCACGCCAGAGTTCGGGGTTCGGTTCCCGGTCTCGGCGGTTTGAAAGAAATAAAAATGTTTCTTCCCCATCCACGTGTGAAATTCAGTATTGTGGGGAGCCTCCGTGACCGAGAAGTAGCGTGATCGGCCTCAGACTTGTAACACAAAACATTTGTATAACATTTATACAATGTTGGAGCAATGTCGAAGACGGTCGGGCCGACGTGGGTTGTATAAATGTTAGACAAATGTTTTGTGTTAAGTGGGAAATGTAGGCCCTATTATTCAACCTGTAGGCCTATCGTCCTGATCTCCCTCTCTGTAGTCTAGTTATAAGTCACACATTGAATTGCAATACATACGGTATTTAAAGGGTGCACGTAATGAATGAGAAAGACCTATTTCTGCATGTAAATGTAGGCCTGGGTTTATTTCAGAATGACCAGAAGGACAGCCCAGAACAATTTCCCCACATCTCTTGCGCGTTCGGACGCGCCAATAAAAAGGGTATGACCGCATGGCGGAACGCCATTTAATCGCGTCCATGGAAAGGCAGCCTTGCATATTTATACAAACACATTACCTGATTACTGATATCAAGATGATGTGCTATGTATTCTTGCTGGTATCTTTAAGCTGATTAGCAAAACGGTTCCAATTATTGATTTTTATGACATTGATGATGTACTATATTGGTTTAAATATATATTTTTGTTGTTGTTTTCTTATGTGTCGGTAAAACTAACTTATGTAGTTATTTTCCACATGATGGTTAGGATTATTATGACAATAGACGAGCCCATACTATTAATGCGTGGGCCATGGATTGCTTTATTAGTTTTACCCAGGAAAATCACGTTTTCAACATGACTGTCACTGATTTCGACCACAGGGTCCGAAAAATGCAGATGCTCATAACTTTTTAATGACTGCGGGAAATGAGCTGAGCATGCGTAGCAGTAGCTGAAATATTAATGATTTGAATAAACCTTTTTTCCGGACCACCTGATAAATCGTGACCCAGGCTTCGATATATGGCAAGGCAGAATTGCACATATGCAAGAGATATTGCACATACACAGCAAACATGAGGCGTTGGGACAAAGCTGGTTTACTGTTGGGTCAGCTTCGTAGACGGTGGGCCAACAGTAAACCAGCGTTGGGCCAACGTCTTATGTTTGCTGGGTAGAATACTATATCTGGACATTCCAGGGCCATTACTGCTTATATTAGACGAGTGATTAAATACAGTGTCATTGCGAATCTCATAAACAATCACTAAGAGGTCGACACCAAGATTTGCTTTCACACAGAAGCAATTGACAATGTAAGACTATATAATGATGTGGTCATTCCTGCATATAATACAGATGTTTTAGTTATTAGAGGATGGCAATGTTATATCATCAAGTGATGAGACAAACAATTCAAGTGACGATAATTTATTATTTGACTAATTTAAAACATCAAAATATGATTTAACGTTTATGGTAGTCTTAAACTATATTTAACTATATATTATATATAGCTGACATATTGGATACTTTATGCTTTGGCACAGGATAACGTCCAAATAACTTAAATTTAAGCTTAAGATGTTATGTTTCGGAATAAGATAAAACCGAAGGATATGTGTTTAATCTTTAAAGGGTTCTTAAGTAGATTTTGTACAGGCTTTGACATTTAAGTATTGTTTATTCTGACGCACTATATATCCGAAAATACCATGCCATTGAGATTTTTTATGCACAGATTATGCTAATGAAATATTTAAATAGTTGTGCTTTAATCCTTCTTTGCCCAAGTTCGCAATAATGCGAATCCTATGTAGCCGGCCAAGTTTTTCTGAACAAATGACAAATATAAATTAGGGGAACCATGGTTGCATTGTGTAATATCGGCTTCGTGTAGTAACGACTCGTGCTATAACGGATAATCACTGACACTTTATTTACTTTATTCAAACACACATTTTCGCACTGAAATGGTTTAACATTCAGCGTTTGCAAGTAGGCCCTATCAACTTCGCGTCATCACTCATGCACGTGAGTTGATGTCACGTGTTGTGTCAACACCCTTATGAATGTTATCTGAGTCGATCACATAGCTTGAGTGCTACCCATTGTCGTCCTCGGTTCCTGTCGGATCTCTTCTTGGGGCAGTGTCATCACCTTCCTGAGTTGTTGCCGCTAGGCTTACACCTAATTTACTGATCACCTTAAACCTCTAAGCGTGACTATATAGTCGATGCTTTAATCCGTTTTAATAGCCGTTTAATCATCAAGATTTCTAAATTGTTTAGTCTTAAATTACAAATTAAACAAATACGAGTAGTTTTCAATCACTTTAAGTTGTGGGTCAAGGTAGTGAGACACAACTCTAAGCGTGTGAAAATTTAAATTATTCAATTCAGCGGTTTAAGGGTAATATAGGAGTCACCATGAACAAATTTTCTACAATATTTGCTGTACAAAATAAATTTGTAGGCCTATTAATATTCGTCATATATTTTTACATTTTTTGTTAATTTGTTGCTGTTCATTTTAATGGCAGATAGTCTAAGTCTATATAGACATCTACACCAGGTTCAAGGTGGAGGTTAACCTTTGAAAATATATTGATAAATCGGATATAATAGGTGTGGCGGAGGTGAGGCGAGGTTACCAAAGCTGTGGCGAGGCTACTCAGCCTGCTGTGTCGAGGTTACCAAATCTGTGGCGAGATTAACTGTGGAGAGGTTACCTTGTGGTGAGGTTACCTGATACCATAGCAATATTGCCAGATAGTGGCAATGGTACTAAATCTGACATTCCACCGATTTATCAGCTGACAGTCCAATATTTCGAAATAATAATACCGAACCAACAACATTTCAACTGGATGGTTTCAGTAGCTCGTTTTCTGCCATACTTCATTTAAATTGTATTGGTAAGCAATAGGCCTATATGTTTTTGGATCATGGGATGGCGAACCTTGACTCTGTTCTAATAACGCTGAATACTAATATTGAAACTAATGCAGCGATACACAGCTCATAGTTTGACAGTGTGGGCTGTAATGGGCATTTATTTATTTAGCCAGGGCCTAGAACTTATCTTGAAAAATCTTATGGCCCACTAAAATTAATTTGTTGTGTCAAAAACAAAGACATTGCGTAGAGTGTGGTGCACAGATAAAATGATGTCGGACCAGTTTTATTTTTTGTGGGAATCCCGCAAATACTTTTTATGCTACTTTATATACTACTTTTTATAAGTCATGGCACTGCCTATTCTTTACATGTAGGCTAATTAAGTAGCTAAGCTGTGTTTTGACAGAGTCTGTCAATGCTCAAAAGATCGTGTTGCCCAGAGCTCATTAGGACACGAGCCGTCTTGCATTCACTCAAAATGCATCTTCCTGGCAGCAAGTCTTGACACAGCGAGGCCGTCAGGACAAGCCTTGCTGAATTAGCCATACCATCCACCTATTGGGGTAGGGAGGAAGATTTAGATATTATATATTGAATAGTTTTTCAAAAAATGTCTTTTTAATGAAGGCCTGCTGTGTGCGACGTTGGCTCACTATTAATTCAACCCTCACGCAGGTGTCTGGTGGGATGTGGTGGTCTGTGTCTGAGACGTTTCCGGTGAGCTACTCGGCCAGCAGACATGTGTTGTTTAATGTGGGGCCGGTATCGTAGACAGTGGCCTCACATTAAAACAACACTCATGCCAGAGGTCAAACTTTGGTCAAACAAAAAATATATTTTTAGAAAGTCCCCACTCCAATAGGCGGATTCAACACTGTTTTTGCAAGGTCGGTCTACGACCTCAGGAGTAGCCAGCCTTGCAGAGGAAGATGTCAAAATGCCTAGTTATAAAACTATAATATGATGATATAGCCCAGGAATGTTAAATTAATGACACTTATATTAAATAAAAATGTATATTTCACCATACTTTGTCCCTTTTTCATGTGAGATGGTCATAATGAAAGGGTTAACTTAACTACATCAATTGGCATTGCAAAAAAAATTGTTATTCAGTCATATTTCAGGCCAGAATTGTATAAATTATATCAATTTTGCTTGCCTTCAATCCCTAAGATTAAAAATCTAGTTTCAATTATAGGAAATTTGATTTTTTGGGAGATAGATATCTTAGCCAAGGCCTAATCGCTATTGCTTAAGATAACTCAGGTGACTGCAGCAGAGAGAGGTGGGAGAGTGGGGGGGGGGGGGGGGCTGGCACCCCAGACAGACTGACACCCACGAGAACACCTATCTCAGCAAACACGAAGCATTGACCCAATGTTGTTCTACTGTTGGCCCGACATCTTCGCCATTGGCATGACATAAAAACAATATTGGGTCAATGCCTCGAGTGAACTGGGCTTGGTCACAGCTAATCAGCAAACTGAAGACGCTGACACAATGTAAGCCTAATGGTGGCCCGCCGTTTACAACACTGGGCCAGCATTATTTCAGCATTGGTCCGCCAGTATATAGGCCTTAACGCGATAAACGTTCATCCAATGCTAGTTTAATGCTGGCCCATTATCCACGGCAATGGCTCAGCAGTAAAACAGCATTGGCTAAACGTCGCGTTTTTGCAGGGTCAACGGCAACTGATGCACTGACAGTTGTTTCAATGTTGGAACAGTGTGATAAATGATTGCACAACATTTAACCAACATTGGATCAGTGGATCATGTTGACAGCCTAGAACCAGCATGACATAGAATGCTTCTGCTCACAACAAAACCAAGTATCTGCTTATTTCACAAGTGTGCAGATACTGTCTATTGAAATTGTTGTTACAAACAAGAAGGAGGCAGTGACATCAGCGTAAAGGAAGTATATACTTGCTTTACAAGTGAGCAAATACAGCCTTTTGGCAGCGCTATGGCAGGAAGAGTCAATTAAAAAGCAGTAAATGCCTAGTTTACCAGGGAGCCGATGATGCCTTTTGACTTTGCACAGGCAGAACAGATATTAAACGGGAGTTAATGACAGACGTTTGCCCTGAAAGTCAGCCTAATAACTTTCTCCAAGCTAAAAACTATAGGCCTACTTAACTATAGAAATGTACGATCAATTTCATGAAGTGCCATAAAAGCTGACTATAGAGCCACTTTGGGGGATTGAGTTTGGAACGGCCGTACTCCAAGCTGATTTTTTTTTCGAAAAAATTGGCCTTGGCAACCCCCAAAACGAAAATACCATAAATCAGTTTGGTTGAACATCGTCAAGATGACCGCCATTTTACACATTTAGATCACTTAATCACACACAGTTTAAATGTCAAATATGTAATCGTCTTCGGAACGTTTGTATAAACACAATTCAGATATGAGGATTTCAGAAAACAAATTGCTGACTTTGCACTCTAGTTTAGCTCGATACAATGCTCGTCCTGTTACTCTTGTTATACAGTAAGTTTGTGTTGATCATGTTAATAAGAACGATTCTGGCATATGACTGTGTATGTAGTTATGCTTTAATACTTCTTTGTCCAAGTTTGCAATAATGCGAATCCTTTGTAGCCGGCCAAGTTATAAACAATGTGACTTTCATACTTTAAAAAATAAGTTAATTTGACCTTGAAATCACATTGAAATAACCTTGGTGTCATCTTACATCTATTCCACATTTAATCCCTGTGGGTTATGCAGTTATGTGCCAAGTTTTATGAAGGCGCATTGAATGGTTGCTTATGAGGGTCTACATGAAATATCACATCACAAATGTTTTTGAATAAACTCATGTTCCGGGGTTACGTCTTTGTGAGGAATTTGAACAAAGAAGTGTTTTAACTTTTTTCCTCCATATATTTTGCTGCAGCTTGATGCCTATACAAATGGGGTATCTTATCAATTCATGGTGGTATTTAAAAACAGTCATCACCAAAATGGGGTGAATAGGAAAATCAGCATTATGTCTACCGCAGTCCTTTATGGGCATAACCGAAACATGGGGTTAACAGGAACAAACAAGTACATTTAAAACAAACAACTGAACATTTCCCACAAAATTAGGAATCTTCATAACAAGATACGACCCGTACGCCTCGACTCGGCATAAATGAAATTGGCCGGGCTCCCCAGGCAAAGGAGAGGCGAGCATCCACCTGAGTGAGTGAGTGAGTGAGTGAGTGAGTGAGTGAGTGAGTGAGTGAGTGAGTGAGTGAGTGAGTGAGTGAGTGAGTGAGTGAGTGAGTGAGTGAGTGAGTGAGTGAGTGAGTGAGTGAGTGAGTGAGTGAGTGAGTGAGTGAGTGAGTGAGTGAGTGAGTGAGTGAGTGAGTGAGTGAGTGAGTGAGTGAGTGAGTGAGTGAGTGGAGACAGAGAGAGAGGGAGAGAGAGAGAGAGAGAGAGAGAGAGAGAGAGAGAGAGAGAGAGAGATAGAGAGAGAGAGAGAGAGAGAGAGAGAGAGAGAGAGAGAGAGAGAGAGAGAGAGAGTGATAGAGAAAGAGACTCTGTTCCTGCTTCCTGTCTCTATCCCTGTCTCTGTATCTCTGTATCTGTCCTTGTCCTGTCCTATATATTTCTCTGTCTTTGTCTCTATGTATCTGTCCCTGTCCTTGTCTCTGTTTCTCTGTCTTTTTCTCTCTGTATCTGTCCCTATCTCCGTCTCTGGCCCTGTCTCTGTCTCTATCCTTGTCCCTGTATCTGCCTCTCTGTCTCTGTCTATCTGTCCTTGTCTCTGTCCCTGTTCCTGGCTCTGTCCTTGGCTCTGTCTCCCTCTATCTGTCCTTGTCCTTGTCTATGTTCTGTCTTTGTGTCTCTGTATCTGTCCCTGTCCTTGTCTCTGTTTATCTGTCTTTGTCCCTCTGTATCTGTCCCTATCTCCGTCTCTGGCCCTGTCTCTTCTCACAGTATCTTTCTTTATCACTTTGTCTATCTCTATCACTTTCTCAGTCTCTGTGTGTTATCTTTCTTGAAAATCATGTTTTAGCTACTTCAGAAACCATGTCCCCGATCAAACTCAATAGCACTTTAGTGGCAGTTTCTTCTAGTTAATATTGTTTTAGACACTTTCAACTAGTTATTTTTGCTGTCATTTTTTTTCAGAACGCTTATTTTGGTTTATTGTGTTGCTTACGGATTATATCTACTGATTTGTGTCCATAATGTCTACATTTGACTGTTTTAATGACACTCTTTCAGTGCATTGTGTCAGATTATTTCAGCCGTCATGATTGGCTGCTGGTATAATAGGCTGTGACGCGGCATGTCTTTCTCTGATCATTCATGTAATATATCACGTCTGATCTCACTATTTATATATATCTGTTTGTTGGCATCACATGTGCTTTGTATCATTATACTGTTGCTGCTATGTGGAGATGTTCACACTAACCCTGGTCCTGATGATGTAATAAAAGCACTGCGGTTTTGTCATGTTAATGCCAGAAGTATTCTTATCTGGAAGACTAGAATAGCTTTATTTAGAATTATGTTTTTTACATGAATTTGATGTGATTAGTAGGCCCTATTAGCGAAATAAGGACGAAATTTAATTTCGGACATGCTTGTCCAAAATAAGAAATACGCAAACGACTGATGGATTGAGCTTTCGGCACACTTGCTGCATTGCCACAGCAACCCAAAATTTAAAAGATGTAGGCCTACACAATTCTAGTCAATGGACATGTTAACATATTATGGCCATATAAAAAAAGCGAAGATTAAGTGTTGACTTCTGGATGATTTTTGGCCTGATTATGTCGTTTTAATAATTGATCAAATGCTCATTGAGATTTTATGATTTTTTCATCAACGTGATAAAAAACGATCATCAACCGCTCTTTTAACTTCATGAGCATTCACGAGTTTCATACACGCTCATAAAATCATTACCCTAATCTCAAGTGAGATGGATATTGACGCTCTCAAAGTAGCACAAACTAGCTACAATAACATGAGTATTTTTTTACAGCATACATGGTCAGCTACGCTGAACAGCAGGAACAGTGAGTATGCCTATATTTGTGAAATCCTTCTACTTTGAAAGTCGACAAATCATAAACAAGCACTGTGCGTTAATCTCATAGTTATTGATTTAACGAATTTATGCAACGGGAAACATATAAATATCATTACAATCCTGCTCAATTTGATTTTAGGAATAGTTTTTATGTAGATTTATTTAAAAAAAACTATATTTTCTTTTTACAAATTTACCTCTTAGATTATTTATCGTAATATAAAAAAAGCTTTATGGAGGATTATGAACGTATATCCGTGTCTCTTTCTGAAATTATTCACCAAAGTGTATTGCGGGGCAAGGAGTATGTATTTAAGAGAGATTGATCACTTTAGCAACTACTTTTCTTATGTTTTAGAGCATTTCAAGCTAGACACGATGAAAGCTATTGATTGCAGACTTCAACTTATAGACAACAACTAATCTTACAAAAATGTTTGAAGAATTATTAACATTTAATTGAATTAAAGCAAGATTTTAAATGACATACGATTCGTGTTATGTGTTATGTATAATTAGAAAGTGTGGGAGTGAGTCGACAAAAAATCAACTTCCGGAGATCAGATTGTTTTAGATGTTTAGCATTGTGGAAAGGTGAATTAATTAGTGGAAATAACAAAAACTAGTGCTGTATCAACATTGTCAAACACTTGCAGGATAAGGCTTACAAGAGGTCAGTGCATTCAGATGTAAGCAAGTAGTCCAGGCAATGAAGTGATTGTGGGCCATTAGTAAACCCTTATCCTGCTGATCACCACTATTGTCGTTTTCAATCTGTTACATTAATCGACCAAATCACGGTTGTTGGGAATAAAATGTGTGTCTAAGCATCAAGATTTGCAAATATGTGTGCTCAAATGAAACAAATATGAGCAGTTTCCAGGCCAGTTGAAATTGTGCATCGCGGTAGCGAGACATAACTTCAAGTGGCTATTTTTTTTTTCAATTCAACCGGATAAAGGTGTACGGAATTTGACTCAGTGAGGCTATGTAAAAACACCAATAAAACCCCACCTCAATTCTCCTTGGGAAAGCCTCGTTTTACAGTAAAAACCAAAATTGTCGCCAATAAACCAGTCATTCAGGTAAATCTTGATCTAAGTCGCTATCAATTTTAGAACTAAACATCGTAGAGCTACATATAATATGTCATTTCGTACTAAAATTGTTATAGGATTGTATTTGTGCACATTTTGAATTTCTAAGATGTCAAGCTGGGGTCATTTTGTAAGGCCAATGCTATATTGGACCTCAAAATGTGACACATCTGGTGTTTTTTGCGTGCACACATCCGTTAAACGGCGCTTTCCCGATGACATTGTAATCAAACTAGCAACGTCTTTGACGATGTGATACATCTGAGACCTTACATACTTGTCCTAATACGAGTTAAGAGCTTTATGTTACAAAAACGTGCAGTGTGGATAATAACAAGAAGTCTCTATTTAAGCCACACAGATCCTATCTTTCTACATTTAAAACTCCTGAAGGTCATTGATCTATACAAACTTTTTAAACTAAAATTTTGCTTCAAGCTTACTAATCAAATACTTCCACAATATTTGTATTCATTTGATTTAAAAACAAATCACGATATACACCTGCATAACACTAGACAACGACATAACCTTCACATTACCAGAGTAAAAAGAAATTTAATTTCAACTCTAATAACAGATAAAATAATTACTCACAGTTTTAGTGGTTTCAGTAACTACGCAAAAACCTATATGATTTCAAAATATCCAGCCAGCTGTACTCTATTAAATTGTTATGTTTGCAATCACATATGCCATTTTGGCTAAGCTATTCCATTTAAATTGTTAATAATACATGTATAATATTATAATTTTTATGTCATGATTAATCTAAAACATTTGTTTTCTCTTATACTATGGTCTTGTGTATAAGGTCTTAACGGTGGTCTCCTGACTTCATTTTTTTGTTAAAATTGATAATGTACAACTTTGGTTTTAGATGTCAAATAAATTTACCGAACTGAACTGAACTGTCATAGAGTACGGCTAGTAAATTAAAAAAAAACTTCTTTAGAAGGAAATAATCAAATCGGTGACCATGTTGTCAATTTCCTGTCAATCGGAAAACATGCCATTAAACAACGGGTGGATCCAAAAGACAAAAATGTAATGACCGACATTTTGGCAGAATTCGTCTTTTTCGAAACCTGATTACGTTGCCAACGGATGTTTATAAAAGTTGTAATCTGTCGGAATGTTGCCTCCACTCATTCAAAATGATATAATGTAAATGCCGTTTTAGCACTTACGGATATGGGGATCTGGGATCTTTGTACCTATATTATTTCATAGGTTTACTTAATGATGCTCCAAGTGAGAGGTTCTTAATCAATTCCATTCTTTATTGATCTTTATGTAGAATACATGTTATTAGCACACAGTTCACAATTGATACACAATTTCAATACAATGTCAGGTTCAATTCACGTCTTCCAATATTTTAACATAGTTCGCCCTGGGTATTAGGGCACAAGCCTTACCCAGGCTATAATTAAACAAAGAGACTACTCCCAGCTGACTGAATCATGTCACAGCAAATATGTTCATATTTTCATCAGCTAACTTTGTTGAAATGAGTAATGTCATCAACCATACTATTTATTCAAGAATTGAAAAAGGCAGATTGTAATTAAAAAAAGAGGAGCAATTTGTGATCAAACTGTACCATCCCTTTATCATCAACTGCTGTAGAAGTCAATCCCTTCCATGGTAAAAATAAAAAGCATCAAAGAACGACTTACCCAAAACAGTCTATTTGGGTCTGTGCTGTGCCTATACTGCTCTCATTGGTATATCATCTCCAGACGAATATGATTATCAGCCTAATCGAATTATGAAACCCATCAGTAGCTGATACAGAGGGAGCGGCGCCCTCCCTTCAGTATCTAAAACACAAGCAAACAAAAATTCTGAAGGAGCATAACCCCGGACCCCTGTAAAGCACATAAGAGGATGACTAGCCAGCTGTGCAAGCAAACGTATTAATTCGCGGTGTAGTTGTGCTAGACGTCGGATGGGTTGTTCCTAATTGCTAATTGGATAATATGGTTCATTCAAACATGGAAGTTCGATGTTTTACTAAATTGCCAACATTCTTATATGTTATTTCTGTGTATGTTACATATCAAGAGCACAGTATCGTGTTTCATACTTGAAGTGACAAACTGGTCTTTCTAACTTCATTTCTATGCATCAAGTATTTTCATACATGTATTCATGAATTCTACCAGCTGTCATGTGTTGTATACTATCGAGTTTAATATTATTATTTTAACTGCACAGTATATGGTAAATCACAACAAAGTAGTATCCTGCATATTTCATTTAAGTATCACCTTAAAATATTGTTTCTAAAAATAGGCTGATCCTTGATCAATTGCAAAGATTTTACTTGTATAGGAAAAGCATTCGGTTTAACCGTTTACCGTTTACTAATTTCTCGTTGTGATCTAATAACTTAACAAATGTGATTTATTTCATTATAAGCTACATTTTAAATAATAATGTTTATATATCTGGTCCATTTTGTGTGATTTTTAAAACATTTTGTTTAATTGTAATAAATTAATTTATTCTCTCGGAATTAATTTTTTTGCGGTTTCGTAATAAATCTTATTTTGCCCCTCAAAAACTAATGCACACACCTGCAAGCCGACAACCGGGTGCTAGTTATGCCCAGAGGTCCCTTTGACATACTAAAAAGGGTTTTAGGTATGCACGCTCAAGTGGTGACGAAACCCTCCTTGGCCACCTCTGGCCAACTGACTAATTGCCCGTTCAGCGTTAGTCTACCATCTAGACTTATGGAACAGCCTCACGCAAACACTGCATAACATCATGCGTCCATTGATAAGAGAACTAAACTGACTGACCAAACACGTAGACACATGTGTACACGTACTTTTCCACAAAGGAACCACCATCATTGAAAATACATTGGCACAACATTTTGATCTCTAACATTCACCACCGATTCGAATTATGCGTCCACGCATAATGTTGAATTTATATAATTTTGAATTCATGAACATTCCACCACCAATGCGAAATATGACTCCACGCATATATTATAATTTGAATAATTTCGAATTCATGAAAACTTATATAAAATATACTACAATCTCAACAATCAACTTGAAAACAATGGATCTGATGTCTGTGTAATCATATTCATAAATGTTTTACGCTATTGAAACATATCTAGTTACTAATAAAAGTATGCTTTAAAAGTTATCAAATCAATAAACATCAATATATAGCAAACAAAATTATCTGAGAATAACATACAAAATGATCTAATTACCTAGTTTTACCAACTAATTCACATTATCATAGATATAATTACGTACATTATCTGAGCCATTTGTTTTTAAAGAACATTCAATGTTACAAACATGCAATACAGTTGTAAATACGAACACATTTTATGTTTTTTTCAACCTATTTAAGTCCACCACCACATTTTCTCTCCTGGCCGTAGTGCGATATTCGTCTTGCCTAACTGTGACTTGCTTAATCATAATAATCTAAGTCTCCACAATAGGTCTACCTGTAATCTTTCTAACACCTTGTTTTCATTCTGTAACATCGTTCAACAATATAAACCACCTTCAATTATCATGACTACCGGTATCTCAGCAACATTACCATATATTCAATAGCCATTTTTTCCATGTGGTTTTATTACACTCATGTCATTCTAATGTCACATTATTATTGCATATAAATCAAATATCGGGAACATACAAGAACATAGTCCAGTCTGTGTAGGTAAAAGGTTAATGAGCTGTGCATATGTGTGGTTAATCCCTTCTGCTCATAGCAGGGCCTATAGCCATGGGCTATGAGATACCACGTTGAAATCCCGTATCTATCCTATAGAACCCTTATTGTACAACAGTAATCTCCGAGACTAAACACACTAATGCTAATCTAGGTCTACTCTTTGTGACTTATCTCATACATAGAACAAATATTAAAATATAATAATACATGCATTTGTTTCAATTATAATACAATATAAATAGCAATACTATAGATTTGAAATTAATAGCCACACAAATTAATCATTTTAAAACAAACTCTCATAAAGTAAAATAACTACAACTACAAAATCATCTTTCAGGGGAAAGGAAATGTGGTTTTGCCATGTGTATCAACACTCCTTATCACCACACGTGTGCTTGCATATCATGTTTAGAAGACATGTTTATATGGCTTGTACAACGTATGTCCGTCGTAACTGTGTAACGATGCATAACCTCGCATAATCTGAATGAGTCCCTAATTACATGCAGTCAATTACAACTGGGTCCGCATACATAAAGCACGTGTGCAGCTGCATACTGCATCAGGCACACTTGAACACTATTACACTCCATCTCGACCCGCTTGTAACACGATATTTGAATGACCAGACCAAGCCTGAGAAAGTATTTGAAGTCCTCCAGGTTAATTATTATAGGATTATACAGTGCTATACACAACTTTTACTGTAATACTTTTATATTCTGAGCTATGAATATTTTGAAAGTATTTAAGCTCTATCTCAATAAAGTTTTACGAATATCTCTAAATATATTTATAAAATAAATGTATCTATGCTACACATAGACGTATAACTGAATATTTGCATCCAGATCAGCTGTGAACTCACACTTCTGATACACTTATTTAAGTATAAATTCAAGCCGTGCTCTCTGATAATTTAGTGAACACACAGCCGTAGATAATCCTGCCAGATTGGCCTAATTTAACAGAACCAGAAACACAGCCTTATGGATAAAAGTTAAATAACAAAACAAATCACTCCGGCATCGAAACATTGCCATATAGATTTGCTGGTAATTCATGCTTGATATGTGTGGTAAATGATCAGTTTGACCACCCGATGACATACATGAAAAAAAAACTGAAAATATATAATTAGTCTGGGATAATTAGGCGATTTGTTAACAAAACCTAGAACAAATCCCTTACTAAATTCTTTTTTTTTTACCATTGAATAGTATAAGGTCTTAGTTAACTTCTGACAATTTGTTTACGCTCAACTGTCATAGGAGGGTGTTTTACAGAGCAAAATGTAAGATGGCCGGAATCGGTAATCGAAACCATGTCATGGCATGCTAATTTGTCCTACATTTTATCTGCAGTGGGTAGACAGTTACGTAAATGTGGTTTTATTTATAAAAGTAAATAATATCAACAGGAGAAAAAACAACATGGCCGCCAAAAACAGCAAAACAAGATAGTGATCAGTAGATGTTAACGCTTGACTTTTGGTGCAACATGCAAATCTTATGTTACCGATATTACATGTTAAATATGAACAGGTCTGCTTTTTGTAATTAGGAACACCATTTTCCTTTGTCTCTATTAGATATATGTGTAACAAATATAGTGTATGTGTAGTGCATGTAAAACAGAGATTGGAATAAGTTAGGAGTTTTGTTGAGTGGTAAAATGCTCCAGACAGTCGAATGTACTGATAATATAGATTTGATTTGGAATTGTGTTGGAATGTTGGCTCTAGTGCTATGATGATGCTGTTAAAACATGAGTAAACAAAATTACCGTGAGAAGATCAAATGTATCCTCAGGAATTTACCATCTTGGTTTGACACTGAAGTGAGACGTCTAAACAAGAGCTCATCATTGGAATACATTTAGAAAAGTAAGAAATTAATTACATGAAGTATTGCAGTTCAAACACAACCAGTTCATTGCTGATTTGCCTGACACACTAAAAGAAAACCCCAAACGGTTCTGATCTTAGTGTAGATCGAAGACGAAAAATATACATAGAACAAATCGTCATGAAGGTTTAAGCGCCACCAATCCCAATAATAATTTTGTTCAATACAAATTTTGAATTATCTTTTATTAACAACACTGGTGAGTCAATAGCTTTTGTAGTGGCTGAAATAACTTTAAAATAGCTGTGATGACTTCCTCAGTGGCCAAGGTCAGTGTTTTTGTAGCCAATATCATCTTTGTAGTGGCTCAGATAACTTTTAAAGTGGCTTCAGTGGCTGACATCAGTTTGTTAGTGACCAAGATCACCTTTGTAGTGGCGGAGATAATTTTTAAGGAGGATGTGATCACTTCTTATGTGCCTAAGATCACTTATATAGTGGCTGAGATATTTTTTTCAAGTGGTTGTGGTCACTTCTTTCGTGACCTAGATCATTTTTGTAGTGGCTGAGATAATTATTAGGGAGCATATGATCACTTCTGCAGTGGCTAAGATCACTTATGTAGTGGCAAAGATAACTTTGAAAGTGGTTGTGTCCATTTATTCAGTGGCCAAGATCACTTTTTTAGTAGATGATACAACATTTAAAGTGCCTGTGATAACTTTTTTCAGTGGCCAAGATCATTTTTGTAGTTGCTGCGGTAACTTTTAAAGTGGCTGTGTCTTCTTTGGTGGCCAAGATCATTTTTGAAGTGGCTGAGATACCTTTTAAAGTGGCTTCAGTGGCTAACATCAATTTGTTAGTGGCCAAAATCTTCTTTGTAGTGTCTGAGATAATTATTAAGGAGGATGTGATCACTTCTTAAAAAATCAGTAAATTTACCGAGGTATAACTCTATATAAATAAGATTTTTCGGTAATAGCGGCACAAATTTGCATAAAAAATGGCACGTGGGACATTTTTTCAGCTTGTGGAAAAAAGCTAATCGTTTTCTACGGGATTTTTACAAGCTAGATACACCAATTAGAAGTATATTTACGAGGGTGCACTGGCACCCTACTTTTCGACTAGACTAATAAGCTTATCAAAGCCACATCCAAAGGTTATAAAAATAATTGCAAATAATAGCAAAATAATGTGAAACATAAAAAAATAAAAAACACAAAATAGAAAGTGAAATGAAATTTAATTTGACACATAGACTACAGACAGGCGCAAAAAATGTTCCATCAATGAAACATTTAGCGGCCATTTTTTTTACGTCGCTTATTTATTGTAAAACAACTAACAACCCTTCAATCAGCACATTTGTAAACAAATTGATGATTAATTATCACTCCCTATGTTATTTCTGTGAGATAGTCGATAGTCATTTTGGATTTTACCCTCCTAAAATTCCTCCTATGTATATCAAGAGTAAACAAATTTTGTGTGACTAGTCCAGACCTTATACAAGAACGTGGTACAAAAATATTTTGGTAAGGAATTTGTTTTAGGTTTTTTGGTAACTTTCCCTGACTAAATACCCTGATAGTAATTTCGAATGACTATTACCACCAAAATGTCTTTTTAATCCATTAAAACACTAAACGTGAAGACAGATATATTATCATGGATTTGCCGTAGCGTTGGCCAGACTTTGAAACTATGCTATTGCATATCCTGACAGTAGGTAAATGGTTTGGAAACGGTGAGTACCGGTTAAGTGTTGGGCAACCGCATCCAACAATGTTCCTACATTCAACAAACACTGACCCCTTTTGCTATGCCCGCTGGCTATAGTTGTGGTGTCGACCCCACCCCATAGCAACACCTATGCACAGTCAAAGGACAAGTTAGACACAAACAAACCTATGTCGCACATTATTGACTATAATATACAAAACATGTAATTATTATCTGCAAGACATACGGTTAATTATTTCCTGTCTGCTGTTTGCATATATATTTCATACTGCCATTCACCTTCTAAACCCTAGATCCAAACTGGCGAACTTATTTTTATTTTTAGACTCTTATACAATAGCAATAAAATCATACAATAAAATCCCTCAGAATTCAAGCAGCGTAGAGGTAACCATCGTATATCATCGTCCTGAAAATGAATCTTAATGAAAACAGGTTGACCTGATGATTGGGGGAGGGGGGGGGGCTTGTAGGATCGATTTAATGACATGATATTGAGACGAAGACACAATCTTTCTCGCTGCTGGCTGCATAATTGGTACATTTTGTACTAGTGGTAGTGGTTCAACTGGTTTCTTACCTGCAGTTTTCGTGACGGTCTTCTCAACTGGATCATCCTTCACTTTCGTGTTCGTATTGGTTGAATGTTTCTCCCGCTTCTTGTCTCACATTGTCTCACGAAGACTAGCTTTCTTAAGTCTTGCCACATGGACAGATTTAACAAGATAATGTCCGTCACTTAGTCTTTTCTAAACTACGTTTTGGGGAGTTGTGAATCTTATCAGTAAAAACGGACCAACATATACTGGCTGAAGTTTCAACTTTGTTTTCTGTTTTCTTAAACGCGGTGTATGTATATACACAATGTCACCTAACTGCATCTTCCCTTGGCCAGTCTCACGCGAGTGCATACCGCAGGAGCCTGGCCGTATCGAGTACTACAATCAGTTATTCTATCGATGTGGTCATATTGTGGGTGTGTCTGAGATTCAAACCTCATTGGATGTTTCAGATTTATAAATATGTCATATAAGGTCGCGAAAAATTGACCTCTTGTTCATCTCTCTGGGGCGGGGGCACTAGGGTAGTGGTTAGCACCGCTGCCTTTCACGCCAGAAATCGGGGTTCGGTTCCCGGTCTCGGCGGTTTGAAAGAAACAAAAATGTTTCTTCCCTATCCACGTGTGAAAGTCAGTATTGTGGGGAGCCTCCGTGACCGAGAGGTAGCGTGCTCGGCCTCAGACCGCCAGGGCTCGAATTTCGAATCCTGTGTCTGGAGGACAGTGTCATCTCAATCATCTCACCATCCTCAAGAGGTTCTCCTGGCCCAGTTTAGCCTATATGTGCACAAAGGTGGCCTAAAGCCCGATTTATTTTTTTGTTCATCTCTCATACACAGTCACATGTTTCTGTTGCTAGATGTATTATATAGACAAGTTGAGAATCTCTCATTTGAACAGTGACTTGTACCGAATTTCGTCATGGCGGCCAGTAATCATATAATGGCCGCCATTCAGGGAGCTGGGAACACAATGACATCAGCGTGAGATTCCGAGCTTATCTATCTATCTGATCTATCATACCAACGTAAACAAGCAAGCTATGCTCTCAGCCAGCTGTCAACGCCTGATCAAGGGCTCTCTGATTGGCCGGTCTTGCGACGCGCGACATTCAAGATGTCTGGCTATTTAAAACAGTTGGCCACTATGCTCGATAAAGCAAGGTATCGCACTGCGTGCTCGTGGGTAAGACAACATGTTGTGGAAGATGCCTACCTGTAACTTTACTGCTCGTACATGTGCATCAGCTCGTGTCTTCATTGCGTCTTGGACTTCTTTTGTTTTGGCCATAGCAGAATGATGGTGCCCTGGTTCTCCACCGAATGTAAATGCAGTTTTAGTATTTACCTATATTATTTCATAGATTTAGTTAATGATGTTCCAAGTGAGAGGTTCTTAATGAATTCCTTTCTTTATCGGTCTTTATGTAGAAGACATATATTAGCACACAGTTCACAATTGATACACAATTTCATTACAATGTCATGTTCAATTCACGTCTTCCAATATTTTAACATAGTTCGACCTGGGTATTAAGGCACAAGCCTTACCCAGGCTAAAATTAAACAAAGAGACTACTCCCAGCTGACTGACTGAGTAACTAATCACTAACTCTTAGACTGCCCCCGTGGCACAGTCACAGGCACGCACTCTCAGAACCAAAAGGACACCAACAGCATCAAGCTGCTGTTGCCTGAGGTGTAGCCCATCGCCCGTTCAGCGTTGGTCTACCATCTTGACTTATGGAACAGCATCACTCAAACACTGCATAACATCATGCGTCCATTGATAAGAGAACTAAACTGACTGACCAAACACGTGTACACACGTGTACACGTACTTTTCCACAAAGGAACCACTAAGATTGAAAATACATTGGCACAACATTTTGATCTTCAACAATAACATAGCTAAAACGAAAGCATGCCATTTGCTTGGGTACGGGCCTTTAAATTTTAAACTTTATTTCCATATTGTGTCGTTAGTATTATACTTATTTTGTGAGTTTAAATTTCACAGCCGTTTTTAGGGGGACCGCTCGCTTTTCCGAAGGTCCATTGTTCCGAAGGTCCGTTGTTTCGAAGGTCCGATGCTCCGAAGGCCCGTTGTTCCGAAAGGTGTTGTTCCGAAGTTTATTGCTACGAAGTTTCGTTACTCCGAAATTAAGGTTCATTGTTCCGAAAACAAGGCTCAATATTCCGAAAAAGAATGAACTTACACTGAAAATAATTGTTTTTTTTTGTGTGGTTTTAATCTGCGAAATTCTTTAATGTTTTTAGATCTGCATAAAGGTTGGGGGCGGATCCAAGATACAATTTTATTGGGGGAGCAGTGCCGGGGGACCCGGCGGTACAACCCCAGTACAAATTGGCTAGATATGTGCGGCTCTAAGCAGGTAATTTTGGGGGCAAATAACAATATTAAAGGAACAGAACAATTTAGGTTGTCAGGCGTTCCAGAAAACCCTATGGTAGACACCAAAACCACGAATTGCAACTATTCTGAAGAAAATGATATCAATTTATTGTTTGACCTTGACAATAGGGCGGCCATATTGAATTTTACCCACAATGGAATGTCCTGAAGTACCTTCTGGCCATACCACTATGTCGGACGTACCAGAAAACCCCATGGTAGACACCAAAATCACGAATCTGCAACTATCCTGAGAAAAATGATATCAATTTAGTGTTTGACCTTGCACAAATGGCGGCCATCTTGGATTTCGTCGCCATTTTTTTAAATTTAAATTAGCCAACACATTTTCCTAAAAACTCATTATCTGAAGAATATCTGTGCAGAATTTCATTTTTTTATGTCAATTTGAAAGTTGTTTTTAGTTACAAAGCCCATTATTCCATGCGTCTATACGTCGTCTGGATTGAAATTTATGCCCAAACCACGATCATGTCGGCCATCTTGGGTTTATACAAATTAAAAATCTCCCCCCAAGGTTTTCTCTCCGGCCACCAAGCTAAATTTATTCTACAGATCCATGTGACTGCGAATCCGTCAAAAAACAATATACACTTCTCATGACCGCAACTGGACTATTTTCAAGAAAGCACTTTCCAGGTTAATCAGACGCTGCCAGATATCATAACTACAATTCCAGGTGTGGAGTGGAAATAGGTCTACTCTTGATCCAACACAATGTGCCTGAATTCTTCGCAAAACACAATAACGAAACACTGCTTAATACAAAAAAATCCCGCGCCTGCATCTTTGTTGAAACTTATCAAGTGCAATCGCAGTGGAAAATTTTACAAAAATACATTCCCATGTCGTATGCATGATCTGTCTTGTTCGTTGGACTGTTCTCAGTGCAATAGCGTGCACCAACGCTGCCACAAACTCAGCATCTGATGAGCCCCATTGATTTGCTCAAGTGTTAAATTTCTTGTTTTGTTTATTTTATAATACACACTTCACCTCATATAAAATAAAAAATGAACATTGATAATTTCAGATTTCAAAACACGTGTTCATTTTTTTCAATTTGTAACAATTATCATGATGTATAGCGCTCATTAGTCCTTCCTATGACCAAAATGTGTGCATTTTCTCGTACACTCACATGTCGGCATTTTTGTTAATACAACACCACGTCTTAAAAACATGAATTTTAATATCTATAACTGTCCAGTTTTGAAATTGAATAAATTGCCATGGCAACTATATTAGCCAAAGCGTACATATAACTGGTATCAGATGCCTTTATGAGCTCTCTTAAATAATATAGGCATTTCTCGTGTGTAAAAATGAATGCTTAGCTTTTAATTTTGTGACTATATTATTTGGAAGCCGGTATATTGTATAAATATGTTTAATGTGGCGGCCATTGCAGCAGTAGTAAGAACGAACTCCTTGATAATAAACGTATATGTAGGCCTATAGACACCAATATGTTTCAACTCTATAGCTATATTAGTTTTGAATATATGACCATATAAATTTGTATAACGGATTTGGCGACAATGGTGTATTTGGTCAAAATACGGTTCTCAACTGGTACATTCTTACCCCTGGAAAAAAGACATATCACCCAACACAAATTCGCTAAACTTCTAAATAAAGCAATTTTTGTTAAACCTCGCTATAAGCCTTTATCTTGTATAACATAATACAAATTATTTGTTGCAGCCAGCTACATTAAATGGGCGTTGGATCTATTGACTAACTAACTGTTTCTAATATAATAGGAAGTAAGATATGTTCAACAAAGTGATTTGGTAATTCTAATGATATATACAATGTAAAAAATCATAATACCTCCTGTAAACAGAGGCTGTAAGCATGAGATCAACAAAGTGTTTATATATTTGGTTTAATATTCAAAATATATATGTTTCACTACTGCCATAAGTATTAATAACCTATTTACCGCTTATTAATAAGGTTATCTAAATAGATAGAATAGCTACAAACTATAGAAAGTGTATCTTAAAACTAACCAACGCTCTGACTAAGTTAAATATAAGACTGGTCAGAGTGTGAATTATTTATCAGATTCTAGTAAGGAGTTGCCTCAAACATAAGGACAACTTCGGCTAGTGGTTTGGTGGCCATAAGGAGATGGACGCTATAAGCCATCTGGTAAATGACTCACTGAACACGCTTCCCAGAAATAGACGAAGATATACAGAACGTTGGTACAGTGGTTGGGTTTCCAGGAGGTCAAATCAGGTCGGCTACGAAAGTACCCGACGTGTGCCGGAGACTATCGAAGTAAGATATATTTATATCACACATGATCTCGTGTCGCCTAGTAAGGTAAGGCCTAAGGCTTGACCTGAGGTCAGGCATAGCTAAGCCAATGGTAGGACTATGTTATCAGTGAGCAGTGGTGCGGCAGTACTTAAGGACGAGACACTGCTAGAAAAGCAGAGAGTGTAGATATATTTCCTTGAGGCTAAACCTAAGACGTTCGGATCAGCAAGCAGTAGAGTTTAACATTATTAGTTGTAGTTGTGATGGCGTGACACTCAAGTGTATATCATGAACTAATAAAGGATATATTAATGTAAAGAATTATTCAAAGTCTACCTCTACATTCCAATCAATCATGAGTTATATTCATAACGGACGTTCCACGCTTACCAGATGAGCTTGTAAATAAAGATCCCATATCGTAGTTGATTGCTGATAAATCCCCAGTCGATAATTAACATCAGACCATCGCAACCATCGGAGTATACTATTATATATTAAATTAAAACACCAAGATATTGGGTTTTTGTTTTTCAGTTGATGGTAACAATGCAGCATAATGACGGATGGTGAAAAAACTGGATACAATATAATATAAATGTAATGGCCTACAAATGACCTTACATTGCTCAAAATGGTGTAAATTCGGGTCATTCAAGGTATATTGAAAAAAGCAATAGCAGCCTCACATGGTGCGAAGCATATGTCTCACCAGCCTTAGGAGGTTCTCCTGGCCTAGTTTAGCCTGTATGTGCACAGTTATATTGACCCTCCAACTATGAGGGTGTAATATAATCAGGGAGGGTATAATTTGAAACTGGGCCTTTTCTAATTACGTTTACACCGGGGATACAACTATAGTAAAATGGCTACGTCCACCGGCCCATGCCAGCCAACTATATTCTAACGTGGTATAGGCCCGACCGTTAGAATATAGTTATAGTATAGGTTATAGTTGACACGTTTCAAAAAGTCAGTATATATCATCAAGCCTTCCACGGTGACTAGTTTACGTCAGCTGTGGACTCGTAACCTGGATGTACTAGGTTCAAATCTCGCATGTACCGGGTGCTGGTTTTCGTGCATTATACAGCTAGTGCTCAAAACTGTTTAAAGGCCTGGTGTGTGTAGTGCTGCCTATGGTAGGTATATAGTGTGCTTTAAAAGGACTGACCCAGGCTAAAATTATCAACAAATCGGTGATTTTATTTTGGCTTCTTAATATGACCATATGATGTAAACATGTCCAAAGACTAGAACTGCAAAAAGTTTTTATTTTTTTCTGCTGCGCATTCACCAGTTAGACTGGATATAGAGACGAAATTCCCGTATTTCTAATTTTTGACATGGTTGTCAATAATTAGAAATCAGGAATTTCGTCTGGTCATATTAAGAATCCAAAATAAAATCACCGATTTTTTTGATGATTTTAGCCTGGGCCAGTCCCTTTAAATCATTCGAAAGGAAGGCTGATCAAGCAGAGGCATCTTATACTAGGCCTAGATAGCTCTATATGGGACGCGAATTGGTAAATGATTTCAAAAATAATATGTCTCACTGTGCTGATTTGTGTAGTTTATTTGCCTATTCTAACAGCTTACAAATACAATGTGCTATACCACCATAAAAAATGAAGTGATACACCAGCGGAGATAGACATCCCGGTGTTCAAGGTCTCACCATCCATAATACTCACCCCATAGACATGTATTATCAACCATACACTCAGGTATCCAACCATGCTTAAAGTATACGAAAACAAATAAACTTACATACCTATTTTATCGTTACATAATTCTCTTTCAATATAAGAAATAAAATATGGTTTTATCCTCTTAGCACCCATCTATTTCTTCTAATTTCCATCCCATTCCATATTTTGTGCAGACCAGTAGATTTTCCATATTTAACTGATTTTGAAATCATGCCCCCGAGTATTCATTCGGATCACTGCCTATTAAGACTAAATGTCAAATTTAATTATACTCCACATGTAGGTATCCGTAATACAGAAAATGTCAGAGAAAACGCTTGAAATGGGATCCTTGTAAAAAAACAGGAGTTTATAAATATGTTGGACGGAGACGGTGTACAAAATAGGTTTGTGGATATATTTGAGAATGTGGGACATTCAGATTCACCCCGTAGACGTTGAAAACTTGGTAAATGACTATATTGTTTTCCGTTGCTGATCCGTTGTTACCTGTAAATACACCTGCACATTGCACTAAATCATGTAAAAACTGTCATCCAGCGTGGATGTCAAATAAATGTCTACAACTGCGTGTTGAATATTTTCGCTGCTTGTCTGAATTCCGTTCAAATCAAATATATGCCACTAGAATTGAAATGGTTGCAGCTAGATCTGCGTATACAAAGTGTGTCAGAATTTGTAAGCGCAACTATGATAAAGAGTACACACAAAGGTTGACTATGAGTATGCATTCAAATCCTAAAGAATTTTGGAAGTCATTTAGACCTGGTAAAATAACATTACCTACAACTATTAAACCAAATGATTTCTTTGTATATTTTAAATCCATAAGCAATCCTAAAAATATTATTTATGAAGCTGATGATGATATTTTTGAGTATTTACGTACTTACCAGAATCGGAATCAGAATCAGAAATGTTTTATTTGACCAAAAGAAAATATATATTTGTTCATACAATTTATTATTGTTACGGTTGGTCAGGGAGACCCTCCTTAAGGTCAGAAAATGACCGCTAACAGGAGGGCCAGCCTTTAACTAAATTCACTAAAGCAATCTATTTTTACTCTTTCCAATTACTAACATAAAATACAATAATGACCGCAGGTAATTAATGGTAGTATAATTAATTTAGCAAAAAATATATATTGATATAATTATAATGACACATGTTGTTATGATTGTTATGTAAAAAAGCAAACCCAGCAAACAAGAGACGCCATATCAATACCGGTCCAATACTGACCCAGAGTCAGAGACTCTGGGTCAGTATTGGACCGGTATTGATATGGCGTTTATCTGAATAGTAGAAAGAATGTCTGATCAAATCATACAAATCATCATTATCATCCTCATTGATATGGCCGTCAGGCGCTATAATATTATTTAAAGAGTTTTGATCAAAACCTCCGTAATTCGATAGCATATCTTCAGTTACTGACATTTATTGTTATTTTTGTAATTATTATATCGTGTCGTTTAGAATTATACATATAAATGTTGACATTTGGGTGGTTACTAAAAGAGCAGAATATAAGTAGCAAGTCAAAATAACAAAAATACACACACATAAAATGATGGAAAAAAGATATATAAAAAATAAAAATAAAAAACTGGTCACAGACTCATTGTGACACACAAACTGTGGCATACTGCCCTGAAAAAAAATGGTTCATGAGAATAAAACGAGGCGTCACCACGAGACCAAAGGGGCGTGCCCGCCACATTTTATGTGGCGGACATGACCCTCTGGTCCCACGGTGATGATTTAATCACAAGGTGCGTTGTTTTGCTGCGGGTGTGAATAGCTGACACCGATTTGAGTTATTTACCTATAATCAGACTGTGGTGAGTTCCATGGCTACTGGAGAAGACAGTGTTCGTTGAGCATTCTGAATGGGTGGGGCTACATCAGGACTGACGGGAGATGCGGTGGGTGGCGATAAGGGATGCACGTCGGGACGCGGGGTTGATGTCAAAGGTATTCCAGGTGATCGGGTCTGACCCGACACGGCTGCTGAAGCTAGTAGTTGTAGCGGATCCGTTGCTACAGTTTGTTGAGCTACTCTGCGGTTCACATTTCGGGGGCGTTGATGAGAGTCGCCTTGTTTATTTTCTGACATCCTACCAACCAGCGGCTCTAACTCCTGGAAGAGGTCAACAATGTGCTTTTCCCCGTCGTTCAGCAGACAGTTGATCATTCCCTTCCAACTCCAGGCTGACTTCACACGTTCATGCTTAGCAACGCGATTGAGTAACTGCTGGTTCAGCCTGGTCAAATCCTCTTTTATGGTAGTATCTCTGTTCTTTAGATTTTTGCGGACATACATTATCTGCATCTTCGTTGTTTCCCTAAGAAACTTAACAATTATGGGTGGTGGTGAAGTGTCTGTGTTCAATCGTTTTTTTGGTAGAGGATGTACAGCCACAATATCGGCAGGTGATATAGTTATGCCCAGTGTCCCAATCAGATTGATGACAGCTGATTGATAATCGTTGTTGGTAGTTTGCAGCCCATAAATCCTCACTGATGATTTTCTAGAATATTGTTCGAGTCTGTTGACAGCGATTTCAGATTCCCTAGTATTTTTTAAACACGTATCTATTTTCGTCTGCATGGCTGATATGAGTATGTCTTTTTCTTTGATAAGTTGGCGCAATTGCCTGTTTTCTTCTTTTAATTCTGACAGTGAAGTGTTTACACACTCCAGGATATTTCCATTTTGTGCTGTATGTTTTTTCAGATCCGCGATCTCTGTTTTGATAGCCGTTTTTATAATCTCTTCTAGTTCGTTTTTAGTAAAGTCATAGGCCTCCAAAGTCATATGATGCCTCACCCGACGATGAGAAAGCCATGTCCGATTTGATTCGTTTTTTATTTGTCTTGTTAGTCATAGCTGTCCAGACCGACAGACAGCAAGGACAACTTCAGACTGAGTATGACCGGTTACATTTTAGTATTACCGATTCTGAAGTACACAAAGCAGTAAGCGAGTTAAAATGTGGAAAAGCTGCAGGAAATGATTTGTTAATAAATGAGCTGTATATATGTGCTGATGCAATTTTATTACCAAAGTTAACCTGTTTATTTAATGTAATTTTCAAATCATCTCATTTTCCAACTGCATGGAGAGAAGGCGTTATTGTGCCAATTAAAAAAAAAAGTAATATAAACGATGTAGAAAATTATAGGGGTATAACTTTTTTGAGCACACTGGGTAAGTTGTTCACAAGAATAATAAATAATAGGTTGACATTCTGGTCGGATACGTTTAATATTATAGGTGATACACAGTCAGGTTTTCGTAAATCTCTCTCGACGGTAGACAATGTTTTTATGTTGCAATCTGTTATTGATTCATGTCTGAATACTAAGAGGCAACTACACGTAGCATTCATGGATTTTAAAAAGGTTTTTGATCATGTGAACAGAGATTGTTTATGGTATAAACTCTTGAAGTCGGGAATTAGAGGCCCAATTTTTAATATCATTAATACAGATTCTAATGTCAAGTATAGTGGAGCATTTAGCAATAATTTTGAATGTAATTTAGGCGTACGACAAGGAGAGAGCTTATCGCCTTTTTTGAATGATATTGAAGCGGCATTAGAAAGTGGAGGTTTTAGAGGGGCAAGTATGTCGGATATCACTATCAGAACGCTACTGTATGCCGATGATCTTTTATTAATGCCAGATTCAACGGACCTCCAGCTCGGCATTGATATCATTTATGACTACTGCACACGGTGAAAATTAAATATAAATATTGAAAAATCAGCTGTCCTAATTTTTAGAATAGGTGGGTCGCTGTCAGTAAATGACCATTATTTCTTTGGTGATACATTGTTAACCGCAGCACATATATATTCTTATCTAGGCATGCTTTTGATTGACATGGGTAAATTTGATTGCATATTTTGATTGAAAATTGTAGTACTAGGACTCTTTTTAAGTTGTATAATGATTTGCATCATTTACACAATCCTAAAATACATTGCCAATGTGAACTATTTGATAAAATTCTTATACCAATTTGTGACTACGGATGTGAGGTATGGGGATTTCATAGAACCCCTGCTATAGAAAGGGTTCATCTTCAATTTTACAAGCGTATTTTACATCTTAAGAAATCTACTGCAAATTGTTTTGTTTACGCTGAATTGGGAAGTTTTTATTGGCAGTAAACAGACATTTAAAAATTATTAAATATTGGTTGACAATTATAACACGTAAAACAAACCCATTGGTGTATAATTTATATAGATATCAATATGAAAAATGTGAACTCGACCATGCCAATAGTTGGGCTAGTAAAGTCAAGGAAATGTTAAATAACCTAGGTTTTAATTATGCTTGGATAAATCAGAATGTTCATAATATTTCTAGTTTTTTTAAATTTATACAACCAACTGCTGAAGGATCAATATGTTTCAAACTGCAATACTTCTATGTCTAGTAGTCCAGATGGAAAACTATATAAATTAATTAAAGAAAATATAATTTGTTCTAAATACATGAATGTTATCAAAGTACAAAAACACAAGTTTGCTTATATTAAATTTCTGACAAAAAATTGCAATATCCCAGTGGTCAGCGGAAAATGGTATCATAGAAAAGTTTATAATGAACGTATGCGCACAACTTGTGATTTTCTTGGGGATGAGTACCATTTTGTTATAGAATGCCAGATTAATACATATATCAAAAATACATATTTGTCACCGTACTATTGGCGAAAACCAGCAATGTCTAAATTTATTGAGCTTATGACATGTGATCGTTGTAGTATTATTTCTAAATTAGCTGTATTTGTTTTGAAAGTTTAAAACTGTTAACTGAACCATAGTAAAAAATAATATTGTTATATGTTTTTATATCCTCGTCAAGACGCACACACTGTTTGTTTGCACATTGTTTATTGTAAATGCACACAGGCTCCAAGGAGCCTATTGCTGTTTTCGAATAAAAGTTGTAAGCTCCATATGTGTCCGTGAGAATTATTGTTGTATCTCTTGGGAAGTTTTATTGAATCAGATTAATTGTGAGGATTGAATAAGTGAGGATGCAAGATATTTGTCTGTTGGGATAACACAGGCCCTACACAAAAGCAACATCGACATTCTGATTTCAACCTTAACTCGACCAGGCCATCATTAAAGCAATCACCTAGCATCTAACAGAGGGGAGAAACAAGGATAATTATTTGAAAGACCCACGCTGAATCAGTGGTGTTCTCGTCCGGGACAGTCATGCACTCTACCAATGCGCCACGTGTCACTCTTTCGGTTAGTGTTGTAGGCTACTTTAGGGTATTACCCACTTTATGCATGCACCTTTGCTTAGTGTTGTGCAATCATGTCAACTCTCTTCTTTCACACCTGCATTCGTTATTAGCAATATCTAGTTATGATGTTTATAAACATAGTATTGTTTTGTTTCCGAATACACCGCAACGTTTCATTTGACCTTCACATAAACAACCTAAATATGCCATAAATCAATGAATCGTTGCCAGAAATAGACTTTCTATGCAGAACATCATTGAAAATCATGTGTCACACATTAAATTTGAACAAACAGTTTAGAAGTTAACGCCTATATACACTGCTTTTTTGACGGACATCGTGGATTTTCGTTTTTGAGCATTTCCTGCAAAATATTTGCAAGTTTGGCCACCTAGGTTGTGTACGTAAATATATGTCTAGATGATTTTCACTGATCCACCTTTTATAACAGGCCAAATCGCTCGAACCCTTCACATAAACAACCTAAATATGTCATAAATCAATGAATCGTTGCCAGAAATAGACTTTCTATGCAGAACATCATTGAAAATCATGTGTCACACATTAAATTTGAACAAACAGTTTAGAAGTTAACGCCTATATACACGGCTTTTTTGGCGGACATCGTGGATTTTCGTTTTTGAGCATTTCCTGCAAAATATTTGCAAGTTTGGCCACCTAGGTTGTGTACGTAAATATATGTCTAGATGATTTTCACTGATCCACCTTTTATAACAGGTCAAATCGCTCGAACTCACGCGATACCACTATGGATATTAAGCCGAATGATGTGAGTTTTTCACCGGGCAACCCTCTAACAAATGGCTTGGATGAGGGCTATGCCATAATCATTGAGGTCACCACGGTCGCTTTCAACATTCAACATTTCTTGTAAGCACGAAATTCCCATAGCTAGAACCGATAGCTAAAACAATTTTATAAAGGGATGATGATGTTCCAAGGCAATTGGAGTCACCAATTGTGCTAATGTATTGACAATAATGCTATCTAAGATCATTTAGCTCGGATTTATAATGAAATTAAGAGTCAGATTTTCATTTCTTATGTTAAAATTTGGACGCATATCGTTGAAGACATTTAAAATTAATTATACGATATTTAACATTGAGATAGTAGCATTTTTTTATGGATTCACAGGTATAGACAGATTCAATTTTTGTAAATGGTGCTGATCTAGTATATACTAAAAAAAAACATCACCAATTTTCTAGTGGATTATGTTGCTTTGGAGAGCATTAAAAAAACATACATTATAGTACAGGATTTAATTTAAATGGAATTTAAAAAGTTAGCTAGACTAGCAGATAAAACTAATTCGTGAAACGAATGTATGCAAACCAATATGCATGCTTGGCAATTTTTATGCCTAAAATCTAGAAACCACACACTTGTTAATGTTTTTGTCACAATTTAAGCTATATTATCAGTGTAAAATTATATTAGCACCTGCTATATGCCATGTTTTAAATGAATTTGAGTGGTAATTATTGACTTTTATCAGAAAATAAATCGTCACCTGTAATTGATACAATATTAATAAAATGTTGGGTTAAACATCCTCCATATTTATTTCACGTGTCACATTTAAAGATGGTGATAATTCTATGTGACTAATTTACCCTATTATTATCTATTCACCTATTATTTTCCATTAGCCGGTGATTTTATTTATGGATTTACAGCTCTATGAACATGACAGATTTATTTTTCTGTAAATGGTGCTGATTTGGAATATGCTAAAAAAACATTACAGTTTTCATGGCGGATGATGCTCTTTGGAGTGTATATATTTAAAAGAACAAAAAATAAAGTACAAATTAGGATCAATCACGGCAGTTGAAAAGTCAACTAGTCTAGCAGACGAAACTAATTGGAAAAAGGAATGGATTCAAATTATTATTCATGTTTTGCAATTTCATAAGTGCAAAACTTTTAAAATTTAATGTTCTTCACAACCCAACTAGCTCCCAACGTTATGATACTGTTGATCTTGTATTATTTGCAAGGTTTCAATTTTCGCGAATTTCCATAATAGGACAAATTCGCGAATTCAAAAATCTCAAGAAAAAGATTATCATGAGAGCGCAACAAAAAAAAGTAAATTTGCGAATTCTAAACTTTTTGAAAAGTTTTCAATTTAGAAATTAGCGAAAATTTAAAAACGCGAAAATTACCAGATCTACAGTATGCCCCACTAGAGCTTTAGGTGTAAAATTGAGGCCAAAATGTATAGCGAATGTATAGCTTTAATACAATGTAAGCGCAAAGATATATATTGACCACATTTTTATGTACAAAAACATCTTTCTGTATCCAAAATAAAAACTAAAGTATTTTTGTTCTTTCAAAAATAACAGTAGAGGTGAGAACATGAAAAAAATATAAATTAGAGTCTTTATAGCAGATCACTATATTTGTTAAAGCCATATGATGCTAAATGATGTCACACATGTGGGCTTCATGTTTAAGTACATATAATGTTTGACACTAGGCCTATATATGTTTAATTCAATATGCTAAATGTTTATTCAAGATATAAATTAACAAAACTAATTGATTGATCTGACCATCTCACTTACAACACAAGCATGTGTATTTTCGACTACCGAGTATTCAGCTTGTGGTGTTTAACCCATTAACCGCCAAATTGTTCAATTTGAATTTTCACACACTTAAAGTTGTGTCTCGCTGACGCGATCCACAACTTCAAGTGAGGAAAATTATTCAGATTTGTCAAAATGGAGGTCAACAAATTTCAAATCTTGCTGATTAATAGCACGTTTTATCTTTAGCAGATTTAAAACCTGATATGTAATGTGTTAATGTAAAATGTAAAAAAAAAAATAAAGACGGCACCGGTGGTTAAAGGGTTAATAGTCCCCTTCTGGAGATGGCGACCATCCGCACATATCGCATAATAAAGTTTCAACCACTGCTCTAGTAAAAATGAAATGAAATGAATCGGGCTTTAGGCCACCTTTGTGCACATATAGGCTAAGCTGGGATAGGAAAACCTCCTGAGGATGGTGAGATGATGACACTCTCCTTCAGACACAAGATTTGAAATTTGAGCCCTGGCGGTCTGAGGCCGAGCACGCTACCTCTCGGTCACGGAGGCTCCCCACAATATTGACTTTTAGACGTGGATGGGGAGAAAACATTTTTGTTCTTTACAAACCGCCGAGACCGGGAACCGAACCCAGGCGTGAAAGGCAGCGGTGCTAACCACTACACTAGGGCCCCCGCCCACCTCTGCTCTAGTAGCTGATTAGTTGATGCTGGACTGGTCTTGTATATATCCAGATCTAAACTCTTCAGCAATAAACTAATTGGATGTCTTTAAAAAAAATTGCATGGTGACGCATTTGGCACTAAGACCTAAATATGCAAAATACCACCCCCATTTAAGCGAATTACCACCACCAGCCTTTACTGTATCTTTCGAACCGTTGAACCCAGAAGGTGATTTGATATGCGCAATGACCAAGTTATTGGGGGTTGGTAATATATTTGTATAATCCAATAACGATTGTTTCAAATATGTCGACTTAAAACGATAGTCATTTTTTGAACATTTTGCACATTGTAAATATCGTAATTAAATTATGTAGATATCTACATTTTTCATTCATTATAGCAACAAAGCACAACACATTTTATATAAATCTGTCTGCTACTACTCAGTTCTGTTCTAATGCATTCATGATGTCAGGCATTTTGTATGGATTGAGAAGATAATTGGTCCCGGAGGGCACTAGACGTATTACTAGTGTTATTACAACATATGTTGCTTCATACCCACACCACACATACCAAGGTGAATCCGTTTTCATACATTATAGCAACATTATAGTATTAT
>OZ024910.1:65290607-65443107 GCA_964017125.1 Flabesymbios commensalis | reverse complement strand
TCCCCAAAATAGTAATACAAAATCCCAATTAGCTGTACAATATGCACATTGAAATTATGTATCTTACATATGAAGTATATGAAAAAATATTAATTAACCCTTTGTGCCCAATATTCCAACATATATTTATTTTGATTTGTTTGAAAACGTACATAATACATTTTTCAGCATTTAGAGCTGGTATTTAATTTGCTATGATGTTATTGATATTTTCATCAGACAAGGTTCATAACATAGGATAAATAAGCTAAGATACATCAAAATTAATGTAAAAAACTATTTGTATTCAAAACGAAAACAAACATGTCGTTCTATCTGTATTATGTCTACTTTTTTAGACATTTTAAATTCTATATCGCATATATAAATATCTGAAAACAAATTTGCTATTTGCCAAGAGTATATCTTACTTAAAATGAATTCTGCGTCATCTAAACTCTTTTAACAAAATGTGTCCCCCGTCGGAAACACATTAAAATAAATTGTTAAAAATACAACTTATGCCTACTAATAGTCAGGAGGCTAATGCACGTAAACTAGACCGTATCTGCAAATTATGAAAGACATCTTAGGGTATGAAATATGGGTTAACATTTTCTCAACTACTTTTTTTTAAGAGCTCAGGCCTAATAATGTAACCACTTTATTTGGGCGCTAAGGGCAGAAATGCTGTTATTTGCCATATCTTCTCGTCAAGTTTACGTTCAATATTAGGTTATAGACATCAAGGGGTCCATTGGACACTGTTTAAAATGCCACTGTTTAAAACGCAAATTATTCATACATGATCATACGATTATCCCAGAAATTTAATAAAACTACCATAATACTATATTCTGTATTCACAATCACTCGTTTCCATCACTTTCGGTTAGAGTGGTGCAAAATAGCACAGATGACGCCATGCGTGTTAGATAGAAATTAGTGATAGAAAATGGTATAAAGGGAACTTTTCATGTTACTTCTACATTAGATAGATATTAGAGTGGTCTAAGATGACATAAAGAGCATTTTCCATGTTCCGCCTACAATAGATAGAGGTTAGAGTGGTGGAATATAGCACAAAGGGAACTTTCCGTGTTCCTCCTATATATATAATAGATAGAGATTGGAGTGGTGTAAAATAACATAAAGGGTAATTTCCGTGGCCCTCCTACACTAGATAAGATATTACATGCACATATGAGCAAGCACTAGTGGGAAAAATAGGAAAATACCCTGTAGCATTTTATTATTTGTATTAAATATAGGCTTAAAATTATATGTATACCTGATCACAGACATCCCGAAGTCTATTATTCAAGGTTGAAAGTTCTGAATGAGAGGTGTAGAATAACCCTGACGTTTCATATTAGATGTCTTTTGGAAAGATATGGTTTTAGTTTTGTGTAGATTAGCCAAGGTGCTGGTGATGTAGATATATTTATAGAAATATTTAAAACAAAGCTACTGGAACATGTTAAGAATACGTAGTTTGCCGACCTTGAAAATATGAGTAAATTAGCAACTTATACAACATTTAATAGAGAATTTGAATCAGAAAGGTATTTGAATTTTAAAATTATTAGGTCACATAGACAGGCATTATCCAGGTTGAGATGTTCCAGTCATATGCTACACATTGAAGCAGGACGACATAATAACTTGTTAATGGCAATAATGGTAAATTTTCTGTAAAGAATTATATATTATTGTTTTAGAAGATGATTATTATTTGTTAATGTTATGTCCTGCTTATACAGAATTGAGATCGAAATATACATTTTACAGCAGTTTTATAGAAATACTAACAGAAATTGAGGAACATAACATAAAGAAATCAGCTTCATTTGTATATCACGCAGAGAAACTCAGAAGAAATAACTGAACTAATATTTATTGATATGTCCTACACAAATGTGTACTGTATTTATTTGAATCTCTTATGTATGTATGTATGTATGTATATAACATTTGAAATTGTTTTGTAATATGGACCCAAGGCCTTAAAAAACTACTACTACTACTACTACTACTACTACTACTACTACTACTACTACTACTACTACTACTACTACTACTACTACTACTACTACTACTACTACTACTACTACTACTACTACTACTACTACTACTACTACTACTACTACTACCACTACAAATACATTTTAGAGTGGTGAAAGATGGTATAAAGGGAACTTTCCGTGTTCGTTCTACATTAGATAGAGATTAGAGTGGTGGAATATGGCATAAAGGAACTTTCCGTGTTCCTCATACACTATATAGAGATTAGAGTGGTCGAATATTGCATACTGTACTGTCCGTGTTCTTCCTACGCTAGATAGAGATTAGAGTAGGATTAGAGTAGACAAGGGTTAATTATATACAGTCACGACAGCACATTAGGTAATTATATACGGTACCAGCAACGCAAGGGTTAATTATATACGGTCCTAGTAGCACATAAGTTAATTATATACGGTCCAGCAACACAAGGGTTAATTAATTTATATTTTACATATATTCCGTCTGCTGCGCCTCTGACCTTCAGAGATTCATTGTCTGACGTAAAAACGACGATGGTAAAGCAACTATATGGCTCGGCATTTTAATATATTTTATTTTTAGTACGGTACGGTACTTACCCTTATGATCATAACTAAAATTATTTAATTAATTAATTAATACCAGCATTGCTAACTTAGACTATAGATAAATTTAAGCAGACATAAGTCAGTTTTAGTTATGCATAATTCTTTCAACTATATATCTAAATTCGAAGTTTATTTGTTCTCAATAAAATATCAAAATTTCCAGTGCGCAAAGGGTGTGTCAATTTATTGTATAATTTTATCATTTTCCAACACACATGCAACATTGAAAAAATATATATATATGTTTTTTTTAAATTTTTTTAGTAATGTATTTCGCAACATATTCAGATAAATCTATAGGGCTTAAAGCATTTCTGCTTTCAGACACCACAGACTGTTTTCCAATAGGCCCACTTTGGGTATCAAAAATTCTGTCTATGAACATATGTTCACAACCAAATGTTGCCAAAGGGATGTAGAAACATTACTTTATGGTAATTTATAATTATTTACTGCATACTATTGATTGATATCTTTATGAAGACAACCTTTTTACAATTTTAAGGACATCACATTTTCTGCGTGTTTTCTGGCAGTAAAAGGGTGCTTAAAATAATCAAATCATGTATATATATATATATTTATTTTAGTCATGGTAGGTTAAGTATATGTGTTAGGTACTGAGTGACTGTTTGCTGCATATTATTTCAGAAAATAAATCTTAACGAAATATGTGATGTTGGTTCACAAAGGGTTAATTTGCCAAATTCGTCCAAAATTTTGTTCTCGTTAGTGCGGAAAGGGTGTGCATAATTATTTTATAATTTTATTCTTTTCCGACACACATGAAATAGTGAAAATATAAGGGAAAAATTAGTAATGTATTTCGCATCATATTTAAATAAATCTATGAGTATTTGAGCATTCCTATTTTCAGACACTACATACTGATTTTCAATAGGCCTACTTTGGGTATCAAACTGTCTGTCTATGAATGTATATTCACAAACAGATGCTGTCAAGGAGATGTAGAAACATTACTTTATGATAGTTAATAATTATTTACTGCATATTATTGATTGATATCTCTATGAAGAAAACATTTTCACAATTTTTAGGATTTATTTATTGTTGCGTGTTTTCCAGCAGTGAAAGGGTGCTTGAAATATTAAATTGATATTTTTTTTAATTTTTCCAAGTAATGATCGGTTAAATATATGTGTTTGGTGCTGTTGGTTGGTTTGCTGTATATTATTTCAAGTATATATCGATGACCATGACATAAAATAAATACGAACTAAATATGTGATGTTGGTTCACAAAGGGTTAATTTGCCAGATTTGTCCCGAATTTTGTTCTTGTTATCCCCCCTAGCCATAATCTTGTGATTTTAAGTTTTTCAACGCTATATGATAACGAATGTTGTTTTTTCATGGAAGGTTGCTCATTAAATAATGTCTTTTTGGCGGGTCTGCTGCAGCACTAGAAAGCCAACAGTGCGAGTGCGAAAATGTTTCATAAACACATGCTCGGTCGTTTTGTGTTATGTATTTTGGTAAACGTTGTCATAATAATAGTAATAACGAGTTTTTCTCGGGCGTTATGGTTACTTGATGTCCTCGCCGTGAGATTAGAGCTGCACCAGAGTCGTTTGATGACCGCGCCTGCTGCGCGGGCGTCAAACGACTCTGGCCTCAAATAACCATAACGCCCTCAAAACACGCGCTATTGCTATATAAATTGGTGTCACCACGTTCGTTTTCAGCCTTGAAATTTATTGTAAGCAACATACTCTAATAAATATTTGATCAATTGCTATGTTTTTTCACTATGCATCCACCTAACAAATGACTCAAATGTTGTTTTATAATAATCAGGGTCCAAAGACCGGATGTGTGACTATTTGAGTACCTGGAAATGATATATTGACTGATTAACTAAATAATATAAAATAATTTTGTATAAACCATGGAGACCAAAAGGTTTTTAGTAATTTAAAATCATCATAAATGTCTTAGTCAGCTCTTTCTGTTTTATTTGAATAACGGTACCTATGTTATGGGTCTACGAGCATTATGCATATTTTAATTATTTCATATCGACTTTAGACGTTAGAATCTGACGTCTACAGACTTCAGATTCTAACGTCTAAAGTCGATATCCAGTCATTGTTTGCAACATTTATTCGGTTCTCAACAGATAGTTGCTCACGTGCCAATTATCTCACTGCATAAAATGTTGGCATTTTCTTAAATGTGTTACCATAAATGAATGAATGAATGAATGAATGAATGAATGAATGAATGAATGAATGAATGAATGAATGAATGAATGAATGAATGAATGAATGAATGAATGAATGAATGAATGAATGAATGAATGAATGAATAGACGAAAACATTAATGAACGGATAAATAAAATATAATGATGCAAGTAATGAAAGAATGGATAAATCAAAATAAAAAACCCAATGATTAGGAGTTCATGAGTGCAAAATAGAGACACTTCATTGATATTCAAGTGATCAGATCCTCAGATAGTTTCCATGGATTATATTAATATTCATCTATTCGTCTGCGTCTCCTCATCCCCAGCTCAGTTTATAATAAACTGTTTAAATCACATAAATGAACATGAAGCACCAATCTTTTGTATTTTTTTTAAAATATTTTTGACGTTAAATATATGAAAAGATAAAAAATAATTTCACATAAATGATAAAATGTGTAGAAAATGTGTATAATATGGAAATATTAACAGGATAATTGGAATAAACTGCTCGTAAAATTAGGGTTAAACCACTATTTATATCTATAATTAAATTATTAGATAATTGTTTATCCTAGAACAGTTACATCTGCACCTTAAATAATTGTTTTGATCCCATGATATATCTAAGTATATTCATCATTCTAGTTTAGATTAAATGCCATGGTGATATCGTTATCATGATGATGGTATGATTTCATGAAAACAAGTAATAAAACATGTTTATCACTTGTACTATAGCCGTGTTTAACGATATGCTGGTTGCTAGCTGCCTTATATAAAGGCGCTCGGCAGCGATAACAATCATCTGAGAATCAAGACTTATACCTTATCTGAAGATAATATGAACATGTTGCGTTCATCCTGTTTGTTGTTGGTTGTGGTCATCCTGTCTATTGGATGGCAGGAAGTCAGCTGCATGTCAGCCGTACAGGGACGAGCTAAAAGAAGTAACATAGATACATGACTGATAAATATTCACTCTTTATGCCGTATTATCATATCTATATGTAGTGTGAACTAGCTACTCTTTCAATCAATACAATGCGTCCATGTTTTGACGTTTCAGATAAGACATACTCAGTATAAATCAATAAAGAAGATAAATGTCACTGTTCTCATGGTAGTAATACTGTTCTGTTTTATTTGTCACAGATGTTGAGGAAGATTTGACTGTCATTATCCAAAAAATAGCAGAATATAGTAAGTGTTACACATACTGTTTCACGAGTAAAAGTGTTATAAATAAACAATAATAAATAAGTGACATTTCATACAGTATTATTGATAAATTACACTATCCAGAGGAGCATCTAGACATTAAAATAATAAAACTCACAGAAGCCGATGAGAGTAGGTTTAGGAAAGTCGAGGTCTGCTTACGTGTTGGGATTTGGCCAAGTCGCCTGGTATGAGAAAACACAAGCAGGTACATGTTTGAATATAATGGCGTCATACAGTACGAAAATACTACTACAACTTTTTTAAAAACATTGATATATTTAATATTTTGATAGTACTTACATTGTAGATATGGTTTGTATTTTTTTTATTCTTGCTTCACAGGAGTATTTTTTGATCTTTTAGTGACGCAACTAACCATTGTTTTGTCTGTTGATTGCTCATCCATTTTTTTTCAAATATTATTCAACATCTTTTATTCTACACAATCCATGCATGTGGCATTAAAAATAAATAAATATACAATTTAAAGTTTTAATTCAAACATCCTAACATTACATCATTTTCGACATACTTATATCTATATTATACATATAATATTATATATGATTATGTTTAGTGACAGCACATAAGGACCGATTAGTTCCTGAAGTAGGAAACGTACTAGGTATCGGTGAGTGTTACTCAGAATGTACCTACAACTATCTCATGTACAAGGTGACAAATATAAAAACATAACAACAGCTTAACTGTTTACTCAGCATTCATCGATTTTGAAAAGGCATTTGATCATGTGAACAGAGATTGTTTATGGTATAAACTCTTGAAGTCGGGAATTAGAGGCCCAATTTTTAATATTATTTAATCAATCAATCAATGGTTTATTCGGAACAGCAATAGGCCCTTTGGAGCCTGTGTGCATTTACAAAAAGCAATGTGCAAAAAAAACTGTGTGTGCGTCTTGACAAGGATATAAAAACATATAGCAATATTATTTCATGCTATGGTTCAGTTAACAGTTTTACATTTTCAAAAATAAAGACAGCTAATTAAGAAATAATATTACATCTTTCCTTGAATGATATTGAAGCGCCATTAGAAAGTGAAGGTTTTAAAGGGGTATGTATGTCGGATATGACTATCAGAACGCTGTTGTATGCCGATGATATTTCATTAATGTCAGATTCAACGGAGGACCTCCAGCTCGGTATTGATATCCTGTATGACTACTGCACACGGTGAAAATTAAATATAAATATTGAAAACTCAGCTGTTGTAATTTTTGAAAAAGGTGGATCGCTGTCAATAAATAATCATTTTGTCTTCGGTGATATACTGCTAACAGTAATAAATATATAGTTTTATTTAGGCATGATTTCAAGTGACAGGGGTAAACTACTTTTCAAATGTATTCACATACGAATACATTTAAAATATTCAAAACTTAAAAATGGCACTAGTGATATAAACATATATTTATGTAAATAATTATATTTAGTATGTGTATTTTAAAAAATTGCATGATAATATCACTGAAATAATAAGATTTTTATTTTAAGTCTTTAATTGTTATTAATCATGTTAAATTACCACTCCCGTAGTCATTTTAAATTTTAGGTATTACGTTTTATTATATGAAACGTTTCAAATGCTTGTATTTTGATGTATACTAGCTTGTTTCAGTGATTAGTACAAAATAACGGCATAGATTAAGTTAATTAAGTTTGGGAATAAATAACAAAGATAAAATAAATTATTTGTAGAAATAGTGCGGTTGTTGTGCATTGCCAACATATTGGTGCACCATTGCAATACATGTAATGTCTACAAAGTAGGTACAGCATTAAATTGGAGCCTGTTTACTACTCGCGAAATACGATGACATCTCGGGCACCATGTAAATACATATATATAGCTCAGAATTTATACAGCTATGGTATTTAGTTGTATTATTTTATTACATTGGTGGTTCCATAGATATTTTACGATTCCAGCACCGATAGAGTTAATAATTGCATAGTCACTGTTAAGTTGACAATCTGCATCTTCGCTGAGGTGTTCGTCTGTGTGAATTATTTTCTACACACCAGTGGTATTGATTGATGGAACCCTAGCGCCGAAGGCGCTGAGGGTAGTTTTAAGACAATCGGGGCTTACTATAAATAGTTGTCCCCATATAGCCAACCATTACATGTTTGTGTTTAATTTACTTTTACTCAGATATTGTTGTCACATATAATGTCGTCCGCTGTCCGTTGTTGTCGTGGTCCAGCTTGTGAAATGTAGTTAATTCATCTTTTTTCAACTGTTAGCATTTAATGGGTATTTCTTTTATTACAACCTATACCTCTGATAAATGCTAAAAGTTGTCAAGTTTGTCATAATGTCTGATTGCTCTGAAAATAGTGAAATTCCTTGGTTTTACCTTTCAATCTCGGTTATTACGTCGTCAAATACTTAGTCTGTCAATGTATTCGCTTCAGCGTCATTTGGAGTTACCGGTAATAGCTTTAATAGAATCGTTAGCCCCCGAGCCAACATGACAGGGTAAAACCGTGGAATTTTAGCATCCTTTCTGCTGAAATTCTTCGGATAAAACTCCCCGATGCCTTCAGTGTATGACTGATAATGGTATTATATCATACAATGAGGGCAAGATCGTTGCGGACAGACGATGAGTTGCGCTTATTCACCCACACACGGCACCATCTGTCCGGTTGGCTGTGTCAGTGAGTGGGTGGGTTTTAACACTTATCAATCACGACATGGACATTGCCACATATTCAGCATTACACTGGGAGCGATAACCTCCCAGACCTCAAGGAAAGAGTCAGTTGACAAAGCAGCTCTGACAATTTCCTTAGGGTCCCACCCTCTCCAATAACACAAGCGACGGGAAGGGTCCCCTAAAAAACAATAAATCTAGCCCTAAACTTAAAAGAATAATCCCAGGTGAAATGCCACTTAATATATATCGATGCCCAGCGTCTGATCATGAAAAGTGTTCTTCAGTGAGTGAGATTAAATTAAAAACTGTTGTTCTTCTCGCAGAAAAAATGTTGTTTTTTTGCTACATACCATTTTCATTTCCATATTGTTTCTTGTAGTTTTCTAGTAATTCGTCAAGAAAATTTGATTTGTCCCTCTTCTTTATCGCATTATGTAGATCCTTTTTAAGTTCGAATACTTCTGAGTGTTTTTCTAATGAGTGTATAAATTTATTCGCTAATGATTGGAATCGATTTTTATTGGGTTCGATTTCCGCTAGCTGATGTATTTTGCGTGTGCTGGTACACCGCGGTAGGCGGTAAGCTATCTTGATAGCCTTATTTTGTACCAATTGTATCTTTTCTAGTGTTGTTTTAGGTGCCGATAGAAGAGCTATCGCTCCATTTTCTAGGACTGATCTGACGTATTGTTCGTATAATTGCATGATTATTTTAGGTTTACATCCCCAGTTAGTACCGCTTAGAAGTCTTAGTAAGTTTAATCGTCTATTTGCTTTGGATATTGCCATTTTTATATGTGATTGAAAGTTAAATGTTTTGGTGATAGTCACTCCCAGAAGTGTTGCTTCTTCCACGTGATCTATTTCTTCTCCGCATAATTGAAGCTTGATTTTTTTGTGTTGTCTCCCGTTTTTTTTAAGTACAATTAGCTGCGTCTTTTTAGCACTTAATTTAATTCTCCATTTGGAGCACCACTTTTCTAGAGCCGATAATGTTTTATGGATCCAATATTGGACGTATGTGGCGTTGGGGCCGGATGTCCACATACCTAGATCATCCGCAAATTGTGATATCTTTACTTGGTTGTTCATGGGATCTACTGGAATATCATTCACATACATCAAAAAAAAATAAGAGTGGGCTGAGGACAGACCATTGGGGTGTGCCAGCATTAAGTTTTACTTTATCTGACACTTCATCATTAATTTTAACGGTAATTGTTCTATCTGAAATAAACAAAGACATTAATCGTATAATTTTATTCGGCAGCACACTGTTCATCAGCTTATATCTTAGGCGATTATGCCATACTGAATCAAACGCTTTTTCGACGTCTATAAAGACGGCAACCCCCGGTCTATTTGCTTGTAAGCCGGTTAATCGTATGTTAATCGTATTATGTGTTCCATCGCGCATCTTTTATTTCTATAGCCAAGTTTCCATTGATTAAATAATTTTCTCTTTTCGAGTTCGCCTCTTATTCTATTTGCAAGTATTTTTTCAAAATAGTATTCCGATACAGCTTAGAAGGCTGATGGGTCTATAGTTTGTAGTGATTTTGTGGTTTTTATTTGGTTTTGGAATCATAGTTGCCATTGCTTGTTTCCAAGGCTCTGGAAAATAACCAGTCTGTAGGCATTTATTGTAAATTTGTTCTAGGTTTTCGAACACTATTTCTGGACATTGTTTTAGTACCGTATATCGAATACAGTCTTGGCCAGGTGCCGATCGACCCTTGGTTTTACTTAGTTGTTTTTTTAATTTCGGATATTGATATATGTCTCATTATAGGGTTCTCATCGCCCTTTTCATCTACATATGATGCTAGTGAGTTGAAAAGATGGTAATTTTCTGCAATTTTGTCGTCCACTTCTTTTTTGAAGTTATCGTCAACAATTGGCCCTTTGTGGGTATTGTGAATTTCCCCTAATGTTTCAGCGAACGCATTGGCTTTTTCTAAATCGTTTTCTGTTGGATTTCCATCTTTTTTAATAACTGGGTTGTTAGTCTCTGCCTGTGCTCTTTTACCGCTTATTTTGTGAAAGTTTTGCCACAAACTTTTACTGTTTTTTGCCGAATCAATTTCTTGTGTTTTTCTTTGCCACCAGGTGGCCTTGTCGTTTTGTACCGCTTTGGATGCTAATATTTTAAATTGATTTGCTAAGTTTTTATGTTCAGCCTTATTTGTTTTTTGAGCTATCCGTCTTGTTTTTTGTTTCAACTTAATTAATTTGCTAGTTTCTTCCGATATAAAAAAAATCCATATCTTTTACTTTACTTTTCGGACAGGATTTGTCCAACGCCGTTTTAATTATGTTAGCTATATTGTTAGCTGTTTCGTCTATTTCTGCTGGTGTGATTGCGTCTGTTTTTATTAATTATTTTGCGAAGTTTTACCCAGTCTGTTTTTTCGTGGTGTAGAGTTTCTCTTTGATTTTGTCTCGCAATTTTTGACGAATTTATTACCAGGTGGTCGCTACCTACATCTAGGCCTACTGTACATGTATCTACCTGACAATACATAGATCTAAAATATCGCTAGAAGTATTTGTGTAGTGTGTTGGGGTTCCAGTGGTAGAGGTGTCAAGGTGTATTACTTTGTTCTTTGGCAGACCGGAGGTAGGGATGTCGGCCGTGGTTTGTAACCAATCAAATATTGAGATGTTGTCACAAAATAGAGGGTGAACGGACCTTTCTAATGGCGGAGGGGCAATGTCGGTGATCGTCAGTAGTCTGGACATGCTGTGACCAATCAAATTGAATGCATGTTGTCACCATCGATGACAGGGGACGGGCACTGTCGGTGACTGCAAGTACCATATTCTTAATGTAGGCCTAAAGGCCCTAAGATTAAGGGAGTAGCTTGTTGTCTTGTCTCAGGTTTGTGAAATCAGCCGTGACCAGTGATTTGTTTTGTTCAGCTGTTTTAGCGTCAATTAGCTCATGCACGCACCGTATAGACACAACGGTTTTATTAGTTTTAAGTCAAAACGCAATGAGCTAAGACAAATACATATTTGACCAATGCCTCTTTTTCACAACTTAGCTGTCCAATGTTCTGCGTGTGTAAGATCACAGCAAGGAGGAACAAATACATTAATTGTGCCTGTTTAAAAATTATCATAGTTACACTAATCCACTAATCGCTTATTAAAATGTATAGTGGTGTGAAATTCGCAAGATTTCTCTGGAGCTTGTCAGTTAAGGCCTAGTCACACATACCATCACGCACGTCCAGCGCACAAAAAATGAAGAATTTTGGACAGTGCGTTGTAATTCGCTGGGCGTGCGTCAGAATTCGTTGATGATTTTACGAGAACGCCAGATGAACGTTATTTATTTATTGTGTGCGGCAACCTCTGCGCACACTTTCCGCATGTTAAAAATGTTTTTTCCACGTGTGAATGTAGATGCCAGAAGAACGTCAGACCAGCGCCAGTCTAACGCTAGGCACAAGTAGAGCACACGCTGTGTTTTCGTTGTGTTTTCGTTGACCGAGGTTTGTCCCAGTCACACATAAACGACGCACAGTCCACACATAAACAAATAAAAAAATAACAATTTGAGTCCGGATTTTGAAAAACGTAGCAAGCTGGTAGCGAATGCACAGCGTGTTTTCAACGCAAATGGCGAATGAACATCGCTTTGCTAACGCGTTGAACCGTTAAAGTGCGCCTTAAACCCTAAAATGCTAATGTCGAAGATTATAGTAAATTTTATCAGTTTTTCTTGTACCCATTTTTAAAAGAAAAAATGTGTCCTGAATTTATGATAACATTAGATGTTTGGACTTAATTTTGACAAATTAAAAACAAATTCTGCACTTAAAGCCGTGTATCGTGTGAAACGCCACCTCAAATGATTAAAAATAAAATGTCGTTTTTCAGTGCTCCAAGGCTTAAGCTTCAGAAATAACATAGTCGCAGCGTGTTGCTCGAGCGCTGGGCGACCTGCGGGCGTGTGCCCAGCGTTTTCTTGGAGGGCTCATGCAGCGCAGGGCAGGCGCGTTGCCCGGGACTGCCCGGCGCTCTCAACGGGCTGCCATGTGATACAAAAGAAACGTATTTGGCGTTGATATAACGTTGTTATAGCGTTGTTTCTGGCGGTCTTCAGGCGTGTACATCTATGCGTTCATATGCGTTTAATATTTTAAACACACCCCAACTTCCTTTGGCGATTACACTACGCACAAAAATATGCGTAGCGTTAGTGCAGCGCCCTCCACGAACCAGTAACGAGTACTGACGCACAACCGACGCACGACAGACGCTCTGTCGAAAAATAATCAATTTTCAGTGTGTGGTTCGCGCGTCGACCATGTGTGACTGAGCCTTACGGTCAGGAAAAAAAACCAAAAATGCCGGCACTGAGCGCACATATAGCGCCCATCTAACGCGTTTCTAACGCATGTCCAGGGAACATATAACGTATATGGGGCGTGTCGAATGCTTTCTGACTTACTCGTGCCTCGCGCTGGCGATGCGCGGTGTATTCGTTAACTTTATCGCCCTGCTAACGCGCAACGCGCTGGCAAAACGCTGATTTATACACCTGATTTTTTTATAACACGCTGTATATTCGTCTTTAACTCGCTGTCTCTCCTCATATCCTGACAAAATTCATGGGCGCACAACGACGCATTGCTCTATTTTTTGTCACTCAAGACGTGGACTGTGCGTTGTGTATGTGTGACTGGGGTATTAATTAGACCAGTGTGACAGGAATGCCTCGCACCCACTCCCACTGCCCTGCGAAATATGATTAATTGCACCAAGCTTATATACCCATAAAAATAAACAATAGGAGATCTAAGTTACTATTATTTTTACTTTTTTATTAGTAATTGAGAAAAAAAGAAACACAATTTTGGATTTTTTCGTGATATATAACATGTATTAAAAAGTCTTCATGAATACAGGGCTTTTAAAAAAATATTTGAATACAATACGAATACTTGTAATCATGATTTTTTATAATTACTGAATACACATGAATACTCAAAAAAATATAATCGAATACAGATGAATACGAATGCTGAATACGGATACCTTATCTCTAAGGCTCTTTCAAGTTGTATAAAGATTTGCCTCATTTACATAATCCTAAAATACATTTCCATTGTGAACTATTTGATAAAATTAATATGCCAATTTGTGGCTACGGGTGTGAGATATGGCAATTTCATAAAGCCCCTGCTATAGAAAGGGTGAATCATTAATTTTCCAAGCGTATTTTACATGTTAAGAAATCTACTGCAATTTTTTTGCTTATGGTGAATTAGGAAGTTTTCAATTTGGCAGTAAACAGACATTTAGAAATTAATAAATATTGGTTGAAAATTATAACACGTAGAACAAAGGCATTGGTGTATAATTTATATAGATATCAATTCGAAAATGTGAGCTCGAACTTGTCAATAATTGGGCTAGTAAAGTCAAGGAAATGTTAGAAAACCTTGGTTTTAATTATGCTTGGATAAATCAGAATGTTCATAATATTTTTATTTATTTTTTAAATTATGCAACCAACGGTTGAAGGATCAATATGTTCCAAAGTGGAATACTTCTATGTCTAGTAGTCCAGATGAAAAACTATATAAGTTATTAAAAAAATATATAATTTGTTCTAAATATATGAATGTTATCAAAACACAAAAAAACAAAAATTGCAATATCCCAGTGGTCAGCGGAAAATGGTATCATAGAAAAGTTTATAATGAACGTATGTGTACAACTTGTAATGTTGTTGGGGAGTAGTACCATTTTGTTATAGAAAGCCAGATTAATACAGATATCAGATGTACATATTTTTCACTCTACTCTTGGCGAAAACCATCAATGTCTAAATTTATTGAGCTTATGACATGTGACTGTTGTAATATTATTTCTAAGTTAGCTGTATTTATAATGGAAAGTTTAAACTGTTAGTTGAACCATAGCATGAAATATTACTGTAAAATGTTTTTATATCCTCGTCAAGACGAACACACTGTTCTTTTTTGCACATTGTTGCTGTAAATGCACACAGGCTCCAAGGAACCTATTGCTGTTTTGAATAAACCATTGATTGATTGATTAACAGGACGGTGGCTATATTTGTATCGGTTTTATACCACCACTGTTACTATTTTACTACCTTACTATGTAATTGTATTTTGTGGCAGATGGATGGGAAGGTGTAGTGCATCACAATACTCTTTTAATAAGTGAAATGGGTGAGTGTAACTTAAAGCGTATATTGTGTAAAGGATGATGAATATGAAAACACGAACAAAATAGATTGTGTGCACCAATACCTTGAGTTAGTCTGAACATGTTGATTAGCCTAGAGAGTGGTTTTCTTCTTAGACATCCATACATGTAGCGATATATAAAAAATAATTTGTGCGATATAAATCGTTGCTTGACATAATAAATTGAATTATTTCATATATTTTTTTGACAGATATGGTGGGAGTGGGTGAGTGTTACATAGAATGAATCACTATTAAAATATCGACCAACATTAATCATGCCTAAGTGAGATTATGTATTACACTTTACACTTCTTGTTTTATATGGAGACCACGATCGATATTACGCATTATAAGCCAGTAAATGTTTGAAAAAGTCACATAGGTTACTTTAAAACACATTTATTGCAAATGATGTATGTGAATAACATTTTTTTTGTAAATGCACTTTTTCCGGACAGCTATTAATTTAAATTCAATTATTTATTTTGTTTAGAGTAAACCTTGCATAAGCTTGTACCGTTTAACACTCTGTAACCAGTGTTGTGTTATGAGGTTCTGTATATTGATAATAAATATTTATTCAATTAAAATTTCAGTGAATTCCATAATAACAGAATAAAGTGTATGTACACATTGTTTTATTATATGTTATTATTTTTTGTAATCTTACAGACGAGGCGACAATTGCGGAAATAATCGGAGGAGAATTTGACGTGCTTGGTACGTGAGATGTTTTATGATTTGTATAAACAGTGCTGGAATGAAATATTTGTTTGCCCAAACCACCAGACACATATATTGTTGACTTTTGTACGTTCACACGACGTCACGTGTGCACTCAATAGTGGTGAGTGTACGTCATGTTAGTTTTGAACGTACAAATTGCAACAATATGTGAGACAGGTGGTCCACAACGTGTTGCATCGAGTATCGAGCACATTTGATGTCAGATATGTTACTACAGTTCACCTTTGAACTGCAGTACTTTGTGAAGCTTTGAATAGGAGCGTATTTACATTCTGACGCAGCGTTTTCCCGTTAGAGCCTACACTCAAACCATGAGCCTGTTTCCACTTATTTAAGACCCCACTCCAGGAGGACACACATGCTTCACCCGCGCTCGGCCTCAGACCTTCAGGGTTTGAATTCCCAATCCTGTGTCTCGAGGGCAGTGTCATCTCACTCATCTTGCCATCCTCATGGGGTTCTCCTGGCCCAATTTAGCCTGTATGTCCACAAAAATGGCCTAAAGCCCGATTTATCACATTTTACACCTAAATGTGCATTGTTTCTTAGCGTCAGTAGTTGATTTTTAAAACAGGATGACGCAGCAACAACATCGTCAGCAGGCGTGTCAAAGTGTAATAAATGTGTGTACATTATGGCGTGATAATAGTATACAGAAAATATATATGACTGACATTATTTGAAACGGAAAAGCTGCTGCCTAGCAGTGTAAGATTATGACATATTTTTAATATTTTATTTTCAGTCTGTGCTTTCTTATTTACAAAGTTCACAAACCGTTTATGAAGTTGAACAATGCGGGAACTTGCCCAGCACCGCTCAAATGTTGTGGCAATGATGTGAAAAATAATACATTATTTCGGGATTATATGTGCTCATATCAAGTTAAGAAAACAATTCTGAACGTTATTTGTGTCTACATTTAGGGTGAATTTATAATAATTAAACCTGACATCAACTGTCCATGCAATATAATATCAAATTATCTTTTTAACGTATTTTAACCCATTCAAATGATTTACATGCTCGCTAGTTTTCATACATATATTCATCAATATTTCCAGAACATTTCACGCAGGATACATATTCACTGATTTCAAGATGGGTAGTGGTTAGCACCGCTGCCTTTCACGCTAGAGCTCGGGGTTTGTTCCCCGATCTCGGCGGTTTGAAAGAAACACAAATGTTCATCCACTAGTGATAAAAACCACGTATTGTGGAAAGCATCCGTGACCGAGAGGTAGTATGCTTGGCCTCAGACCTCTGGGGTTTGAATTTCAAATTCTGTGTATGACTGACAGTGTCATCTCACCATCCTCAGGAGGTTCTCCTGGCCCAATTTAGCCTGTATGCTCATAAAATTGTTCATGGGCATTAAATCTACGTGCGCGTTAGTTTTATTGCATGAGCAAGATGATTAAAGCGACACAATCATGACAATATCATCATATTTATTTTGGCTCCTTGATACGTCTATAATATTTCAACATCTCCAGAATAACGTAAATTATTAAAATTTTGTGGTGCACGTTGACCAGCTAATCGAGAAATAAGGACTAGATTTAATTTCGGACATCCATGTCCAAAATAAAAAAAGCGGGAACAACTTATACATGGGGCTTTCGGCACACTTGCTATGTTGACACAGCAACCCAACATTAAAAAGACTTCCACAATTCTAGTCTATGGACATGTTGACATACATGTATTATGGACATATAGAAAAGCGAAAATAAAATGTTGGCTTTTGGATGATTTTTTACCTGATTATTTCGCTTTAATAATTGATCAATAGCTCATTAAGGTATTATGGTTTTTGTTTATTAACGCTCTTATAATTTCATGAGCCTTCAAAGAAATTCATAAACGCTCAAAAAATGAAGACCTTAATCTCAAGTGAGATATGACTTTTCACCATGTATATTGACACTCTCAAAACAATACAAAATAGCTACATTAACATGATTCTTATTTTTTAGCATACATGTTCAGCAACGGCAATGAATTGTTCCAGTAAGTAGGCCTATATTTATGAAATCCTTCTACTTTGACACTCGACAACATTAATAAACAAGCACCGTGCGGTAATCTGATAGATATTGATTGAAATACAATATAGAGTGGAGAACATATAGATATCATGACAATCCTGCTTAATTTGATTTTAGGGATAGTTTTGATGTAGATTTAATACAAATACCTGTATTTTTTACTTTTCATTTGTTTTAGCTCACTCCTTAGATCTCGTGATAGAGGGCTTTGGCCAGACTTTGGGTAGGATCCAAACTTTCAATGATTGCAGACTTCAACTTATAGACAACATCTAATCTTACAAAAATGTTTGAAGAATTATTAACATTTCATTGAAATAAAGCAAGATTTAAAATGACATACGATTTGTGGTTATGTATTAGAAAGTGTGGGATTGAATAGACGAAACAAATCAACTTCCGGAGATCAGATTGTTTTTAGATGTTTAGCATTATGGAAAGGTGAAATAATTAATGGAAATAACAAAAGCTCATGCTGTATCAACATTGTCAAGAATGGGTTGTTATAGAACCAAAACCTTGCAGGATAAGGCTTACACGAGGTATGTGCATTTAGATGTAAGCAAGTAGTCCAGGCAATGAAGTGATTGTGGTCCATTAGTAAACCTGCTGATCACCACTATTGTCCTTTTCAATCTGTTACATTAATCGACCAAATTTGCAAATATGTGTGCTCCAATTAAACAAATATGAGCAGTTTTCATGTTTTTAGAGCACGGGATAGAATATGATCCTTACAACCGAGCTATGGACACGATTGATTTCGGACTTCAACTTATAGACAACATCTAATCTTAAAAAATGTTTGAATAATTATTAACAATCTCGGTAAATTGTGATGTAAATCTCTATCATTTTGAGAACTAAACATCTTAGAGCTACATATAATAAGTCATTTCGTACTAAAATTGTTCTAGGATTTCATCAGTTTACATTTCAAGTTCCTGGAGTCATTTTGTAAGGTCAAAGTTAAATTAGATTTCAAAATGTGACACATCTGGGTTTTTCGGGAGCACATTATGCCACTTTTTATAATCCGCGATATTTTGTCTTTTTTTTCTAATATACCAATACATAATAGTTTTCTACATGATTTTCCGTTTAATTAAATACCATTATTGGCGAATTACATTACACACCTACATACCTACTGCATACTTTTGGGAATCACCCGTGATAAGTTTTGTCTTATATGTCACATATCTCTAAAAATGTTGATCATATTTCGCTGATATTAATATTATCACATGAAGCTTCAGCCATAATCTGCACGGTAGTCACAGTTTGAAAGTCATCTGAGGTCGAAGTCATGTGAGGTCACAAAATAATAAAAACTGATATTTCGATTTAAATCATCATAATTTATAACAGCATATTGTGTCGCTAGTATTATATTATATTGTGATTTTAAATTTAACTGCCGTTTTTTAGCTTCTTTTCAAGTTACCTAAACTATGATAAGGGGGTTGTCGTAGACGCGCTATGCAGTCACCGGTATATCAAAATTTGATATGTAACATATATCCTGGCAATGAAATGCATATGACATAGAAGTGAACCGAATGTGGATACATCCTCAACAAAGAATAAGTTATTAAACAAAAACTCCGCTCTCTGGCTCATGACACATGACAAAAGATTCTTATTGTGGTCCGGGCAACATGTCTTAAAATAGACAAATTACCATATAATTCATAACTGCACTGGTCACGTATTTCTACAAGGATACAGTGACAATATAGAACCTATTAAAGATCACCAAAATAAAACAAAAATAATTTAGTAAAAATTCAAGATGTCCGCCATGTTGTAATGAAAAAAGTCTTTGTTTTCATAATATCGCTTTCCGTTATGAAAATGATCGTTGTCCAAATAAGGCTGGAAATTATAGAAGAATACAGTGATCTCATACTTTCACCAGCTCGGCCTCAGCAATCTCGTCCCAACAATTGCTTAATAAATTAATTTCTACCAATTATTTTTTCAATAGCTGTAGTAACATCGGAAATGCATCCCACTAATTAAAGGATTATTTAAAAAAGTGATCTCTGTCAAATGTTAAAAGTGATTTCACTCGGCATATTGATGTTTGTCAGTCAAAAAATTATCTCGGCTACAGAAAAAGTAATCTTAGCAAATGAGAAAGTCATCTGAGCAAATGAGAAAGCGATATCGGTCACCGAATGAATGATATCAGTATAAAATAGATAATATTGATCATTCTAAAAGTAATTTAAGCCATAAAATAAGTCATCTCGAATAATCAAAAGTGCTCGCAGCCAATAGAAAAATGATCTCGGCCAGTGAAACAGTGATCTCAGCCGATAGTCCTCTTGCTGAGGGGGTCCTGTGTGCATTTTTAGGTCCCTAAGTTTCTATTAAAATTCGTTTAGGGGACCACCCCAGGAGTAAAATAAAATTGGGTAGACATGCTGGATCATGGTAGCAACTCAGGAAAACGATTTTCAAAATGGCCGCCGGAAGCCATTCTGAAAAACCTACATGTATATATATATCTTTTGCACCAGTTGGCCAATTTGGTTGATCAAAATGTCTAGTATGAGGTTTTTTCAGGGTGCTGAGTCGATTGGAAGGGGTTTTGAAATGACCTGAAATAAGGATCATGCAAAATTCAAAATGGCCGCCATTTTGCTTCATCAAAGTTTATTTTTATTTTTATCTTGATTTATAATTGCCACAGGTAGTATTCCATGTGCCAGAATTGGTCCTCGTGCACCCCCACTACTCTCTGCGAGTGGTACCATTTTGATCAGGGGAATCCTGTGAATAATATTAACGATGTTACCAGAAAACAAATTGGGACGTGATATGGGTTTCGGCCATTTTTCAAAAATGCATGGCGCTACGAAAATCGAATTTGGACAATATCTCCAGTTCTAATTTACATAGAATCATAATTTTGGTGTCTACGTATATGTTTTTATGGTAAAAAAATCGAATAAAACCATTTAGAAAGATTGGGTCATTCCTATGTTGCGAATTCGGAAAAATCCAAGATGGCTGCCAGCTAAAATATTTTCATGACAAAATCACGATGTCTATATTGAAAACCAATTTATATTTGCTAACATTCTATAAAAATAATAAAATGGTATAATAATGAGGACAGGTATGGTTACAAAATATATCTTTGTGTCTCTGAGCTTCTATTTTATGCAGTTATCGTCCAAAAATACGTATTGATATCCTATAATGGAAATTTAGCTGGGCCATTATCTCGTGGTACTGAAGACATGCATAGTTAGAAAAACATCACTTCGTGTATTCAAACTGCCATGTATAGCTAACGTTGGAAACCGTATAATATGTCCCTATTATAATTCCATTTGTGTGAAAACAAAAAAATGTACAAATGAATTATTGGTGTTACAAATATAGAGGCATTAGTCCAGAACCGAATTCCTGAAAGACGCTTAAAAACGGATTTATCTAAACACCAAAAGTAACCAAGGTTTGAGTTGATAGGATTGTAGTATGAACCTTCTAGAACAACCCCAGGTAGTGTGTACAATCAAAAGTCAAACCTTGGTTTGTTTTGGTGTCTAACAAGTAATATGAAAATAGAAACACCATTATGTAAAAAAAACCTATTGTATGAAGATTTGACCTTCAATGACCTTTAAACCCTAATACATTTTGCTATTTCATATACTTATGTATACAGCTTGTTAAACTTCTTACGTTTTGGTGAAAAATATTTACAATTGAATGACTTTTGACAAACATATTGCCAATTTTGGCACCCGTATTCAATGTTACAGATTATGACATATGTTGCACTCTACATTGAGAAAGAAATGATACTAAAGTACATATAGCATAATAACAAAAACATCGTTGTGGTACAAGTTGTGACCTTCATTGTCCTTCATAACTTAAACATTGTTATAATGTTTTTTACAGAGACATACACCTTTAAAACCATTACGTTTTGATGCTAGAATCTTTAAAATTGATTGCGTATTGACAAATATATTGACAATTATGTATACATATTCCAATTTTTGAGGTAGTACCATCAATACATCCCCCTTCCTTAAAATTGATCATAAATATTTTTGTTGATACCACAATTTCATTGTACACACTACCTGGTGTTGTTCTAGAATGTCCATACCATCATCCCAGCTAGTCAAAGCTTGGGTACGTTTGGTGTTGAACGAAACCAAATTTTTAAATTCGTGTTCCTGGACTACATGTTCAAAATCAAAATGATCCATGTCTCCAGTTATCCTATGCTACAACATGTGGGGTGGGGCAAACATAGCTCTCTGTGAACCAAGGATTCTTTTGGTGAAGGGGCGTCTAATTTAACTACAGCAAGAAAGAATAAATATGCACACTCTTCCATCTGATAAGGAATTCAAAGCACAATACTCACTATTGCATTTGTTTACACACTGCATCAACACGGGCAGGCATACGTTTAATAATTTGTGAAAGCTGAGAATCAAATACTTGCGGAAAATAGGATGTTGGGCCATCAGAATCATTAAAGAGAAGTGCATCATACACAGATGCGGATTTGAGTTCACTGTTGCACTATGCGCATGTGCCCTGCTACATATGTAATGTACTAAATATCAGATGGTTATATGGAGGTGTGCATATATCCCTGTTTTTTTAAATAAAACCTGCGATGTGTGCAATATATGACTATTTGAAACACTACTCTAATAAAGGGTTCATCCCCATGTAATCTCAGGAGCTATTCTAATTTGTGCCCTCATTAGATTGTGAACATTGGGTATCACAACTCAAATTTTATGGCAGGTTGGTAAGGGAGTAACATATACATGTTCAAATACACGAAGGAGTGTTTTCTAACCATGTGGATGTCTTCAATACAATAACAAAGAACATTTCGTTGGTGGCCATCTTGAATTTTATTAAAAAACAAAAAGCAATATTCAATAACCTTGCATGTACTCAGTCCTATAATAATTGTTTATACAATGTCAGCAAAATAATTTGGTTTTCAATATACAATGTATAGACATTGTGATTTTGTAAAAAAAAAATAGCTATGTGGGCTTTTTTCGAGTTTGCCATACAGAAATGCCCCAATATTTCAAATTTGCCTTATGGTATTGTTCCAGTATGTTTTAAGTGATTTCACGCGATTCGTTGACCCCATAAGACATAGGTGTAGACACTAAAATTGTGATTCTATGTCAATTAGAACTTGATATATTGGTTAAATTGCAACTTATGATATCAATATTACATATTTCAGGACGAAAACTGCATAATATAGGCCTACAAGATCACGAAAGACACAAAGCTTTTCATTATAACCATACCTGTCTTATTTACTGTAACATTTTAACATGTCAACAAATTTTGTTTTCAATATAATCATTCAGATTTTGTCATAAAATTATTTTCACCAGTTGCCATCTTGATTTTGTCCGTATTCGCCATATAGGAAAGACCCAATATTTTTCTAAGTGGTTTTATTCGATTTTGTGACCCTGAAAACATAGGTGTAGACACCAAAATCATGATTCTATGTTATTTAGAAGTGGAAATATTGCCCATATTGGATTATCATGGCGGCCATTTAAAAAAGTGGCCTAATCCCATATCCCGCCTCAAAGTTATTCCTCTTAACATCGCTAACAACATTCCCGGGAAGCTCCTGATCAAAATGGAGAGTGGTGGGGGGTGCATGGTGACCAATTGTGGCCCCTGGACTACCTGTGTCAATTATAAATCAGCATGAATAAAAATATAATTTGCTCATGTAAAAATGGCGGCCATTTTGAGTTTCGCATGATCCTTACTTCAAGTCATACTAAAACCATTTTCAATCGATTCAGCACCTTGAATACCCACTACTGGACATTTTGATCATCAAAATTGGCCAACTGGTGCAAAAAATATTGACATGTAGATTTTTCAGAATGGCTTCTGGCGGCCATTTCGAAAATCGTTCTCCTGAGTTGCTACCTTGATCCAGCATGTCTACCCATGTTTTTTTTATCCTGGGATGGTCCCTTAAACGAATTTTAACAGAAACTTAGGGAACCTAATAATGCACACCGGACCCCCCTCAGCCATTGGATTACAATGAAAAAATGATTTCAGACAATGCAAAATTAATCTCAGTCACTGGTAAAGTGACCTCGACCAGTGCATATGTGATCTCAACAAGTGAAAAGTGATTTTGACCATTGGAAAAGTGATCTAAGCCGAAGAAAAAGGGATTTTATCCAATGAAAAAGTATTCTCCGCCATTGAAAAAAATGATCTCAGCCAGTACAAGTGGGTTTGCCAATGACAACATTGATCCCAGCCAGTGAAAAAGCTATCTATGCCAGCAAAAAAGTGATTTCAGCCAGTGAGAAAGTGATCTCAGCTAGTAATAAAGTGATTTCGCTCGTTACAGAAAAAGTAATCTCAGCCAATGAAAATAGATCCCAAACAAAACAGTGATCGCAAATATTCAAAAAATGAGCTCAGCCAATGGAAGGTTAATAATATTGAGGCCAATAAAAAAGTGATCTCAGCCAGTGAAAATTGATATCGACCGTAGAGATGACATTGACCTTTATTTCAGATGACATTCAAACCATTTTTATCGTTTAGTACATGATTGAAACTGTGAAATAGCATCACTATCAGCGAAACAAATATTATGTCAAGACGTTTTGGATTTACCATGTATACATGAAATTGAAACATTGTTTTATGCAGTACATAATTGCGTCCATGGCCACCCCCTTGCCTTATTAGTTTAACGTCTGGACTATATAGACTATGTTGACTGTGGGCATACAGTGTGATTGTATTGATCATAATAATAATTATAGATATATACAGAACAATAAAAACTGTTACTACTTAGATTATTACACGGAACAATGTATTTAACTGGATTTCATGCTAACTAAATTTAGTAGAAACATTCCGAATTGTTATATTTTCCCTTATCAGTTATGGTTTCATTAATGTTACTGTAGCCTACATCTTCAGCGATGTGGGCAGTTATATTTAGACTAAATCACGAACAAGTCATGATCATGCATTGTGATTAACAACGATTCCATCTCACAACACCATCACAACATCTGTCAAACCTGCTGTTGTAAGGAACTGCTCCGCAACATGCATTATTGCTCCCCTTTGAACTCAGTCTTCCATCACAGCAAATACTAAACGTGGTTCTGTAAACAGTGGTTCCACAACATGCATTATTACTTCCCTTAGAACCCAGTCGTCCATTGCAGCAAATATCAAATATAGTGCTGTAAGCAGTGGTTCCACAACATGCGTTATTACTTCCCTTCAAATTCAGTCTTCCATTGCAGCAAATATTGAACGTGGTGCTGTAAGCAGTGGTTCCACAACATGCATTATTAGTTCCCTTAGAATTCAGTTGTCCATTGCAGCAAATCTCAAAGTTCCTGTTGTAGTTTCCACACCCAGTTGGTGTACTACGTGTTGTCGTTGTAGTCGTTGTTATTGTTGTAGTTGTTGTAGTCGGTGTAGTTCGTGCAGTAGGTGAAGTCGCCGCTGTGTGATAATAATAATCCAGTAATTTAGTACCATGTTACGTTATAATCATGTACACAGTACTCATTCATGATGCTATATCTATTATGAAATAAACGCATTCCCAGGCTTGAGTTAGTATACGAGCATTACATTATAACCCGAAACAAAATTGCAAAAAGGTGATTTCAGAAATGAATACCCTCTTAATGAAAATCTGAAACGTCCCTAATAATCCCCGTGTTGCCTCTTTATTTTTTTCAAGATGTCCCCCATCTTGTTGAATAACATCCAGAGTACTACAGCTTACTTTTTTCCGATGCTGTCCCTCGGCTATGGAAAAAGCTACCCGTTAAACTGTTTGATAGTTTAAAAATGTTAATAAAGACGAAAATAATTTTGCCATATTCACGTAGGACAGATTCACAAATATTATTAAAAACGTAAGTAGCCTAACACAAAAATGTCATAATTCATTTGTTTGTCAACATTGCTATAAGGGCAGCAATGATATTTTACATCATTGGTGTAGTTTCCAAAACGAAGGTGTTGTGGCACTTTAAAAAAATATATTCATATGGTGATTTTATGAAAATCATATCATTGCCGTGCTTACTCAAAATGTCCAAAACTGAGTTGAATACGCGTACATGGTAATGTTATAATTAAGTAATTTCAAATTTCATAATCCTACAGACGGTTTGTAGGTCAATTGTATTGCTCTGGCAGTCATTGGTCCGACAACCATTGCTCTGACACTGATTGTTCTAACAATCATTGCTCTGACGATTGCTCATTGTTCTGACAATCATTGTTCTGACGATCATTGCTCTGACCATCATTGTTCAAACAATCATTGTTCTGACAATCATTGTTCTGTCGATCATTGTTCTGACAATGGTTACTCAGACAATCATTGCTCTGACAATCATTGTTCTGACAATCATTGCTCTGACCATCATTGTTCAAACAATCATTGTTCTGACAATCATTGTTCTGTCGATCATTGTTCTGACAATGGTTACTCAAACAATCATTGCTCTGACAATCATTGTTCTGACAATGGTTACTCAGACGACAATCATTGCTCTGACAATCATTGTTCTGACAATCATTGGTCAGACAATCATTGCTCAGACAATCATTGTTAAGACAATCATTGTTCAGACAATCATTGTTCAGACAAAAATTGTTCAGACAATCATTGCTTAGAAAGTTATTTTTTAGATAATAACTGCTGACACAACCCTTGCTAAAACAATCACAAACTCTTGCAATATAGTATAGCAATAACTTGCTTGTCAAAAATCAGGCGTATAATTTGCTGAATTAACTCGCCTCAATCAAGTAGGCTTCATAAAACAATATTAAAGGGAGACATGGAATTCAGGACAGGGAATAATATTTCAGACGGTAAAATATATTCAAATTGTAATAAATGCTGAACAGAAATCGAAACATTTTCAATTTAATAATAGGAGCCGCAATTCCACTGATTACAACCATTCCGACTTGACATTATGGCTTGATAACTCACTATATATCAGATATTTACATCACAGCAAAGTAAGTGTGATTTGTTCACAATACAATATTTTGTATAGGGTATGTTATCCACCATTATGAAACAAGAACACAAAGGTGATAGTTACCACCACTGCTACGGCGTCTACTGCACGCATCGCTGAAAGACAGCATCGTAATCACGATGAGTAAACAGACAACCATCATCTTCATGGTAGTGTTCCTGCAACATTAGTTACACATGGTATACTAACTTATGTAATGAATCGTACAACATACAAATAGAGATACAGCTCCAGCCAAGGTATAGCAGCTTATAATCATATGTCTTAATCATTTCGTGAAAGACAATGAATTCGGCAGTAATGCGTATTTTTAACTTAGAGCCACCAATTTTCAAACGGAGTATATAAAATCTGACGTGCGTGTAGCCTATTTCGCGTTTTGCTAACAAAACTAGGCCTAATCAGTATTGTTTATAGATTCGGCCTTTGTTTTATGGTGACTTTCCATCGTCGTCGTATATTTCAAAATATCAGTTAAAATGTTACAAACGAACTAGCCTCTCACATTACATTGCTATGAAAACTAGGGACGTTAAAAGACAGAAATCATCCACTTATATACGAGAATTTTACAAAGTGTCAGATCAGATACACAATTCCATATCAAACGAATATTACGTACGGATATCTGCTAATAAGTTCCACTCACTCGACAATCATTTAGAAGCGTTTCAAGATGTTTTACCATGTTTAAGTGAATTACAGTCAGTGACGCGAATTATTCGCTGACGTATAATTAAGGTAGAGGAGTATTGAAAATTAGAGGAGTTATATTGGAGGAATCCATGAACAGAATTGCAATAAGCAATCTAAGGGTTCAAGCTGATAATTTGCTAACGGACACCAAAGGGAATTACTCGTAGACCCATAACATAGGTATCCAAATGAATTGGTAAAAGCTGACTAAAACATTTATCATGACTTTAAATTTAAAAAAATATTTGGTCCACATGATTCAGATACAAATATTCAGATTTTGTTTAAAATATTACAAATGACTCCCCGCGAGCGTGAATATATACCACACGACACTTCCTAAATATGTGGTAAAAATATTCTGTATTGTGGGATGGTCTTTAAAGTGTTTATGTGATCTGAAGATTTATAAATGTTTAAGTGCTAGGAATGATAAAACTGATATGTCGTATAAAATAAACAAATAAATTATCATAAGGGGTCTTGTCAAGTTAAAAAAAGCAAAAAATTCGAGAAAAACTCGTATTGGCCAAACCCCACCCACCCACCCCCCTATCCAAAACTCAAAAAAAAAAAAAAAAAAAAAGGATTCGAGTTGGGGTTTGACCAACCCACCCATTTCCGGGTTTTTCTCGGATTTTTTTTTCAACTCGACAAAACCCCTAAGCGCATTCAGAGATATAGCCTACATTTATTGTTTTATCGTGACCTTTAATAAGTTGTAGGACTGATAGGGTCGAGCGAGTTTGCCTCAGTGGTTAGAAGCCTGATATAGACAGATGTAATTAGTGAAGATCTATATCGGTATTTTTACTTATATCTCAGTGTGAATTGGACCAGTAGGCTACTAAGGGGTATTATGATGTGCCCTGCTTGTCAACGACACAACCCAAATATGTTCTAGTAAGAAACGCTACTTTATATATTTCCAGGTTTATTTCTTATTCTCTTGATCTGTCAATAATAAGTTGAAACTATATCAGAATTTTTCATAATATGTTTAAGTAATTCGATAGAATAATTAAAATATACCAAATTATCAACGAGAATGATTCACACGTTTGAGTGAATGGACAACAGTTATCATAAATATAATGGAGTAAAGATTACCTGCACGTTGTCATGGTGATGAATGTTCAAGCACAATAGGATTCGATCGTCAGTGTTAATCTCACACGACAACAACTTGAGGAATCGTCAGTGTTCACAGGACAAGACGAACAGTCACAGAATACAGATCTTCAGGGTTCAGAAGCCACACATTCTCTAATGTGCTTGACCCGATTTCATTAATAAATACCAGACAAAACGTGTACCGCTCATATGTCCCAGATTGGTGTTTATGCGTCAGTATCTGATAATCACCCAGCGTAAAATTGACTAACATGGAACATCATGAATGGCCCTGGTCGAATGTTAGTTCCTCACCAGCAAACGTGGGACGCTGTCCCAATGTTGAATTAATGTTGGGCTAGTCAGTCAAACAAAATCACCTCTTAAACATCTAGGCGTGACTATACCCGTTTTTAATCTGTTTCATCAGCTGCTTAAATCCCAGTTATTTGGAACGAAATGTGGGTTTAGCCATCAAAATTTGCAAAGGTTTGGTCTCAAATTAAGCCAATAGGAACAATTTTCAGCCATTGAAGTTGTGTGTCGCGGTAGCGAGACACAACTTCAAGTGGGTGAAAATTTAAATAATTGAATTTAGTGGTTTAATGGTTAACCGAACAGCGGTTAGACATATCACAACGACAGACCTCGCTGATATGCCCTATATACCACGATTTTATGGGCCGCTAATTACACTCGGGTGTAAACAGGTTGATATTGCGCTCGCGGTCCAATTGCCACGCAATGACTCATCAAAAGTGGCTAGATTCAACGACGTGATCGTGTCGTGCCAGCTTCTGCATCAAGATCTGATAATCATGTGTATATAACGTGTCGAGGTCACTAAAAGTCACGAGACATTCTTTTTCATGTGTGTCACTTCCCGCTAAGATAACTATAAATAACATTCAAGGAAATGTGTGTTTCTAAATAATTATCAATGTATTTATTTGGGCCTATTAGGCTTTATATATACCATATAATATACAATAATCGTACAAATATGCAAATTGTGTACATCAGGATGTCGAAGAAAGGCGACCAGCACCCTAGCTAAGTTGACATCCAGAAAACAAATGATATATACGGTAATTACACTTAAAAGTAAAAGTGTAAAATCTATGTTTCCTGCGCCAAAACCAGAGATAATATACATACATATTATTATAAATAGTAGCGAAGGAACACTCTGGAAAGCACCGAAACTTATTAGTTAACAAGCTTATCTTCCATTTTATCCTCATCATTCGTATATGAATATTTCGCTAATCAATTCATAATCTATTATTACATTAATTGCATAGATTTTCGCCTCGCGATACTGAATCAAATGTATCCTGACATTTATCCTTGTCAAATTCTGCTACGCAGCTAAAATGTGTAAAAAAATAATATTTGTTTAATTTAAGACCAAGCGTTTGCAAATCTTGCAAATTACCCGTTTACCTCCCAATAACAGTGATTTACATACTTTAATAATTCTGTTTTAATTATCACTTAAGTGGCTACAATTCACGATACATTAACCCTTTGAGGGCCTGAATTTACCATAGTCATCTTCATCCACTACAAGCCGCGAATTGCTGTCGCAAGTCTCGACTTGTAGTGAATGAAGATGATGCGATGTGGTTTAAAAATGTAAGAAAATTACCACGTATTGGTACACCAGTTTCATGAGAATTTTCGTTCTAAAACCTTGCTTGTAGGAAAATTAAGTCTGTTTTCAGAAATGTAAGATGATGCTTTAATGCATCGTAAGGGCTTAAAGGGTTAACTTTATGAGCGCTAAGGAAATAACCCCCCTCATTTATCCTGTCAACATATTCCGTTTACATTGATATTAAAAGCCACCATAAAGCTGACCAACACAATTTCATTATTATAAACGTGCTTTTCGGTTAGAAAATAGAGGTTTCATGATATCAAATTGAGATCAAAATATTTTGAATCTATTTTTTTAGGCGCCTATTGGATAGCCCACACACCAGCGAGTACGCGACGCTATGCCAAGGTTTAATTTTAGGCCACCGTCTACCTGTCTACGCCGCTGGCCCAACATCAAACCAACAGCGTATGAGAAAGCCAACTGATGTCAATGTTTGTTTTGTAACCATTTGATATTACACTCCAAAAATATAGGTTCTTCAAAAAGAACCCTTAAGTATATACTATTACCATGCAACCCCAGGGGTTGCATGGTAATATTACTGAATGGTCTCTTCTACAGAACCTATATTGTTTAGAGTGAAGTGAAGTCAAGAAGATATATAATATTGTTTTATTGTAGACAAAACATTTGCATCGCTTATTGATTTTCACTGTTTTTGTGAACGAAGGGAGTGTTAAAACAACAATATTATCAAATATTTGGTCTAAAAGATAAACACTTATGAGTAATTTTCGCCAACGGAAGCCATTTTGGCAGGAACCTCATTATTTCAAGTTTAGTTATGAATATATGCGGTCTAATACATTGTAAAATAAGCAAATTATGTAGTTTATGAACCGATGTCCAGTATAGAGGCATATATACGCCTACATATCTTAAGAAATACCATTTAGGATGAAATCATTGATAACTCATTCATGGAGACGATGAAAAATTGAGAGTTAGGCAATTGGTCATTTCAGTAAACAGAAAACATTTGTATACAATTTATACCATATCGGACCAATGTCGAAGACGTTAGGCCGGCGTTATATATTTGTTATGCAAATGTTGTGAGTTTACTGGGATGGTTGTCATGTTTAATAAGCAGAATAATACATTATTGTCTGGAAATTCTAGACAGCAATATATTATTCAAACGATCTGTGTAAAGGACCTCAGAACAATACTGCATTTTTAATTATTTACTTTTATATCAAACGGAATTAAAACAAACTTAAATCTATAACAAAACTAGAAAATGTGTTCCCGAACATCGAAGCCCAGTTTTAGTCTGTTTGAGTGTTCTAGACAAAAAATCAGTGTATTGGTCTTCCTCATGGGCCAGAATCCTAAATGTCCAGGATTTATCAAGGAAAGAAGCAAGGAGGCAAGTTCTAATATATCTTCGACGTGTATTCCTTCCACCACCAATGCCGGCGCATTCATTCAATACTTGCCTACGATGTACCACGTACAGAGGATGTAGGCCTACCCACTAAATTCAAGTTCAATGTTGGGTCAGCATTGCAGCCCAATGCTGGTTCAATGCCGGTCAATCGTCTACGACGCTGGCCCAACAATAATTTATCACAGTCATTGAAACAGCATTGAGTGATTGTACCGTGTTTTCTGACTGCTGCATTATGCTGGTGACGCTTTAACATCCCAGCGCCAAAAACACCAGATTACACGATACATTGGCCCAATGATGATGTAATGCTGGGTCACCGCCTGCGACGCTGTGCCAACATTAGTCCAACCAAAACCCTTTAATCTTTTAAACACAAAAATAATTGTGAATATTTTTTTCCTGAACACTTTATTACAAAAGTACATAACATAACGACCTGAAACGTTATATTGCACATCTTCAAAAGGACTGGTGTACACAAATGTGAACCGTTTCCCACACACAGCACACCTCTTTCCCCTAAATAGGACACAAACTCAGGCAAAATAAACTTAATAGGATACCGGCCGTACGCCGGTCTTAATAAGTGGTAGATTGCCTTTTAGCAAATTATTCAATTTAGGAGATGTATATTGCGAATGCAATTTTCATCAATTGAAGCCGGATATTTTGTATCCATTCAATCTTCAAGACGTGACTGATTATTCACGGGGTAAATGGCTGACATAATTTGCACTGATCATAATCTGTATTTCATGTTGAAGTTACGCACCACAAGCCAAGCCAACATAAATAGTTTCCGTCTATAGTAATTAATAAGGATCATGACAAATGGAATCTTCCGTGATACTAATATTCAACCGCTTATCCAGCTGATCATGACTGTAGTCATTTTTCATCTGTTGTATTACCCGACGAATTCACCGATACTGACGAAAAATGTTTTTTGCAAACATCACTTCATGTGGTTGAGAAAATACTTATTTAATTTAGCGCTTCAACATGTTCAATGATTAATATATATAATAAAAATATAGATTGCTAAAATATCCATAAGGACGTGATGCAAGGAAGAATCAGGTCACATCGGATAAAAAGATTGGGTAAAAATCTATACATTTATAAACAGGTTCAGATTGACCCTTGGTTGAATTTGATAAGGTTGATTATTGCGATTTTTTTATATTAGGGTATTCTGATAGTTTTTCATTGATTTCTTGCGCAAATTAAAATGATCAGGATGCACTGTACAGTTAACACTTCCCTTCTTGAATTATTTGTTTTACCTCCAGATGCAATGTGCAAATTATCTATTGAGGTAATTTATTGCAAGTTCTGCTGTTGATAATATTACTGGCATGGGCAATTTGCAAAGTAGAAATTTAGTTATCTTTTGTGACAGAATGGGTAGAATGAACATATATTCAGGTTGACCTGTACCGTTGGTCAAGGAACATGGATAAGGCTCATTTTTGTATAATATGGAGGGCATTCTGATTGTTTTAGTTTTCCATTGACCTCATTACTGGATTATGTTTAACCATCAAAGGTAATTTACCTGTTACCTGTTGAGGTAATTCCATGCAGATAGTGTTCAACAAAATTATTATGCAATATCTGCTTCTTATATGGTACTTTCGTGGGTATTTTGCAGATTAGCTAGTGAGAATATCTCGGTTAGAGCAAGGGGTAAAATGTATATCCAGGTACACCTGTCCTGTTCGTCAAGAAGAACCTTGATCAGCATGGATGAGGTTGAACATGATTAAAACGATTTCTGACCATTTCTAATCTTCCTGGTTATTTGTTACGCCGACTATTGCACAATAAACATCAATAACTTAATATTACATTTATTGATTTCGATTTTCAATAAATGCATTTATTTGTATTACCTTCAGAAGTAATTTACAAATTACCTATTGTGATAATTTTAGACAGATATCACAAATACAGAAAGCTATGCTTTCCATAATATTACTTGCATGGGTAATTTACAGATTACCCACTCAGGTAATTTTACTGAGTGAATGGGTTAAAAATATATCCTGCTTCACCTGTCCAGATGGCTATAGTAAACGTTATTACTTTTTATGTACACTATTCTCCGATCGAAACCTAAATATAATCTTCGTAAAATGTGTATTAGTCAAGCAGAGAACAAAACAACCGTGTGTGGAGATATGAAAGTCTTTTTATTGTAAATACTAACTAAATATCAATATACACAAATACAAAACAGTGACCCTACTTTATCATATATTACATAACATTATTTTTTAGGCCACTGCAAATAAAAAGACTTTCCGTTGTAGTCAGCCAGCCAAGGGCTGCTAAAGTGATTAAAAAATGACTAGATGACATTTCTTTGTTACAAGCAATCTGACACATCAGGCATGTCCAGTAGGGTCCTGGGGACACCGCCTGGCCGGATAACAAACTCTCACTGCGCTTAAAATCATATTTTGACGTCATTTAAAATGGCCGCCAAAGACACAGTAGGAAAATCTAAATGATGTATAGTTTTGCCGATACTTGACCGAATTTCACAATCTTTATTTTATTTTATACATTTTAGAGGTCACAAATTCCGATTTTGCAAAGAAAATTAACAAAAAGCCACTGTAAATTTGTCAAAAGACCATAATATATATATTTTTTCATAGATTTTCTAATGCATTTAGCCATTAAATGAGAAGACCTGTACTTAGAACACTACAGTTGAAGATTTATCCACAATGGATTGCGGTAAAGTATGAGCACACAAGGTCCTATTATGTTGGTAGAATGATTCATTAGATTACTCACTGATTCAACAGTGCGGATGCAGCCGGCCATGCAGACCACACACTGATATGTGAAGGAGTACACAGCGCATGGCCTTACACGAAATCAACATGGTTAAACCATCTGGTCAGAACCATTAGTGTGATATGTTAGTCACATTAAGAGTGGAGAAACAATTATATTTCTCTGATAGACCCAAGTAGGATTAGCTGGTTTCGAACATGACTGGCGAGGCAGTCAGGCGCTCTACCAATGCGTCTCGCCCCATCTTTTGCGCACTGAAACCCAACAATCACGGAACATGAGATGGTTACAACTCAGTGACAGTGACTTTCATAGGTGGGATAATCTGTACTTGGCAGTGTCTGTGAGGGAGCGAGCAGTCCCATGGCGTGCTAGTGTTCTGTTATCAAAAACATAGTCAGTCATTCATTATATTCCAATTCCTGACTAAATAATGTTCCACCATTATTGCATATTTTGTTCAGTATAATTATACTAGTGATTCAACTATCCTTGTAAAAAATGTAGTTTTCTACATTAACTCTACTAGATTTATTAAGTGATGTGTACAAACAACCTCAACATTAACGGCCAACATCATCAACATGATCAAGCAGCATAGGGCTCTGTTTGAAGATAGTTCAAGCTGATTGCTTTCCAAATCTTTTGGGAGAGGATGTGCTGTCACAATCTGCCAGTACTTAGCTTACATGAAATTAGCACACCAAGAAGATTATTTTTCTCACCTTGCACTAGTCTGACTGGAATATCATGAAACCTAATATCATGACTGAATCCACATTCAGGAAATATTTCCCTAAAAGTCTACATATTCATATCTTTCTCATCAAATAAGTTGATGAGAAGTAACAGAACTTCTGTACAAGACAAGGCAATTATTGGTAACTCAACAGTGGCCTACTAGTCTGGCTGAAGTTTCGCATAAGCATATCTCAATACATTAGCTCAGTGTCTCCATATTACCTCCTGTCGCACAGAATGAACTCTTGTAGATCATTCATAAAAAACAAGTTGGTTTATCCATACTCCGTACTAGTGCATGTCCATCGATCAAGATACAGACACTGACACACTGAACATTTTGGACGTGGTCAATATCTTAGTGACAATAAACGTTGCTTTGGATGGTGAGTTCATGATCGCCCCACTTTTAGCTAATGACAAAAGCACACACACAAGTTCATGTGTGAGTATCGCTGATATATATCATACAGCTTTGAGACTAATGTTCTCTTATCATTAAGATATTTGCTTAAACAAAAGTTGTGCACTAAATGTCAATACGTGTATCAATTTTTTTATTGCATGGGCTATAATCACAAGTTGTTAGATCAGTGAAGTACACATTTCGCGTGTAGTTAAGGGAGCCAAGCATACCATAGCACTACAAAAGTAGTGTTTTGAAAATGCACTCATTTATACACATGTAGATACTCACTAGGATGAAGTTTATATGGTATGTATGTATGTAGAGCCATGCCAGTATCTTTCATCATGTGTCCAGATTCCAATAAGCATTACTACCAGTTATGATACAGACTGATGTGAGCTCTATCATGTTAGTTATGGCAAATCACGTACATAGCTCGTGTGGGCCCCAAATCAATGGATTGTTCATTGAAAGTTATTGAAGGTATAATATAGTGGTTGAAACCAATATGACACTAGAATGCTGTATTGGTTAGCCTATTATGCCATCTCAGGACTTTGTAGTCAGACTTGTCATAGATGCTTGCTTGTGTTGCTTTGGTAAACATACTGAATTTAACACGAATGTTATCGTTCCATTTGCTATTTGATAACTCTCACAAACTACATGGAACTCACATATCACAACAATAACACTGTAATACTTTTCGAGAAGAAGCCACTACAAGTCTGCAACTCGATCTTTGGCTTTGTCATAAGCAGGTTGGTCATCAAAGATTAGTTTATTTTGACCAAGCAATTCATGATTGCTGTGTTGTACCAGTCACATTTAATAAGGGCACTATTTCCATAGTTGTTTTCAACAGTACTGCATCCCTCACTGAAAGCTGAGCATGATGGGATCAAATACACACCATAGTAATGTAATCGAGATGCAAACATGATGCAACGAAGATGATTATTCATTTACATCGGCCTTTAAACACCATTTCTCCTCGAGACAAAAAATCGGCTGTGGATCAAAACTGAGATACTGATTTCTGATTCCGACCATGCCGGGTGTTTGTCATCGTTGACTGGTTGTGCATTACAGCGATATCAACGTTTTGAAAAACATGGAGTGTGCAGTATTGCTTAAAATGATATCCACCATTTCTTCTGTCGAGATATTGAAATAATAATCATATTATGATAATGCGCACAAGGCGACGTAAAGCAATAGTCACCCACGCATAATGAGTAATTCCTCTGAGAACAAAGTTTTCTCCTGCCAATAGCAAGTTTGTGGATTTGCCATTGGTAAATGGGACATCAGTCTGTGATGGAGCTGACCCACGCTGCTGCCGTATAACTCAGACTCAGACAGAAAATTCCTGGATGATCAGGAACAATTGTAGTTGGTAGATAGGCCTATATAACAATTCTGCTGCAGTGCTCATACCGATGAAGGCTAATCTTCTAGCTAGAACCTACTTATCTCACTCATCTTTACGCCAATGATCTGATATGAAGCCATCGCAACAGACTAAGATCTTGTATTCTGCTGAATTGTCTAACCCAATATCTACATGTAATGGTCATCTCATGTAATCTTCTATAACATCAACACATATATAACGCTCATTGGAATCACTTTTGTCGTGTAAATATCATCTAATCAATTCACCCACCATATTCACCTGTAGAGGTGTATGAACTCTTGGGTACCGGTAATATATAAATATGCTTTGAAGAAATGAGCACACACCCGTCAGTCGAGTGAAGGGATGACTTATCTGTATCTACACAAGCTCGTAATCCACTTTAAATGAAGAGTTCAGCAACAGCGCTATATTTATGGATCTCTGAAACCTCTGACATACATGTATTCATTTTTATAATATTTGTACTCATATGATTACTTCACCAATACAACTGTGTAAGAAATAAAACCTTTCGATCACTGACATGTTGTAGCTGCCACACGTGTACTACATGTATCTGACATACATGTATTCATTTTTATCAAATTTGTACTCATATGATTACTTTACCAATACGACTGTGTAAGAAAGAAAACCTTTCGCTCACTGACATGTTGTGGCTGCCACACGTGTACTACCAAGGAGATCTGCTCACATGCCACTAAAATATCAACAGCAATTTAAAATCCTATACACAACAAAGAGCGAATGCCTACCGTCGTGTCTTTTGGAGGCGATTTATTGTTTATGCGTTCGTTTATGTCAATAACTCCGGTGGGTAAAAACCCCACCACCAAATCTTATTTGTGGCGCCGCATACCAATTGATGTCTGTGTCAAAGCAACATATGACTCATATTGCCCAAACAGTTTTCTAATTTGTTTAGGTATATTATTTGCTATTTTTTATATTTAATCTGGGAATTTGAGACGTCAACATTACTGATTATAGGTGACTGGTGTATTTTAATATAATAAATATTATGGTAATACTTGCTACATGATGTAATATGCTACAAAGTATCCATGAAGTCGTATTAAAATCATAATTAAATATATTACTGACCATGAAAACATGGCTAAAACATAACAATGGTAACAACAGCGTGAATATTTGATGAAATCTAGCGAAAATTCACTGATAATCGCTTGTTATTTTTGCAATAACTAGTAATCAAATAGCTGCAAAATATTAAATTTTGTTTTTCAGTTTTAAACACTTTCCAGGGCTGTAAAAATTGTTATCCGCCCTAGCGCTCATCTCTGGTATCTATAGAACATATCTGGATAGATATATTGCTTGTAACAAAGATTTGCACCATGGTGACATGATAGCCTTCGATGGCTGGCTGACTATTGTGTAATGTTATAATCAACATGTTGTGTAACATTAATATTACATTCTCTTGTTAAAATTGTATAGCAAATAATTATGTAATATATTTACAAATCACATTATTTTGATTATGATGTTTTTCCCACAAAGTGTTTTTTTTTAGGATTTTATCATGCTTTTTTAATTCAATTTAATGTGTTTCTTTGTATTATTACATTGATGAGGTTATTTATATTTATATATATATTTATCAAATAAGTCACTCGACCCGCACCGCTTCACTGCGGGTTTAGCGCCGCAAATGGTGAAACGCCGGCAGAGCAGCACCGGCCGGGCGCCAGGTCCTCGCTAGGTTACCAGAATTCAGCAAAGACAGGACGCCCACCCAATGCCGCCCCACCACCGGCCCTGGCGGTGTTCTCTGATATATCAGACTGTTCACTGTATTTTACATTATAAATGCTGGAGGGCATAGCGCTGCTCCATCTATGTACGTTGACCCAATATTGATTTAATGTTGGGTCAGCGTCGCAGACGATGTACCCGCATTAAATCAGCATTGGCTCTACGTATGGGTCACCACATCATTTACCACTGGCATAAAACAATAGACTGATGCAAAAACGTAAAAATGGCATCCACATCTCCTCATTCATGAAAGCCACATACAGAACTTTCAACAATATCTTGCACCGGTCTGACAGGATACAATAACACAATAACAAATTATACATAACTGTCGAAAGAATACATAGGCTACACAGAGCTACATTTGTCCTATAGTTTAACACATATTTGAAAGGTATTTATCTGAAATGTTTTTGCTGGTATTAAACAATATAAGGATGCCTTCGGAATATACGAAAAAAAATATATGAAAAAAAACAGAACAAAAAATTAAGAAGAGGGTGGGTGGGTTCGCAACCAATTTGGAAAAAAATCAAAATATTATATTTTGTGTTCCTACTTAATCGGCTACTGGATTTCTGCCCTAACAACAGGAACAAAATTATCGTCGAAAAAAAAGAAAACTGATGAAAACAAATATTTTTTATTTAAAATTAAAAACACTTGTAGTTGTCTGTTCGTAAAATTTTTGGGGAATATGATTCAATTTTTTTTTTGGGGGGGGGGGATGAATAGGGGACAGGTGAATGGTATAGGCCTACATCCTATCCAAATTTTATTAGGATTTTTTTTTTTATATATCTTGAAGACCCCTAACCTTTCGTGCCAGCTATCTTCGTCGGATGCATCGCATCTATCGTAGGCCCTAGAATAGAATTTAAATAGACTGATTTTAACTGGTGTGTGTCTTTAAAATTATTTTCATGCACTATTTTACGATATTCATGTACTATTTTTAGATATTTTCAAGTTGCAATTAATTGTACATAACTATGTTAAAACTGCGTTGTATATATTCTGCTTGCATTACAAAATAATAATCCTAGCCCACAATAAGTGTATCTGGAATAATTCAAATACCTAGCTGCATGTTATTACATTGTCACCCATTGTATTGTATTTAATTATTTTTTCGCCCATAAAATGTGCTAGAAAAAATACATGAGTAAAAAAAATGATTATGTGAAACACCAAGGAAGTACTTACAAACACACAAGTGAAACACGTAAAGCTCGATACATCGGCTCCGCCCCAGGACCTGCCAAATTAGGCCTCAATAAACTATTACGCTCCCTTTAACCCTTGAAGCACCGAAATATGGAGACCAAAGGGTTTTTAAATTAGAAATCATAAAAAATGTCTTAGTTAGCTCTTTTCGACTCATTTGAATACATATGCTATGGGTCAGCATAACATGTTTAATTCTTTCAGTGCGGGGATCGTCTTTAGACGTAAATTCTGACATCTATAGACGTCAGAATCTGGCGTCTATAGACGTCAGATTTTGACGCTGTTGTAGTATTAGTCTAGACACAGGTGTGTACTTACGGTCCGCCTGAGATCCAAAAGATGAATTACGTACATTATAGGATTTAGCAAGTTGGAAAGGAAAATATCCATAGACCAACCGATTTTAGCCCAGATAAATATTGTCATATCACTTCGAGTGTCTGCTTCATCCCACGATGCTCCAGAAGGGAGCAGTATCATCCGAATGACCATCCCGGGCACGATTGTCAGCCAAAATGTGCCAGATATTGAAAGTATTAGTTTCATGTCACTTTTCACTTTGGTCAACATATTTCGAATGGGCTGTTGAGTGGCCATATCAATCATGACGGGATTCAAGCGATTTTGATGTTTCCTCAACAACAAACCTAAACTGATCTAAGAACAAATACTGATTACCAGAGAAGGACCAAAGAAAATGATTTTAACTATCAGGTTGGATTTTTTTTGTAATTTTCAGGGAGGATACAGTACATCCTTGTAGTCAACGAGACCCTCACGAAAATGACATCGAAAATCGGCAGTGAGATCAAAATTATAGAAGTGATTTTGATCTTGGTTTTTGTGAAATACATGTTGTATTTGAATGGATATCTAAAGAATACCAACCTTTCTATTGCAAGGTAACCTAATATGTACACAGATGCAAGGTAGATTATTTTTCCAATGGCTGATACAATTTGACAATAATAGATGTAGAAAACGAGTACATTGTTAGAAATGGTTGCTGGCAAGATTTGAAAGCAAACGGCGTTACCAAATATGATATCGCAGAGCATGTAGATGGATAGTAGGGTATAATGTACGTTTTCATACAGAGTATTTGTCTTTTTAATAACATAGATCAGGAAACCGTTCACTGTGTTGACGTAAAGCCAGAATACCGTTACCACCGCGGCTGTGAGCACCTGTTCTAACAATGAGCCAGTCACAATAAATGGTAATGGGGTTGGCAGATCCAAGATGTCATCTTCTGTGATTAGTCCATGTTCAGATTCCGTTGTGTTCATTTCATCATGTCCATGATGTCCTGTGCCAGATGACTTGTATATATATTATCCGTCATTTTGAAGGCGAGCTAACACGTCTGATGTACAGGAAAATTTCTGTCATGCTAAAATGCTAATCACATCTTTCAGTCTTGAAATTTGTTCTGCAAAAAAATAAATTTGAAGCAGAAATTTACTAGAATAGCATATATCGCCCCCTTGCATATGAAAGGGTGTATTTGCCACTTTACAAAGTAGAGATACACCCTTTCATATTTAAGGAGCATATGTGTTGAATAAAAGTGTGCATATATGGGTGATTCTCATATATTCTTATATATCCAGAAAAAAATTCATAAGTAAAAAATTAAAGTTTTTTCAACAACACTTGAAATCGTCTATATTACGTGTGTTTTACTACTTCAGCAAGCTTAATGACAATTTAATGTCTGTCTAAAGAAGCGTGAGTTCGTGGGGGTGTGAATTTATGTCATTTCTGTTAGTGGATATTTAGTCTCATTATAACACAAAATTAATAACTAATTAAAATATTTGTTTTTGCAACCAGATATACATATGGTTCATCGATAACAGTATAGATTGAAATTTATCAGCAATATATCGAATTATATTGATTTAACTTATGTACAGCCATTACACAAACTCAAAATTGAAAAGTATCAGATATTGCGCCTTTCGACATAAATACAATAGTTACTTAGCAATTTAGAAACATATACTTTGTATTAAAGGGACTCAATCAGGCTTAAATCATAAAAAATCGGTGATTGTATTTTAGCTTCTTAATATGACCATATTACCAGATTTCTTATTTCGGACATGCATGTCCAAAATAACAAATACGGGAATTTAGTCTCTATATCTAGCCTAACTGATAAGTGCGCAGCACAAAAATTAAAACACTTTTGCAGTTCTAGTCTATGGACATGTATACATCATATGATCATATTAAGAATCCAAAATAAAATCACCGATTTTTTATGATTTCAGCCTGATTGAGTCCCTAGAAGTAACATAATCCACTTGAATCGTCTATTTAAGCGTATATTGGAATATAATTTTTTTTAATAAATGGCATGGCTGTGGCAGAAGTAGTCGGTAACAGTTTGGTTTGGTAACAGAATTGCAATTTTAAGCTTAATGGTTAATATATTATATTATGGATCTGAACAATTGTAGTGGTGTGTCCCCTACAAATCGGTATGTTCACTTTATAACATTTAATAGTTTACTTCATAACACTTTTGTCACAAAATAATTAGGGACGAATTATGAAAATAACAGAGTGGAAAACTGTCTGTCTGTTAAAACCGTTTGTATAATTTGAATAATAATTATATATATTTCACTAACTTAACCATTAAGGCGCTAAATAAATACAAATCATCCAGTTGAAGTTGTGTCTTGCTACCGCGACCCCCAACTTCAAGTAGTTCAATTTGAGATAAAACATTTGCAAATGTCGACGTTTAGACACTCATTTTATTCTTAATAACAGTGATATATATAATGCAATCGGCTAATAAAAATGATTAAAAACGACGACAAAAGCGCTAGCTTGTTCAGTACTACCCCTTATCCTGCCTCGCTACCGCGTCTCGCGTCTCGCTACCGCGATCAACAACCTGAAGTTATTTGCTTAATTAGACATCAAACATTTATAAATAGTGATGTATAAAAGCCTAACCCTTTAACCGCCGGTGCCGCATACTAGTATATTCTTGTTTTTATTTTTTATTAAATATGTTAGAAATAAAATGTGACATCAACCAGCAAAATTTGAAAGGAGTTGACCTCCATTTTGTCAAATCTGAATAATTTTTACTCACTTGAAGTTGTGGATCGCGTCAGCGAGACACAACTTCAAACACGCCTATTGGGTTTTGTGTAGTCGACGCACACGCAAACGCACAATCAGACGCACAATCAGACGCAGACGAACGTTCCCATGTTCCAAAGTTCCCACGTTCCGATAAAAACGATAATGTTCCTCGGTCGGTTTGCCAGGCCACCATATTTAGCTGCACCTTGCAATTCAAGAAGTAGCCCCCCCCCCCTCTATCATGTTTTTTTTGCACCAGAGGTAGTCTAGACTATAATTGATATGTCTAGATTGTAAAACCACCGGGTGCAATTTGTTCACCCTGAAGCATTTATTTTTATTTTTCGGACTTGGTGGCCATTGCTGGGAATCTTGTTTTCGCTTATAACAGTTTGTTCCGGGAACTCCAAGCTCCGAAATTCTGAAAAAAATGCCTCTCCAAATTAGAACACCTATCGACAGCACTGCCGCAGATGACAGCCACTACCTGAATATATAGGTCAAGGCCTAAGCATGCTAAATGATCACTCTAATAATTTACATTAAAGTTAAAGTGATTAACATGATAAAGGATAAACTCAAATTCGATCAGACCGATATCGTTGTCACGAATCCCAGCTGACGCAAGACATTCAGCATAGATGTTGACTCAATGTTGGTCCACCGTCTGCGATGCTGGCAGAGTCAAATTATGTTATACTAACCACCTTGCCATAAATGATATAGGCATAATGACCCAAATCCCCCTTTCGCAGGGTCCGATGCTATCCCCACCACAATGTTGTTTTAATCTTGGCCCACCATTTACCACGCTTGCCTTTATTAAATGAACATTCTGCATTGAGAACACAAAGCCCAGATTTTATACGTCTGAGTCTGCGTCTGCGTCTGCGTCGTGTACACAAAGTCGCCTATTGGCGTAGTGCAACGCTTCTCGGCGTCAAATTGTCAACTTTTTCAGAAATCTTTCAGAATATCGACTGAAAAAAGGCCAACATGTTCAATTGATGTCAAATAAAGGTGTGCACGGAACAATACGAGCCTCCACACATGGAATTAATATGGACAAGTTGAATACATTTCTCAGACTAGTGGAAACAGTTTTAGTAACCTACCTCAAAACTGGACACGATTCCATTAATATGACGCCTATTGGAGCACCTATATATATATATGTTAGTAATGGTACCATATGGCTATATTAAGTAAGGATTTGTTTTATCTACGGATATTTTCTTAAGCGGGACTATAGGCCTTAAGATTACTGTGCTATGTAGCCTACGGCTGGAATAAATAAATTTGAATGATATTTATAATATAATAGTCTAGACTATAGCGTAACAAAATGTGCGTTAATATAAAGACAGTTATTAATCTTACTACATAGCCTACTACTGGTCCTATCACTGTTTTGCCATTGATAGTTAGGCATATAGGCCTATACGAGGCATGGTGGTCTGATATTAGGCCCTATAGGCCTATGTCCATGAACAGCTACCGTATTCGCTTTTTTAAGGTTTCATTTATAGGCGCATGCGCCTAGCTTCAGATATAGGCGCATGTGCCTGTATCTGAAACCATTTATTTTTTTTTGTCTTAAAAAAAGGGAAGGTTTCACATATTGGCGCATGCGCCTATATATATGCGGGGGAATACGGGAATACTAAATAGCCCCGACCTAAGATTTACTAACGTTACACCGTAAAGGCGTGGACCATGGATTGTTGTGTTCCTTTTATCATAGAAAATTAAAGTTTTTTAACATATGGAGCTGACTGAGACCGATCTCGACTTGTGTGTTTCTCCACATAAGGTGTCAGAGTTTCAACCAACTCTTTGAGCAAGTCAAGTGTAATCCTCATGAAATTTGCATAGCTTTTGGTATCTTCCATATGGAGCTCTGTCAGTAAATGGAAAAAATGTCCGAGCTCGGTCAACCTCTGTCTGATCCGCACCATCCTGGTTTATCTTTGTTTGCCTGTAGCTCTGTTTTCTGCCATCTGCTCTGGCTGTTCTAATGTTAGGTGTTGCTTAAAGGCCAAAATTCCCGCAGCTGCCACATAAAGACACTTCTACTGCTCTACAACGGCTTGTTGGGTATTCAACATGATACTAATACCTAGTATCAAGTACCAAATAATGACATAGAAGCAATGGTTGAATAAGGAGTGAAGGTGTTTGCTCAAGTGTTCTGTATAGGCTCTCCTGATGCGACCGCTTTGCTCGGACCGTCGTGACAACAATTTCGGTGCGACTAGATCACGCATGCGCAACCTTATCGTGACAATGAGTAACATGGTACAAACTATGCTGGAATTGAGTGGCAATGAATGCCACCATCGCAAATTATGTGTGAGCATTGCGCAACTTTAACGCAAAATAAGCGTAACAATGCGTGACATCACGCACACTTTGTCGTACTGTCGTGCTGCGTGCCACTAAAATGGCACGTCATGGCGGCACGTCATGGCACGCCCTTCTGTGGAGCAATGCGTGACAGTTTTGCGGGCAAGTGTCAGGGTAGCAATGATTTTGAAGGGTTTTTTCAATTTGAAATCATCATTCGTGTCTTAGCTCTTTCTGATTCATTTAAATACCTTTGTTCTGGTTCTACGATAATTATATATATTTAATTCTTACAGTGCGAGGACCGTTTTTATAGGTCAGAATCTGCCGTCTACAGACGTCAGATTCTGACCTATAAAATCTCTAAGAACAGGCGATTCGCCATTCGTTTTCAGATTCGTTTTTTAACCCATGTGCACCTCTTTAATACTGCTTGTTTGGCCGATCAGGTGATGAGGAGAATGGTGTTCTCACTATTACTGTAACTCATGGACACAGATTAGCAAATCCGCGGAGGATGTTAGAGTTCATATAATTTTATATGCCAACTCAGTTGGTTAATTTGAAATCATCAGAATAAATTCATTTATACCAGATTGGATCACTTGGTTTATCCTGTGCTACTTTACTAAGGTCGAAGTGATTACATATGATCAAATCAAACTAAAACTAATAAATTATTTTAGAATAACACAACGATAATTTTTAGTTATTGTGAGTCACTCACTTTTCGTTATATTCGGTTATTTCAAAAATTACGCCATGGAGCAATCTAAACAAATAAAAATATTTCACTGCTCATTGAGCCAACATTCAGCCAATGTTGGCGCGGCATTGAAACTGCCGGCCCACCATTTGGCCAGCACAGCTATCTGTGTGACCAGTCATTCTATTAGACTGTAGGAAGAGCATCTCAAAAGAGATAGTTTGATCACATTGGTACAGCATTGGCCCAAATTTCATTGATTGAGGATTCTATTTTTTCCAGAAGGTTGTTTCTTAAAGACAGCAATTAAAAAAAGCTTCAGCACATGACATATTGTTATTTAACATGTTTAAGAAAAATATATTCCCCCCTCACAGATTCATACAAAAATGAACAGAGAACTGAAAATGATTTTATTTTAAGATATTATATATTCTGTGTAGCTCACAAAGTCTTAATTTGCTAATTAATCACTTATTAGTCAAACAAATTATCCAACGTAATACAAATTGTATTTTTTCTATTATAGCTAAATCTAACACGTCAGAGAGGGTTCGTTTGAGCTGTTTAAACCAAACAGGATTAAGTGACAAACGTCAATTGTCTTAACATCGTGTGACACAATATACATGTATATGCATTGTCGTTGCCTATTTTATCGAGTAGCCTCGATTGAATTGAATTAGGTTTAACAACCTGGTTCAAATAGGCCAACTAGGCTGAAAATGGTCCAAGTTTTGCTGTCCTAATTTGTGCAGTTACAATAACACGATTTGATTGCATTGTCCTGCGAAGTTTAATTCAAGGCAGGTTGACTTTATAACGTACTTGTATTAGAATAGATAAAGAAATGCATGCGAACTTAACTCAAATTGAAAATTTTCTATGATAGCTCAATCTAACAAGCCAGAGATAAGCGTATTTATTTAAGCCGTTTGAACCAAATACAATTGTGTGACAAAAAAGTCAACACCCCGCAATTCGACTGGGTTACCTGTGCTGGGTCAACATACATTATTTGCGTTGCCGTAACTAAAATTGTAAAATTTGTTATGATAGCTCATTCGCTTTGTGCTGTGCCAGCTCATTGAGCCATGGTAACTCAAATAAATTGTGGCATAGTAGTGGACAGGGTTTACAGTGATATAGCCTACTATAGCAGTCAGGTGTGACCGAGCTGTTGATTATGTGGGATCCTCCTATGGCTTTCTCCTATACAAAATCGGTATGTTTTTACTTTTAATCTAAACTTCAAGCTTTCATACGTTTAAAATGGCATTATGCACCTGACAGGAATAAATGAGAATGAGGTGTCAATATCTGAGTATTAAACATTTGATATTCGTACACTTACCCCGATATTCCTGCTACGGAGATCAGATTTCAGATTTGAAGCCAAGGGAGAGATGACGTTGCTGCTTAGCCTGTCATTTGTTGCCTTCTAGCTGGTGAAATCGCAACTGTTTTCTTGCAAGTAAAATCTGCCTGATACCAGACCCCATCTGCATAATTTTTCCTCTGTGGATAACTGGGGCTACGAGGCCGAGAGGATCATATAACATCGAAAGCTGACGCAATATTCTACGTTTGGTTTCCGCAGGTTCGTTAGCTACTGAATCATGTACGTAAAAGAAGACATCATGAGAAATGTTACACTTTATACCTAGGGCCTTGCCGTTAGTAACAGGAGTAATGGTCTTAGCTTCGGGAGCAAGGTCTACTCGCGGGATGCGTTCTAATAGTAGATCATAGTGAGAAATATATTTGGTGAGGTTAAATCCAGCTGATCTCAACACGGACTTACAACCCAACGCTATGTCAATCGCCTTATCGGGCGTCTTACATGATTTCAATAGATCATCCACATACAAGCAGTCATGTATGGCATGCTTAACCGCATCCGTACAATCAAAATCGATTGTACTTATGCGTAGTTCGAACGTGCTACTGGCCACACACCAGACACCTCCGAATAAGTGTAAAGTCATGCGTAAGTCTGTCACCTGCCCATTTATATCCCATAAGAACCGCAACGCATTCCTATCTTTAACTGGGATCTTAACTTGCATGTATATACACTCTACATCAGCTGTAACGGCGTACTCATATTGTCTAAGCATTAATAGAACCTCCACGAGCTTGTTATTCAAATCCGGGCCTTGGAGGCACTGATTATTAAGGGACTTGCCGTGCAGTCGAATACAGTCCTGACCTTGCCAGGCTTCTTATCGTTCAATACGGGATGATGAGGTAAATACCAGACCGAACCGTCATTCAATTCTAACTCTGGTTCGGGCACGCGTTCGGCATGACCTTCAGCTATAAACTTTTCTATATTTTGCTCGTATTTTACCGTCAACTCCTGTGACTCTAGTTTAGGGCGTAAATAGCTTAGTCTTTTTTCGGCAATGAACCTATTGTTCGGGAAAGATGGAACCTTATCCTTAAAGAGAATCAGCAGATAATATTTACCACCTGAAAAGGTTATGTTATCTTCCCACAGAGACATCACATGGTTGTCTTCTACTGAGTGGGAGTATTGGTTTTCATCACTAGTTTCAATGTCCCACAATCTCTGAATCTGCTGATCTATTGATACACAATGTGAAACTACTGCATCATGTTTTATCGAACTCTCAACTGGTCGACAGATGGTCCATCTCAATACCGTTTGAATAGCAAATGGACCCTTCTGAGCATGTTTAGATTTAGTCCGCACCGGTTTTAATAAATAAGCATTATCCATGCCTATCAATATGTCAGCATTTTTACCAGGCTCCGATCTAGGCAAGCATAAACCTTTAAACTGAGGGTCACCAGTTAAATCTAATACCATAGGCGGGTATCTAGCAGGTATGTCACTAACCACCATGACGTCAGATAATGAGAAAGACTGTTCCGGATCAGTAATAGCAAATTTGACTAACTGTGAACATTTGTCTTTCGTGCTGTCTAGTGTACTTATTTGATATTAATTGGGAGCTCCTTTAAGCTTTAACCTTTTCACTACCATACATGACGGAAATTTCCGTCGTCGTTCGTCAATGAACGTAACCATAAAATGACACAAATTTTCGTCAAATATATACTACATTTATGTATTTTTCGTCATTTGAAGCTGGGAATTGCGTTAGCAATTCCAGCTTCAAATGACGAAAAATAGAACTCCTACACCAGTATATCTGGATCCTGGCATGCACTCCGGCCTGGAAGTCAAAGGGTTAACTGGTTAACCAATTTTTCAGTGGCAAAGGAATTAGTTTAGCCAGTATCTAACAAAGCCCATGCTTGAATGGCATTATTGACGCACACCTTTACCATGGGGACAAAGACCATGGTATCCTTGACATTCTCCGAAGCATTGTTCATGGACTAACTTCTGTACTATCCTTATCAGACTTTTCATACATATGTAATAACCTGGAATGCTTGTATTTGCAACCTGCGACATCACACATAGATTTTAATCTACAAGCAGCGGCTCTATGATTACAGTAAAAACAATTAAAGCGCAAATTATTACGACTCACAAACTTCAGCCTTTCTCCTGGTGTCATATCTTTGAACGTGCCGCACTGGTATAACTTATGATTTTCATCATTACACAATATGCAAGTCGACGTACTCGAACACTTATTTCGCCAGGGTGTCGAAATCGTGGCCTGCAAAGCTGCGTGGGGAGCTTTCTGAGTTTCTGATATAGTCTGGTTTTTAGTGTAATACTTCTCATTACCATACACCGGGTCATCTACTTCCGACGCAATATGTGTCATTATTTTAGAAAATTCTTCAAAATTAGGGTATTCACCCGAACTGTCTTTCAGCTTCAACGCTTCACGTCTCCAGGCAGCTTAAACAAAATGAGGGCACCTCTGCAAGATTCTCAAAATACTTCCTTGCGTATCAATTTCTGGTAACATTGATAATTTCTTTAATGTTATATGGGCAATTGAAATATTGTCAGCAAGCTGCGCCAAATCTTTAGGCGATGCATTTTTACTGGAGATCAAATTGTCAATTATACTTTTAGCTATCAGTTTAGAGTTACCAAACATTTTCTTTAGCAAGGCAAGTGCTTGGTCGTACCCTACCTGTCCCCCTACAAGAGCACAGTTCTTGATCGCCATTTTGTCTTCACCAGACGTAGACTGAATTAGCCTCGTCAATTTACTCTCAGCAGACAAATTCGTCTTACCTACTAGCTCATCAAAAATTGACATAAATACACTGTATTCTAGTGGATCGCCCGAAAAAGGTTCAATTTCAACTTTAGGGGCATTAAGCAAAGTCAATACATCGTTACTGCTAGAGATCGGCTCAGAACACCCTGTGGGTTTACTCAGCCATGCCCTGGCGGCACCGACTATCTGTATATATTTCTCCTGCATAGTTAGAAACAACTCTTCACTAGGGGGTAAATCACTGTCATTGTCTAACCAATCATGATACTCAAAGTGAGCGTTTTCAAAGTCTGTAAATACACATTTTGCTTTCTCTAGGGGCGTTTATTGATCAAGTTGACAGACGTAGTGCTAAGCAGAGCTGAATTCAGCTGAGCTGAGTTAGGCTGAACTGAGCACAATTCTATTCCTAGTTGACTTTAGGACTTGGTGAATCTGGAAGCACAATGTGTATATTTATTAATTCAACATTCTCCATAGCAAATTCAATTATAATGATGGTTATTAAATCTCACATGAATTCAATAAATACACAACTATCCCTGATCTGACAATGATTGCGATACAAGGTGATAACTGTTACAATTCCAATTGTAATTTACATCCGCGTACAACAAACAGGTAATCAATAATATATATTTATTTCAGTTTGGTTAAAGTAAAGAGGAGGCATTGCGCCTGCTTGACAGATGACTGGCTATCTACTAAATGAAAGGAACATCATTAGACACAATATAACAATGTAATGATCACGTTATTCTAAACGAAAAAATAGACTCGTACAATTTCGCAGCCTTCTATTAAATGTGTCAATTCCACCAATAATTCTGAATCCTAGACAAATTACATAACCACAAACGTGTTCGATAATCCAATTAATTGACAACTGTTATATTACTCACATTGCGTATTATTTCTATATTTGTAATACAACAACAGTTGACAATTCGCTTATTGAACTCGGTTTTCAATAAATATATTTTGTTTTACATACAGAGGTAATTTAGTGAGAGAATGGGACGAAAATAATTATCGGAAAAAATGAAAAAAATCTGATTCTGATAATACTACTTGCATGGCTAATGTGTAGATTACCTAGTTCGGTAATTTAGTGAGAGAATGGACCAAAAATAATCATCGAGATTCACCAGTCCAGTTGGTCAAATTGGATCTTGGGGAGAAATGGATAAGGTTGATTACGAAAAAAAAATCATATGGAGGGTATTCTGATTGTCTTGTTTTTTTATTGACTTCGTTCGTGGACAATGAGCTTTCGTCTGTCTACTACAATTTAAGCATAATTAAAAACCAAAATTTGGTTTTCAATATTTTTTTTGTTTTAACTAAAGCGGTAATGTACAGATTACTTATTGAAGTAATTTTAGACAAAGTATTGGAAGAAAGTACAAGATCTGATTATGATAATATTACTTGCATGGGTAATGTGCAAATTACCTAGTTTGGTAATGTTAGTAAGAGATGCATGAGGCTGATTCAAATAAAATCATATGGAGGGTATTCTGAATATCTTAGTTTTTTATTGACTTTGTTTGTGGACAATGAGCTTTCAACCGTCTTCTATGATTGAAGCATAATCCCATGTTTGACAATTCGCTTGTTGAATTTGGTGTTCAATGAATGTAAACCATTTGTTTTTCAATGAATATACAGATTACTTATAGCGTTAATTTCAGACATATAAGCTGGGAAAATATGACAAACTGTGCTTCTTACTATATTACTTAAAAAGGTAATTTTTAGAATGGGGGAAATTATACATAAATAGGTTCACCTGTCCCGTTGTTCAGAGCTAAACATCTGTTGAAATGGATAAGCTTGATCATTATAAAATACTTTCTCATAGTGAGGGTGGATAATATTAATTTCCTAGGTAATATGCAATTTACCTAGTGAGGTAATTATAGTGAGAGAATGTGTCCAAACTATTAATAGCAAACACAAATGTTTGTCTATTGAGGGTATATTAAATGGAAATCTATAACAATCAACGTACATATAATGTATAGAATTGTAATAGTTATGTATTTAATTTAATCTTCATAATACTAGAATATTATTTCAGCGACCTGTATAAAAGGCCGGGCAGTATTAACCACTCACTTCAGCCAGTTATAAATGCATGGGTACCGCCCGGTACGTTATGCAATATTGCCCTGTAATTTTTATTATTGTTGCATTAATCTGACTATTATAGCTTAGGCTTTTATGCTGTGTGGCAATGAGTTTGTTATCTATTTAATAAGATCAAGCTACTGCTACCACCAGATAAGGGACGTAACCAAACTATTTATAAGGTATTACTTAGCTAATTTTAACATAACACTCGATTGATTTTCTACCAGCTATATCTTCAGAAACAACTTGTTATGTTTTCTTTGTTTTATATTTACCAGGATCTTGCAATTTGTTATGTGCTAATTTCATTTTGTTGTTAATAATATAAATGCCAACTGAATATTTCTCATACGTATTTTTGTGATAATTGAAAAAATGGTAAGACATGTAGTGACACCTGGTGAATGAAATTGCAAATTACTGTTACGGGTAATATTATTTCGTTGGTTGGATATTTTTATTACTGCGTCCAAAATTTTCTACAGTGTTTTTAATAAAAAAAAATGTAGACGTAAATGTACACAACACCAAACAAAATTGACGTGGTCTAAAATGTGTTTTGTTATTGTACAATTACTCAGGTGAGTAATTTAGCTTAGATTACAGCTCTGAGTTTTGGTCCTGACTATTTATTAGTTTCCGATCTGCATAATATGTGATGAACAATGTTTACAGTGACAACATATAAATATGTGTTTCGCAAACATAAATAAACATGAATAGCAAAGACTTAAAAACGATTTTATTTACTTAAGTGTAATTAATTAGTGAATAGCGTCAAATTGTACAATTTAGTGATATCATCATAATTGTAGCACAACATCAAAATATAATTAACCAGCTTTAGAGAATTACGATAATTATCATGTTTGTTTTTATCGTGATTATAAGGTGTGATTAAACTATGAAACAACTGTAGTATGAAGCTCAATACGAACTATTGAAATCGTGTAGATTGTAAAACAGACACTCAAACTTCACAAACATCATGTGTTGTGGTTAACCATGGCAACAGCGACAGAACCTCCCAACACCGTTTCAGCATTTTTGAGTTCCGGATTTGTAGGTTACGGACGTGTTCCTCAACAAGCGTTATTCAATCCCTTCCGGCTCAGTTTTCCATCACAGCAAATAGAAACCAGGGTGTAGTAAGGACTTGTTCCGCAACATGCGTTGTTAAATCCCTTCCGGCTCAGTTCTCCATCACAGCAAATAGAAACCTCGGTGAAGTAAGGACTTGTTCCGCAACATGCGTTGTTCAATCCTTTCCGGCCCAGTTTTCCATCACAGCAAATAGAAACCTCGGTGTAGTAAGGACTTGTTCCGCAACATGCGTTGTTCAGTCCTTTCCGGCCTAGTTTTCCATCACAGCAAATAGAAGTCCTCGAGTCATAGCTTCCACAACCTGCGTTACAATAATATTATAAAGTATTGCAGAATAATAACATTTTAAGTGTGATGAAAATGCGAATTTATGACACTGTATGTCTATGGGAATATTATTTTAGTAGTATTTATGGGAGTATTATTTTAGTGAAATATATCATACATGTATATACGCTATGTATGTGTCATGTTTGTAATCAGCATTATTTTAAAAAACTTTTTAACATAAAAATAACATCTAATGGCTATATCACAAATCCAATTCAGCCGCAAATCAAATTCAGTCAAATTAGTAAGATTTTTTTAGTTGATTAATGTCGCGCAGATATATTTGTCTTGATTGGGCTGATAGTGCATTTTTCCAACAATGACTCCACACACCCATTTCTCGATGGGCCAATTTACTATGTTTTCTAGCAAAGTCTGCCCAAGGTAATACAATGGTGTGGGAAAATGATTATTTGTGTCTACTCTTATTCGGCACAGAAATGATAATATGTTGTAGATGCAGCAACACATCGTCATTGTTGCTACTCAAATTAAACACAGAGTAAACCATTGTCATGATTATGGGTTTATTATTAGGGCCACAGTATACAAATAATTGATTGTTACAGTACTGCCAGTCCAATATTGAACACCTCGAGGCACTTCCCTTGGTAAGCGGGGTGTGGCAATTAACCCATCACAGGGCACGACCCGGGGCAGTGCTAAAAGTGCCACGGTATAAACACTCCAGTTGTGGTTCAACCCGCTCGTGGGCTAAGCCTCTTAGCTCGGGTATTGCTCCGCATGATAACCCGGGGCAATACTCAGCCACAAGCTTTTGCCACGGGTAACTTTAACCCGTGGCGACTTTCATACAATGAATGAATGAATGAATGAATGAATGAATGAATGAATGAATGAATGAATGAATGAATGAATGAATGAATGAATGTATGAATGAATGAATGAATGAATGAATGAATGAATGAATGAATGAATGAATGAATGAATGAATGAATGAATGAATGAATGAATGAATGAATGAATGAATGAATGAATGAATGAATGAACCATCTCAAAGTCAGATATTTCTTTACCAATAAATAATACCTCGCTACCATACATCAATATGGGTTCTATTTGCGCTTCAAATACTCTTAATGATAATTTAGGAGTAAGGGGTCCTAAGCTGTGACTGTAATTCCTTATTGTGAAAATTGCTTTCCGAGCTTGTTCAGCCAGATACGAATGTTTTTTTACAAATATATTTGTATTATTACTACACCAAAGACCTGAGTATTTATATTTGTCCACTATTTCTAGGGTATTTTGCCCAGTGTGAAGGAAAATGAATGCTTGACATATATTTGGTTGTATATCACAATTTTTGTTTTAGCGATGCTTATTATTAGATTCCAAATCTCACAGTACTTATAAAATAATTCAAATTGAGCCTGTAGGTTCGCCGCAAATTCTGAAAAGAAGACTATGTCGTCTGCAAATAGGAGATACGCAAGGTATAAGTCTCTTATCTCAAGACCATATTTGGGATTTAAATATTTTCTGAGATCCTGTAAAAATTCGTTGAAAAGTTTGGGGCTTAATACACCTCCCTGCATAACACCATATCGGTTGTTAATAGGCTTGCTAATCTTTCCATTCCATTTAACTCGACTGCTAGATTTATGAAACATAGATTTGATTGTATTTAGAATTTTTCCGTCGACATTGCGCTGCTGCAGTTTCACAATAAGTGCATCTATGTTTAAATAATGTCAAATCTATATAACAAACGTAGAGCGTTTTTTACGTGATTTTTGCGTTTCAACGAGATTGTACAACACAAGTAACTTATCTGATGTCCTACAATCCTTTTTAAAGCCTCTTTGTAGGGGATCATCGTCACAGCACACTAAGTTTTTGTATGACAATCTATTTTTAGTACAGATTCAAAAACTTTAGCAAGAGAGGGAATCAGAGAAACTTTTCGGTAGTTTTGTGCATCTGATTAATCGCCTTTTTTATGAACTGGGTAGATCAACCCCTTCGCCCAATCTTTTGGGTAATCTGCTGAATCAAAAATGGTATTAAATAAAGTTGTCAGTAAATGTGTAAAATATTTTATGTCAGAAGAGTAACACTCTATCGGAATTACGTGAATTCCCGATGCTCTACCTTCTTTTATTTTAATTAGAGCTTTCTCTACTTCGTCCAGTTGAATTTTACCATTGAGAATGTCATTGGATATGTCATAGTTATATGTATCGATAGGTATTCCTTTTTGAATAATTTTGAGTTTCATACAAGCGTTTTGGCCCGTATGTGGCACACTTTGTGTTAAAAAAACAATCATAAAATTAGTGTAATTCAATTGTTGTATCGCGTCGGTTTTGACGTTGCAGACGTTTCCAGAAACCCCAATAAGTTTTAGGATTATTACTACACATCTTTTCAAGATTTAATTTTAAGTTTGTATTATAGTTTCGTTTTTTTCTTTGAATCATGCGTTTGTAGTCGTTGCACAAGGTATGGTAGTAATTGTTATCTGTGTCTGTTAGGTTAGCTCGCTTAGAATAAGTATTTATAATTTTTCTAAGCTTATTACATTCGGAATCAAACCAGGCATTGGTTGGCATTTGCTTTTCTGAGCTGTTGTTGGTGTTAATGTTGATTTTTTTGTAAATACCAAAAGATGCATTATTGATCAGATTTTGAATGAGCTCACATATATGATCGATCGGAGGTGGCATTTAATGTCAAATGATCTATTATTTTAATGCACTCATCATTTCGTAGAGATAACTTATATTGGTCAATTCGTGATACATTCCAAATATATTTATGATAAGCTTTACACTCAGCCACATGGTCATAAGCTTTTATAGATTTATATGCATTGCAAAATGGCTGAACTTTGAGGCTAAACTCGATTGGGCAATGATCAGATTCGACTAATTTGGGAATAAGTTTTTATCATACTATAAATTATAAATTCAACCAGCTTTTAAATAGAAATAAAAAAATAAAATGTCGAGTTATATTTACCACCCTGTCTACCACATACTAAATATCAAAGGCTAAATAAAAAAGCACCGCCGCTAATTGGCTTGCGAAAGAATGAAGAATACTCTGTAGCACCGATTGTCTGCCCAGCGCTGAACCAACAGAATCAACATGTGGCCCACAAACATTCAACCATCCTTTAGGTGTACAAATAGTTTTGTTTAGGTTTTCTTATCAATTAAAAAAAAATGAGACTATGATCTGCGGGTTACTTCACTACAAATTTTAAAAACTAAAATCGAGCAGCTCTAAATCCAAGTACTGAATCGACTGATTTGTATTTGTTCACATTTAAATATATATATTCAAATGGTATTATTTCCACCAGAATATAAATATTCAACGAAAAAGAATTGTCAAGTGATTAGATATTTACCACCCTGTCTACCACAGGCTTTGCTGAAAGACAGCATCATCATCACGATGAGTAAACAGACGACCTGCATTTTCATAGTAGTGTTCCTGCAACATCAGATTCGTATGGTATACAAGCACATGCAATGATTCGTAAAATCTAGAAATCACACAGGTCCGCTCACGGTTTAATCGTCTATAATCATCCTTACGTAGTCTATTTATCATGATATATGCTTAGGATGACACGACAAAGATGAAAAATAGTATCTCAGGAAGACATTATAAAAAAACATTTAAATTTACCAGACAAACAAAGATAACAAATAGTATCTCAGAGAAACATTATAAAAAACATTCAGATTGATCAAACATATTTTCGCTTATTTCTCAGTCAATTCTAAACAGATTTTCATGAAAAATTAGCAAACCATATTTTTAATAGAATCCCAACAGCCCTGAAAATTTCTTAGAAAGTGCCCAAAAATAAGCCCATTAAACTAATTCTAGAGTTTTATTACATGTCAAATGGTGTATTTTTTGAAATATTGAATATATTTTTTGCGAAATTTTTGCCGCTGTTAGAATTTGAAAATGATATTTGCACAATTCCAGGGGAATTTGTTCAGAATTCACGGAGAAATCGGTGGGAATCATGCGTCATAGTAAGCCCTCAATAGAATTTTTTTATTTTGACCCAAAATTCGCACAAAACTCGGATTAAATCAGCTTTGTTTGGATTCCCTTGTGTTGTATGTCAACCTGAAAAAACTTTAAAATCTCATTTATGTAACGCTTCACTATATAATTGTGCTATCGTATTGTGTCTGTGGGTACATTTACAACTGACTGCAGAATATGATAGGCCTAATAACTTTGAGTGGGAGAGCAATTCGTTTATTATGTTCAAAGTCAACACGTTTGACTGGCTGATAAGGGACACTTGTTCAAAGTAAAACTTCACAAGTTCAAACTCAGCACGTTAAGACGGGATGACAAAGTAACATATTTTCAAAGTCAACACGTTGACAAAGTAACAAATTTTAACTATGTGGAGCTGAAGCAGACATGGTTCAGCTGAAATTCAAAATTAGATTTCAACTATATGTGAAGCTAATTTCCCGGAGAAAACTATTTTGTTCTAATGTTTCAGTTCAAAATGTATAACAGCTGAGGTGAATCAACTGTTACTTTTTATCCTTATCACTTTATCTCCGTTTTAATTTTTCACTGACTTTTCTGTAGGATTAGTGAGAAACTGCGCAAATGAAACGCTTCTATCATCATTTTAATAGACCGCTTGACTGCAGTTTGGCTGTGGGGTGTCAACGATCTAATCCCATGTAATTGATCAATTCTGTACCCTTATCGTAGTGAATGTCACCTGCCCATTAAACTTCACGTAACGTCGTATGTAGGCATAAACATAACGGCATTGCCACTAATTAGGGCGTGAAATGTCACATAAAAACATTACATATATATCTCAAAAATGCTTTAGATTCATTAATTGTCTTATGAGAAACTGTACACAAATTTATGTTTAGTCTGAGAATGATTAAGGTAAAATGTGACCCATCTGAACGAAATGAGTCGCATGTCGGCTCCCTACATGTTGAGAAAATGGGCAATATGCTTTTTTTTGTCAAATTTAGATGCTTTAAAGCCTATAATTACCATTTTAAGGCCAAAAATGGCTTCGACGCCCCAATATTAGTCAGAAATGACATATGATATGATTGTGATTATCAGATTTTTTGTTAATTTGTAAATGGCCGCTGGCGGCCATCTTGGATTTTACCAATTTTTATAAAACGCTCGAAGTTAACCAAAGTCCATCCGGCAGATTCTGAAAGAAGATATCCTGGGCTATAACAATCAATCGTTAAAAACTATATATACAAAATTTCCAGGTTTGGCCGAAAAATCCTGTTTGGCTATAATGAACTATTTTTCTATACTATAAAGAGCTTACAATCAAATTTTTGCCATGACTTCAAGGCCAATTTTCTCCAGTTTTATTTTTTGAAATATTGACCCATTCGTGTCACTGAAATGATCATAACTGTGCTCTGGATCAACAAATTTGATGTTCTTGGTGTCATATTTAAGATCCAGCTCCGTGCCATCCCATGGTACCATTAACTCCATATTTTATTTTTCCGACATGAAACTCGTTATGTACAGAAGGGTCACAAATACACTTTGCATTGAAATGATGTTGCAAAAATATTATAATTCATGATAATTTACGAAGTAATTATCAACGGAGATATGTTTACACTGGTCTGGCAGCTAGTATTGTGATAACAACCTATTAAACATTACCATTGCCTAAGATAATTTCGAAAAGCCCAAAACATTGCACCTCAGTACCAGAGTCATCCAGATCTTTACTATCACGACTTTAACACAACAGACAAATGTTCAAAATTTACACTGAAAACGTTTGCCTTGAGGAATTAAATAGTCACTGCGCAGTAACAATTGCGGCTAATCCCATTTGACATGCGTCGCTCAATAATTTAATTAAGTATTATTTTACCACTAGAAGAAAAGTTACAAGTTATGTATAACCTACATTCACTATCCACCTGGGGCATCTTGCACCAGTGGGTGGTACGAGGTAGAGCAACTGTTTTGGTGCCTTTATTTTGTACGTCTGTGTTAGTGTTAAAATTTGGTTTGCACCATGTTACACGCAGGCCCACGTTCAACGTTTAAACGCCACAAAACCTACGCCACCTCTCGAGGTGGGTCAGCTAGCAAAAGTTAGGGCGTAGGTGAGCAAATCCTATAGCATTATCACATGCAGTAATCTTACTTAGGCCAATTTCTTCTTGGTTTTTTAATTATAATTAAATAATCAATCATCAACAAGGACAGTTACAATGATATTATTTGGTATATCACAAAATGATCATGGGTTTTATTGCCATTTGTATATTTTAGCACATGCAACCTGTTTTTATATCAGATTGTTAACACCCCCCCCCCCCCATTAAAATTATTTTAGTTAAATAAAACATAGATTCGATCAGTAGATTCATTAGAAGATGTGGGTCACAGTTACAGGATTCGACTCCCTTTCGCGGCACGAACATTTTATAAAAAAAAAACCGTGCAAATATTATTGAGAAATATTATTTGTTGGACCACTTACCATGTAGTAAATTGCTAATTACGAATTCCTTCTATAAACACTGATGAACTCATATAATTGATTAAAAAATGTAATCCGTAGTAAGCCCTGGCTTGCATGTCAAATGGTCTAACTTTTGAAATACTCGCTTCAATTTCACGAAATTTGCAGAGTAGCTGGCGGTGGGTAGAAAATAGTGATTGTAAAATTCATTAAAATCAGTTGAAAATTGATTGGTAAATTTGTGACAAAATGCGTTAAAAGGTAATGTAACGGCGACTACTCTGTTCTGGAAAGCCAAAAGGCAGCATATGCTTACTTGCAGAGTAAGTAGATGTTGTTTTTTCCCTTTGCACGGCAGTATTGGCGATCAAGTTAATAACGGCATCGTGATATTGACTTACTGTGCCCAATTGACGCTAGACCCCAATTCATTGAAAAATAATTAACGTTTTTTTAATGATGTTCAAGCAAATAATAATAACAATGGCCACCGTAAAACGTATCATATATGAAATATTTGTTTGTATCATACATTAGATTTTTTATTTTTGTGCCCACAAAAAAATATAAATGGAACCGTGGCGGCCATTTTGAATTTCACTAAAAACTTACTCATTTGCACATCTCTATGTTGCTAGGAATCCGATTTAATTTTTTTTTTGCCTACTAGTTTCTGAGTTTTTTCAGCCACACAAAGCACGACGGACATATAACGGACGCGTGACGTGTGACGGATCCCGACCCGTACCACGTGGACATTTCAATTCCTTAAAAATTGTCTATAATTATTTGGTGCTATATTTGAAATTGTTTTTTTGCTACTTTGATAAATTTCATTCAATATTTTAAAAGGTATTTTTTTAATTGTGCGAAAAACCTCTGCACTTAAAGATTCAATAATTATTAGAAATAACGATGTCAAGCTCATAAAAGGTTAGGCACAATAATAAATTTATGGAAGATATGTTTTTTTGGTATATTGTGTTGTCCGATTACATTTATTTATTCTGCATAATCTAAATTCCGATATTGTTTGTTTATCACTGTTGCCAGTGCATAAAGGTGGCCTAAAACTCCGTTCATTTATTTCTTTATTCATCTATTCATTTATTAATTCATTCATTTATTCATTCATTGAATCAATCAATCCGAAATTAATTCGGGAATAATTTGGCAAATTTCCTGAAAAATTCTAATAGAGAAGAAATCTCTGTTTCTGAATAGTCGGAGCTTTTAGAAGTCATCATTTCCCAGCAAACATGAGACTTTGAACCCATGTTGTTTTAATGTTGGCTCACCGTCTACGATGCTGACCCAACATTAAAACAACATTAGAGAAATGTATGTCCCCTTGTGTTATTGTTATCGCTAGTATTGCTGCTATATTTATTTCTATACTACTATACATATTAAAATAATATGCTGGGTAAAGTTGTATTCGTACACAAAAAGTGGGCTTTAAAATACAAATGAGCTGTAGATTATTACATGACAGGAGAAAATACCGGGGGTTTTCCTTGAATTATCATCCAACCACGGACGTACGGGTCAACGTCGATACATTTTGGGGAAACCTGTGAGACGCTTGGACCAATGACTGTAAGAGACGTCTCTCCCACGCACTGTCGAGCAACCGTCGTGCAGACGTCCGAGCTAGAGACGTCAGAGGTAGCCCACGCCGGCCCACTAGGTATACTGTGCTGATTGAAACGTGCACATCACATAAAAATTATGTTTCTCAATCGGATTGACAATTTACATAATCATGATAATAGTATCATCCTAATTTATATATTTTTGATCAGAATATAGATACCGTACAAAAGCCTGGTAATGCGCTGATAACAAAGTTTTCAAACATAATTGAACGAATAAAGTCCCAACCATCGGTTCCGAGATCCACACAAAGCCGTAATGTAAGCTACACATATTTCTACTCCCCTAACTCGAATGAGATATCACCATCAATACTATGATAAAATACGGTTACACGATATCGGAAATATGTAATTGGGTGCAGACGTTGACTTATATATGTTTTGGGCATATACGATTGATGGTTGAGGACACGCTAGGGCAATGTTGAAAATACTGACGATGATTTTTTTTTTATAAATATAGTATGAACATACACCATCTTCAGAAGATGTTAGTAACTAACCTAGTCTTGGCAACTGAATGCTATAGAGTGTCATGAACAAGTCACCAAAGATTATTGGGTACACTATTGCAACAAGATATGATGCAGAATATGTGGTAATTGGGGCAATAATACCGTTCGTAGCACGATCAGGATGTTTTTATGAAGATTAACATAAAATACAGAAACTTTCTAGATGTGGTAGTGATATGTTAGAATGTATGAGAAATCAGTAGGTTCTGGTCATGCATGCTTCTAGTCAGATATAAGCTCTCACTCTCATATAATATAGAATAACCCAACAGGCTCGGTTGTGTCTTGAAGTGGAATGGGAGCGACCACCCTATTTTGCAGGAAGAGATATCAATATTAAAGACAATAAGTCTTACCATATATAAAGTGATGAAATCATATGATGAACGTGAAGATATTTAGGTCCCTAATAACTATATGTCTCCTCCAGACATAGTAGATTAACCCTTTAGGCCCCAACGATGCATTAAAGCATCATTTTACATCCCTGAAAACGGACTTAATTTTCCTACAGCCATGACAACTAGGGGTTTTAGAATTAAAAATGCCATGAAACTGGTTTACCAATACAAGGCAATTTTCTTTAATTTTTCACCCACTTCAAATCACCGTCATGCACACTGCGATGTTATCTCAGATGAATATATAACATATAAAGTACAGAATCAGGGAGGAGGGCAATACAGTTTCAGTTCAATGTTCAAATTCACCACATTTCGTTAAGAACAATGCCATTCAACTAGTCAATGAACACTGGTATTTAAGTGTGAAAAATACTGAGGTACATGATGGGACGTTAAATGTTATTACGGCAATCAAACTGTCAGATACTGACAATGTGGTAGTCGTAGGAATTTATGTAAACTTGCTTATTCTGCTTTCGAAACGTTCTCATCATAGCAATGCCTAGCTGTGTAAACCTAGAACTGCTGATATTTACCGTACCATTCAACCGTCTCAATGGCTTCCACAACACCAGCACATCAATTCTAAAAGAAAGACATTTAAATTAATTCATAAGCACCCAGAACTAGAACTTAAGCCAATTGGAGTATTTAATGTATCCTCTTCGTCATAACCCCTGCCACAAGAAGTGGATATATTGTTTCCGTTGTATTTTAGGCCTGTTTAGCAATAAATACAGCTCTGGACAGATAACAATATTATAAACATCTATGCGATTGTGGTTGGAGCTTCATTGATGGACAACTGCAACTAGTTCTCGTTCAAAAGCTTCCCGCTCAACCTGAAGAACTATCACATTTAGTTTGATTAAGTGTGAACTAGGACCATGAGAAAGTAGCCAATGGCGTCCTATCACAGATAGCTACATCAATTCCAAAGCTGCACAAATATATGATCAATATATTGATGAGGATGACTTTTCTAGCATTATCATTATGCAAGATGATGGCATTCATGTAAATCTGAGATATACACAGCAAGCCTATATAGCTACAGTGATGAAAGTAACACATGCTATTTTTGTGCAATTTCATGATAGTTGATGTGTTGTTTTTAAATAAAAATATTTTTTGAATTCCTCGTAACTACATGTAACATGGAAGTTGAGTTTTTTGATGCTGTGTAATTTGTTTGTATCAGAAAATTATTTAAGCGCCAAAAATAACTTTCTACGACATTTAGAAAAATGGTTATAGTAATTGCTGTATAATTGGCGGCAATCTTGGATTTTTCTCTGAAACTACATTTAATATAAAAGTTAAGAGGTTATTACTGTATTGTACTAGATTTATCGGTATTAAAAACCTATATTTAGCCACCAAAAACAACTTTCTATGACTTTTAGAAAAACGTTATGGTACTTTCTGTATTATTGGCGGCCATCTTGGATTTTTCGCGTGATAGTTGACCAGGTCTTAAAATATGAAATTCCTCAATACAAAAATGTTATTTTGAACTCGAAAGTCAAGTTTGTATGTTCGATGTGCACCCAGACGTGATGTATAATCATGATAATTGAGACTTTATCTGCTATTTTGGCGGCCATTTTGTTTTGCAATTTTGAAAGGGAATAACTTAAAATAGAGCTTGGCATGGGGCAGATTTGGAATCAGCAAATTTGAATTGTGTGAAAACAACTGCATGACAAATTCTACTAAGAAATGCCTTGCAAACTTTAAGAATGCCTCTTTTTGAAAAATGGGCCCTGACTACAACCTTTTCTCGCTTAATTAACTTATTTAAATTCATGCTGTGTCTCGTTGCGTCACCCACAACTTCAAGTGGATCTAAATTGCTCATATTTTGTTTATTTGAGACATAATATATCTGGGATTTAATCTGCCAATAAAGCATAATATATTGCAAAACTATTATAGTTATACTTAACGTTTAAAAAATTAAAGATTTCGAGTTGTCTGGACACATTTACAAATGATTATTTCAAACATATCAAATAACTAGAAAAATAAGACATTTTTGGCTTGGGCGCCATATTGCAACGAAATTACCAAGCTTAATACTTTTAACCTTTTTCCTACCCAGAACATTTCCACTTATATAACGGAATCGCTACCGTGATTTCCACCAGACAATGAATTAAATGTATCCAATTTTAAATACCCCAGTGTATCGCATCAAAGTAACGATCTTATCATTCGTATTCCGATGGCATAGATCTTAGACTGTTGTAGATGAAGGGTTAAGCATTATAAATCTGGTGTCAGCATAGCATAGGAGGTTGGAGGTCATTGAATATGATTTTTAAGGTCGCTGATGCCTAGAATGACACTACGGATACCAGAAATAGATTATGTGCTACAGAGTTAGCCGAAATGAGCATATCACATATGAAACTATTGGACCACTAGCAAAAAAAAAGAAATTCACCATATAACCGCAATGCTGATCATGTTTTGACCTTCATGTGATGCTTGAAGGTTACAGAAGCTTGTTATTATAATTTGAGATCCAGAAATGAGTTCCACGCCACAAAATTGGTAAGATATGACATACCATAGTTGATTATGGGATTATTAGTTAAAATCGATTTTGTTCAAAAGGCCGCTGGCGGCCATCTTGAATTTTTGCCGCTTTCATTTTATTATGAAATATATTAAACTGGCTGACTTCCATCAATCTATTTTCTACTTAAATTCATTCACAAATGAGGTCCACTGGGAGAGCAGTAGATGAAATAAGTGAGTACTTGCTTTTCACTGTGATCGATGGCGGCCCTTTTGGATCTTACGTTCTACAAAATACCGTCCACCTTTTCTGGAAAGGCGTAGGAGCTTATTTTTTTACAAGTTACATAAAACAATCGTCAAACCTTACTTACCGAAGGTTGGTCACGGAATCATGGTTTTGGACCCTACTACAAACTGAATACATTTAATCCGTGCCGCCTTGGACCACAACTGAACGACACAGATGTGAAACAACATCACTGAGTTTATTCTGGTTTAATTTTACCGAATAATGAAGACACACTACATGTATGTCTTATTGCAAACGTTCATTGATTGATATATTTATTTCCAAACGTTAACATACGGTATGTAATTTGAATTTTCCATTTTGAATAGTTTCGGTGCACTAAATATTAACCACAGGGTTGTTGTTAAAAATGATCATAAAACCTTAAGATATATAGATAAACAATTAAGTAAAGATGAAATTACGTGTATAATTATGATCTAATGTTGTATCGTGAAATTTAATAAGTTGCAAGACTGATCGGGTTAAAAGGATTTACCTCAGTGGGTTTTCAGCCTCATAATTATATTCATGCGTCATAAATTCAATACAGCTGCCGTCCGATTATCGTCCAATGTTTTACTATAGATCAGGTTTTATTCGCGACGTTTCAATTTTCGCGAATTTCGCGGGGAAAGAAAAATTCACGAATTCAAGAATCTCGCGAAAATTATTTTTCGAATAGCGCTACTAAAGAAAAATGAAACCGACCAACGGACGGCGGCGGATTCGAATCTGTGACGCGGGCATTTTGGCAGGCATAACCCTTAGAACACTGAAATCGTTTTTCACAAACCATGGAGTCCGAAGGTTTTTTTAAAATTTGAAATCATCATAAATGTCCTAGCTAGATCTTTCCGACTCATTTGAATACCTATATTGTGGGTCTACGGCCATTATAAATATTGTAATTCAGTAGCGGGGGGGGGGGGGTTTAAACGTCAGAAGCTGACGTCTACAGACGTCAGATTGTGACGTATAAAGACGGTCCCCGCGCTGAAAGGGTTAATTAAGCTTTAGGTTCAGCATTATGACCCCCCCCCCCCCTCCCACCATTTTTGTTTTAAATAGATCTAAGTTTTTTCAGTAAGAAAAGTCACATTATATGTTTCCAATAATAATCATTATACTCCTAAACCCATAAACTACCGGGATAGAATCATTAAATGCAGCTATTTTTCAAAGGGAGAGCTTTTAGAATAAACGTTACCTGAACATTGCCATGACAAAGGGTATTCAAGCACAATCTCACACGACAGCAACTTTGAGTCAGTGTTCAGGCCACACGACGAGCGTCTCAGCGTACGGATTGTCAGGGTTCAGAAGCACAGCGGTCTCTGAATTCTCGCCCCGATTTCACTGATATTTAAGACAGGACTTGTACCGGCTCTTATGATCCCCGATTGGTTCCGGAGACTTCAGATTCAGCCAATCAGCGAACGTAGAATTTGACGAGTTGAAAAAACAGCTAGGGCACTCAAAGACATATAACTCTGCTCACGCTAATTTTACCACTTCTCAATAGGAACCACTTTGCTAGACCCCATTAAACAAGTCAAGTAATAAAATTACTTTACAAAGTATCAAGGACGAGTTGTCTTGTCGTATACACTAATGATATATTCGGTCATTGAGTACAATGGAAACACAATTTCAACAATTATGGTGACTTATTTTGATCACAGAGAACTGCTAATCTATAAATGCTTATAAAATAGTATTCTAGTAATTTCTAATCATTTCTAATCAAAGTGAGCAAAATAATTGTAAAAATTTTTTTTTTTAATGAAAGTAGAAAATGTACATAGTGATCTCACTAATGTAAATTACCAACAAAAAAATTATATAAGGTTGGCTATCAACCCTAGTATCAGTTCAAGTAATAGGCCTACATTTGGAGCTGAAATTTTGTGGTATTCTCATTTCAAAATGTGCATTTTATTGTTTGGTCTGATTGACGCCGGAATATGTGTATAGGCCATCTATTTTTCCAAGCACGTAGTTTATGTTGTGAAGGTGCTAAATGGGGTGAGAAACAGCCGACTGAGAGTGTGTATGCCGGTATGTGTATGCCGGTATGTATGCGAGCCGATTTAATAAATGCCTTAGATCACCAAAATACGGTATTATGATATGCGAGTACCATCCCTAAATCAGCCAATTTGGAAGCAAAAAGGCTATGACATGCGCCGAATGTACATATTTGCTTTATTCAGATAATGCGTGAGCTATTTAAGATAACCACTAAGATGGTCCATGGGACGTTCAACAGCTTTTGACACATTGTATTATAGCTCAGTTGCCAGCATACTATTGTTTTGTATAGTCAGAATGGAAAATTGTTTAAAGATAATAACTTCAATTGACCCGGAGCGTGAGCAGACATATCAAAGCAACTGGGTGTCACCATCTTTTAGTCGTAATATGCTTATGTTAATTTATTCAAGGTTAAAACACATTGTACTGTTCGGCTTTGCACTCACAGAACTTTTTACAAAAAAAATCATTTTTTCACCCTTCCAGTAAATGTGTGCTTGTGCAATTTTACAACAGCTATATGATTACTGATAACTCACTTACATCATTATATATTTATTTATATAAATTCAAGTGGCAGCTTAATATCAAGAATGGTGCCTGAATCATACACTACTGTACATCTGGTAATACTCTGTATTCGCGTAAAAAAAAAATTCGCGATTTTTGCAAGGAGGACAAATTCGCGAATTGGAGAATCACGCGAAAATTATTATTATAATAGCCCCCTCATCGAAACTGATAATTCGCGAAGTCTTGACTTTACGAAAAGTCCCAAAATCACAAATTCGCGAAAATGGTGTCACGCGAAAATTACCAGATCTACAGTATTTCTACTCCAGGAGGGTATTACTGCATATACTGGTACATCATTTGATCACGAGGCTTAACCAAACATAATGTATGTATCTATGTTCCTTTTTCATACATAACATTCATGTTGGGTTTTGAGGATCCATATATTATCACTCGCTGAAAGGGTGTGATAAAGATTAAAGTGGCACATAGCATAGGGACGGTATAATTGCATCAGTGGATTAGAAAATGGATCAGTGGATTAGATTGTAATTCTGTTTGTCATCTGTTTTCCAAAATTATGATACGACAATGAATATTATCTCTCAGATGACAACACATTAGCGACATAACAGCTACTAACACATACTAATAACTTATTTACAGTTCGAATGCTAATGGTACTAGTATTCGGTCCGAATTTAGTAATATTACATGTTGTCTTATAACTCCCTATTTAAATATATGTACGGTATCCAGGGACCATCAGAGTGTGATTCTGATATAGTATATGTGATAAGCGAAACATTTTGACCTGATTGTTTAACAAAATGATAAAGCTATCAAAATTGGGGGACTTATACTTCAATATATCCCCTTTAATATCAAGATGAGAGCCCTCTAAAAAAAATGTTTTTCTCTGTTTATGTTGGTGGATCTATGGATGGTAATCGTTGACGCTGTACAACTCGGAAGATGTGGGCGTGTATTGCGAATCAACGTTTGTTAGCATAGCGGTGTATGAGAGCGATCTACACACTAATGTTGAAAACATTGCACAACATCTTAACGACGTAACTAAAAATAGCTTGACATGGGTAACCATAGGTAAGATGTTTTATGTGGCTCAAACCTTTAGTTTCAGATACAGTTTAGGCTATACGAAATGGAGTTCGTAAGCTGCATTATATTGAGCAAATAAATCACTTGTATGATAAAAGTGTCAAAACTCACATACATGTTTTAAATCAGATCGAATTTTGAAACTTCAGAAGAAAGCTGTTCGTATTATAACGCTGAGTAAATTTAATGCACACAGTGAACCTATTTTTAAAAGATTAAATGTTTTAAAAGTAGATTCCTTGTACCAGATGAAATTGCTCATCTTTGGCTATAAATTGCAGCATAAAACCTTGCCTGCGTATTTTAATAATTTTAAACTGACACCGTTTTCACATATTCATAATCATGACACAAGAAATCGTAATTTACTATGCCCAGAGAGAGTCTACCATGAATTTGCAAAGCATAATGTTCGTTATGAAATCATAAATATTTTAAATACTTTTCCTGTCGACATCACCTCTAAAATTCATACACACAGTTTATCTGGATATGTTACATATATTAAAACATATTTTATAAAAAGTTATTCTGATTCTTGTGATATTTTCAACTGTTGTATTTGTCGTCAATAATTAATTCCCTATGTGTGGTGTTGTGCCCCACTTTTTTTTTATACTCTCGGATATGAAAGGGTGTATCTGCCGCTCTACAAAGTGCCAGATGGACCCTTTCATGTCCGGTGATAGGATACATATAGTGTATAATTATTATTAGTCAAATTGATACAGAAACATAGTTATTATGGATAAAATATTGTATATATTTCTTTAATTTACTTTTCATAATCATACACCTGCATGTCAGGTGGTCCATGTGATAGCGGCACGTATATGCCTTAACATGGATCATCCTTGATCAACATATACTATTATTGATAAATATTGTTATTATTTTTTATGTATATTTGATTGGTCAAAATAAATGATTTCTGTCTGTCTGTCTGTCTATAAAACTTCCAGTGTACGCTTTTCGCCGCCAACAACATTACCCAGTTGTTGATAAAGATTCATCGGAAATTATATCTTCTATCATTTTTATTTATATATTTTTTTTTAACCTAAGTAGTGTGTGAACATGACGAATTAAACAAAATACTATATAAATTAGATAAATTACTCTGATATATATCTATATATATATATACATATATATATATATATATATATATATATATATCTATATCTATCATGTCATAGTTCCAATTTGAATATATCTATAAAAACATATAGCCTAAATAGAAGCAGAGATACATTTTTATTTATAATAATCACAAAAAGTGTTTGTGGCTTCTTTTTTTAAAGAGTTCAATATTATCATTACACTGATTAGGCACATCAGTAATATTTTTATGCTTAATAAGGTAAATCGTTCGAAGTCATTTAGCACAGTTTTGACATATTTGATCCCGTTGTGCGCCTCACAAATACAGATAAACATACCTAATACAATAATTACATGTATCATATAATACCATGTATGTGGCAAAGGGACTGAGAAGGCCGCTGTTTTTTGTGATCAGCTGCTTCGCCAAAACCGAGGCATCCTTATAATATGCCCATAATAAGAGGAACATTGTACTACAAATGTTCCGTTTAATGTTTGATTCGTTTATTTATTGATCGGGTGCTGCAATTAAATTAAATGTAGCTTCATTATCAGCTTTGGATAAGATAATGCTGATTTTTTTCGTGCAGCTATTGTAAATTATGTGTATGTAGGGATTATTTAAGAGTTATCCAGATTTAATTTTCAGAATCGTGGGTATAGTGTCCTAGTCAAAAACATCGGAAAGTTAGAACGTATACTATTACTCATATTATACAATTTCACGAGATATCAAATATCTACACAAATGTTCCCATGCATTGAATCATTTGTAAAAATGTTGTTATAGGCATACAATTAGATAGCAAATCAATAGTCGAGAATGCAGCAATAATAATATGCAGCATACAATATGCAGCATACATATAATTATTCATCCTCATCTGTTAATGTAGGCCAAAACATACAAAAATCTAGGCCTCAAGTTAACCAAATAATCTGGTTAAAGCGTCTCTTCACCAACGTCAATTTTGTCATTGTAGTACAATTCTAGGAATTGTATTATATTTATTTTGATGATATAAATTTTCGTGCCCATTTTGTCAAGAAAAACAATTTAATTGACAAACTATTTTATTTTTTCATGCAAGTTAGGTCCACATCCAGAATTTGGAAGGGTTGGGACACAGCTGTAATTTCAAGTGAGAAAACGGAGGGTGTGTACATTATTTTGATTGATTAAGATAAAACATGTTTTTGTTCCAGAATTGGATAAGTCGGTTTCCTCATAATAAGCTCAATAACACAAAGTATTTGTGTTCATTACAATTTTTAAATAAAGATGCGTTTTTTGTATTTTTTTCATAAAGGAGAAAAGCAAAAACATTAAAAATGAAATTTTCCTTGTCTGCTCCCATTTTGAACTTATATAACATCCTCATACATATGTTGTGTCAAAATGTCCCACCTTCATCACAATTTAAAACTATTTTTTGCTTATAACATATACTAAAATATCCCCAGTACTACAATCGCATTGGCCTTGTTCTGCCAGGCCGTGAATATCTAGCATTGAAATTAAAGTGCTCACTTTAAATAGATTTATTTTTCCAGGCTGTTAAGGTCAAAAAGTGATTGCTATCAAATAATTTGTCTATTATATAGACATTTACAATGTGAGCATACATAAACATAACAGTTACTAGCGCATACTTCAGTTTGAATGTTAATGCTACTAGTATTCGTTTCGAATTTATTACTATTATATTTTCCATTTAAACCCTTTTTTATAGTTATGTGTATCTAGGAAAGATGATTCATATTATTTTCTTTATAATTATGTATATATAGGTATACAAATCTCGAGTACTCCAATCGTTGGGTTTGTTCTGCAAGGCCATGAAGATGTAACATTGATTGCTATTAAAGTAAAGTGCCCACTTTAAATTCACTTATTCTTCCAGGCTGTGAAGGTCAACAGCGATTGCTATCACATAAGGGCGGGGGCCCTAGGGTAGAGGTTAGCACCGCTGCCGTTCACGCTAGAGTTCGGTTCTCGGTCTCGGCGGTTTGAAAGAAACAAAATGTTTCTTCCCCATCCACGTGTGAAACTCAGTATTGTGGGGAGCCTCCATGACCGAGAGGTAGCGTGCTCGGCCTCAGACCGCCAGGGCTCGAATTTCGAATCCTGTGTCTGGAGGAAAGTGTCATCTAATTCATCTCATCATCCTCAGGAGGTTCTCCTAGCCCAGTTTAGCTTATATGTGCACAAAGGTGGCCTAAAGCCCGATTCATTTATTTTTTTTGCCATCACATAAACTGACCATTATATAGACATATAAACTACTTCCTCTATACATTAGGAGCAAAACGTTACTTAAGGTTAATTGGGTTCATATTCACCGATATGTTTACACGCCAGACTAATCTGTCAAATTATATTCTCAAAAAATAATATCATTTGGCTCAAACGATTAAAATAATTTAACTTTTTTTTTACAGTTCCTGAAAATGTGTTGAGAACATATATTTATGGAAAGGCAGGTTATAGTTAAGACATGCGGTACATTCTCTTTATTCTGAAGCAAACGTCGGGATTGACGAGTGAACGTAGAAAATACGGTTCAGAACCCGATGTCGAGAACCAAAAATGAATTGAAATGAATCGTACTTTAGGCCACTTTTGTGCACATATAAGCTAAATTGGGCAGGATAACATCCTGAGGATGGTGAGATTAGTGAGATGATACTGCCCTACAGACACAGGATTCGATATTCGAGCCCTGGCGGCCTGAGGCCGAGCACGCTACCTCTCGGTCACAGAGGCTCCCCACAATACTGAGTGGATGGGAAAGAAACAATTTCGTTTCTTCCAAACCCACGAGACCGGGAAACGAACACCGAAATCTAGCGTGAAAAGCAGCGGTGCTAACAACAACCATAGGGCCCAACTGTCTCAACTGAACCAAATACAAATAGAGAATGACACAAATGTAACGCCTAACTTATTCAAACGACGGTAGAAACAGACGGAAAACCACGATCGGACAAAAACAGATACTCTAAAAGCATTCAAGCAAGTCACTCTCAACAAAGTCCGAACGTACACAAACATACGCACCACAGGCAAACACATGTTAATGAGCCTGATCAATTCAATCAACAATTTAATCATGCACACTCTTTCCACAAGCAAGCACAATCGACATTACTCTCACGCAATTGCCAGCAGCTTTAAGTTAATTAAAACTATCCTTACCCAAACAAATGCCTATAATTGGAGGGACATCTGCCCAACCTGACAATTACTGAAGTTTTCTTCAATTTGAAATCATCGTAAATGTATTAGTTAGCTCTTTCTGCTTCATTTGAATACCTATGTTATGGGTCTACGGCCATTATAAATATTTAGTCTTTTAGTGTGAGATTTACTTTGGACGTCAGAATCTGACGTCTAACGTAGATCCCCAATCTCAAAGGGTTAATAGTTTTGTTTTGCTTCGCCTATTTTTTTCGAGTCCACAGAGGGAATCGTTAACCTCCATTTCATGCTACTGTATAGGTTATATGGGTTCTAGTTCTATATCGGGCCAACGTCGTAAACGACGAACCAACATTGATAAAACAATACGTCATGCAGTGTATCATGTTTGCTGGGATATTTAAAGGAGGTAAGCCATTTAGTACTGGTAAAACTTTGGGGGGATCTGGATCGTAAATCCTGATCATGTATCGTAATCAGGATCAGCCCCACAATCTAATTTTTCCCGAGACACACCTCTGGTAAAAACTTCTTGCGAATCCTACATTACTTTTTAACTAATCGGAGGGATTGACTGACGTACCAACCAACAATACATAAAACATGATCTTCCTGTGGATAACACATTATACAATACCTAAGTGTAATACTAGCATATAAAACTAGAGAACATCCTTATGGTGAGGGTTTATACCTAAGTGTAATATCTCACAATAAAGAACATCCTCATTGTGATGGTTTGTACCTAAGTGTGATATCTCAAACTACATAACATTCTTATTGTGATGGTGTATATCTAAGTGTAATATCTCACACTAAAGAACATCCTAACTCTGATGCTTTATATCTAAGTGTAATATCCCAAACTAAAGACCATCCGTACTATGATGCTTTATATCTAAGTGTAATATCTCACACTAGAGAACATCCTCATTGTGATGGTTTGTACCTAAGTGTAATATCTTAAACAAAGAACATCCTCATTTATGATGGTTCATACCTAAGTGTAGCATCTCAAACTAGATAACATTCTTAATGTGACGGTTTATACCTAAGTGTAAAATGCCAAACTGAAGAACATCCTTATTGTGACGGTTTATACCTGAGTATAATATTATATCTAAGTGTAATATCTCACACTAGAGAACATCCTTATTGTGACGGTTTATATCTAAGTGTAAAATGCCAAACTAAAGAACATCCTTATTGTGACAGTTTATACCTGAGTATATAATCCCAAACTAAGAACATCCTTACTGTGATGGTTTATATCTAAGTGTAATATCTAAAACTAAAGAACATCCTCATCGTGATGGTTTATACCATTGTGGTTACCCTTACTCTGCAAGAAGAATTTTTGACAATACAATAATTTTCCATATTCAACCAAAGTGCCTGTAAAACTCTGCCTGAATTAAAACACCTTGAGAGAGACTGCAAATATCCACGTGTATGTTTCCCTATTTAACATATAACTGTAGGTAACCAACGAGCACTACGACCCTCTCATGCAATCGTTGACAATACTTTTCGAAAATGTAAGGCCACTATGTTTAATTTCTCTGTTTTAGATCAGAAAATGTCCAAAATTTCTAGAAATGTTGATGAGGGCGACGAAATATCTTACGAAATTGACTGTTTGATTGTTTTTTTTAAATCGGCAACAATCCACATGGGTTTTTTTGGTGATGCGCCGCCCAAATCTAATGCGCGCCTGTCATAGACTAGGCATATTTTCAGAATATCAGAAACCTGTAGGCATTTTTGAGGAAAAGTTGGAAAACCAGCTTTTTAACCTAATTGAGGTATGGAGAACTCGAAAAACATCCTTTCCAAGCTGGTAATTGGAGTTTAATCAGTCAAAAAGTAAAGTCAAACCGGCTGCCATTTTTTAACGATAATTTAATTATTTCGACAAATATGTTTCTTTTCAACAGTTTTGGTGTTGGATTTTTTTACTAACAATTTTTCTTACCTAAGTGTGCTATGCTCAATTGAAAAAAACTAGCAATGACTCAAATGTTGCGGTACAGACATTAGAAATTGAAATACAAAATGGCCGCCAATTAAAATCATCATGTTTAGTCTATGGACTCTTTCACCAAGGAGTGAATATTGATATAAACCCACGAGATTTGGCACCGGGACTCCTTATAAAAAACTTCTTGATTTATTTGTGGGGGACAAAATCATAAGAGGCCTAGTTTGCATAAATACAATATGGCCGCCACATGATTTGCCAATTATCAGATTATGTCTCATAACTTTGGAATAAATAAAGATAGAAAAATGAATCAGGTATCAAAATAATTAAATTGAATTGGCAACAGTATACAATCACGTAGGCCTATATAATGATGACAATGGCCTGTTTGCATAAATCCAAGATGGCCACCATGTGATTTGCAGATAATCACAGTATGCATCATAACTTTGGAACAAATGAAGATAGAAACATGTATATTGTGTCAAAATAATCAGGATTGAAATTTCACAACCGTGTATGTATATGACAAGGGCGATAGTTTATTTTGCACAAATTGAAAATGGCCGCCATCTTATTTGCCAATCATTACATAGTACAATGATCACATGATTATAAAATGTATTGTTACTTTGGCACAAATGAAGATAGAAACTTGTGTGAGGTGTCAAAATAATCAGGATTAAAATTTCAATAACGTGTATGTACATGATAATATTAAACTGCTAATTTGCTTCAATTCAAAAATGGCCGCCATATGATTTGTCAATAAAAATCACATATCAACTGAATGACGAGAATGCTTAGTTGAGCCCCTCGGACAGAGTCTATCATTATTTTGGTGATGAGTGGACTACTATCATTTATCCTATGTTTAAGGCAAATATAAGATCCTCCTGTGGTCGAAACATGATTAAAATTACTAGAAAAATTCAGGAAACGTTAGTATTTGTTTGTACCTATCCAGTACACACGCGACATTGAACCCATGGAGACTGCATTGTGGGACAGTGATGTCAAAATATGACACTATAATGTTAGGATGTAGCACAATAATGTAAATAATAACATTGTCATATCAAGATATGACATTATAATGACATTATGTATATGATGGTTCAATGTCTTAAAAAGTGGGAATAGGGGGTTGGTGTTGGAGATACCATTCATTAGCATCAAGACATGCCATTAAAATGACGAGGGATTGGAGGATATGGTAATATAATCACAATGTGGCATTGCAATCTCACTTTTTAATATGATGTGTCATATACTAATCTGATAATGTTATTTCATATCATCAAAATGGCTTATCCTAAAATTGAAATGTATTTTTGTGGTATTAAGGGCCATACTTGGACATTACAATACCATATTATGAGGTTTAAGTGTCATATCCTAATATTACAATCCAATATCCTGACATAAAACTGCCATATCATGACTTTTAACTGTCACGTCTTCTATTATAATATCATAGTATGACATTATAATACAATATTCTGACAATATATTACCCTATCATCATATTTTAATGCCACATTTTGACGTTAAAGTGTCATATAACAAGTTTATAATATTTTATATATAAAAAATGTCATATTCAAATATTGAAGTGCCATATCTTGACTTTAAATTGATATAATGTGATGTTAAACCGCCATATCCTGGTATTATAAAGCCATATCATGACAATATTATGCCATAGCCTGTCATTTTAGTGACATAACGTGATGTTTAACCAAAATAGTTATCATGGCTTCATAATATTGTGACATTATAACGCCATATTGTAATGTCAAAGGGCAATATTTAAAAATAATAATACCTTATCATGGTTTTAAATTGTGTTATCCAGATATTGCAATTCAAAATCCTGATGCAGAAATGTTACATCCTGATTTTATACTGTAACATATTCTATAGTAATGTCATATTCCGTTATTATAATACCATATCATTGTATCATAATGTCATTTTTTGAAATTCAAATGCAATATTATCACAGTACAATACATAAGTGAACGTTAAAGTATAGTAGTGTAGTGGTTACGCTTCCATAATGAAACAATTGTGCATTTTATGATTAAAGCATGAAACTTCCACCAATATTAGTACATATCCTGGGGTTTATTTTAAGATGTGGAGGTAAGTTAGATTTGACCCCTGGTGACCTCCAGAGGTCATTGACCTCGAAAGGTCAAAATATTCAATTGCGAAACCAAAAAGTGATGAAAATTGTGTATTACACTATCTATATGATTTTTTTTGTATTCCAGAAGCGTGCCAAATACTCTAAGAGACTGATGTTAATCAAAACCATAACACCAAGGTCATGTCAAGGTTACTTTAGGGTCATTTGGAGGTCAAAATACCAACAAATAGCAAAAATATCCACTTTTAATCAGTTAAAACAATACTAGTGGTGCAGTCATCTATTACAAAGGATTGGTTTTGACACAGTCCTGGTCAGATATCTTTTCCATGCGCATTTTAGGAGATTTAGGTTAGTATAGAACTTGGGGAGGGAAAATACACCCTTAGTATTCCCCTGACTACACCCCTTCCTCAATGTTTAATTGGACGAGCAAAACATCAGTTTAACATCAGTTTGGGTTCCCATGGCAAACTATTGATACATAAATGGGCTATGAAGTCTTCCATGGGTTGGGATTATGTTTTACTGGGGTACCGTCGAAAAAAACCGTTAAGGTCATATCAAGGTCATTTCAAGGTCAAACTGTCAAAGATCATAAAAAAGATGTTTTTTTACTTTCATACCGAATACCAGAATTAATTTCTAGACTGCATCATTTTTTTCAGAAAGTTCGGCAAAATACTAGGGTCATAGAGTAGTGTTTAAGCCACCATAATGAAACAATTGTGCATGTCATGATTAAAGCATAAAAACTTCTACCATTATTAACACATATCCTGATCTTTATTTTAAATTGTGGAGGTAAGTTAGATTTGACCCCTGGTGACCTCTAGGTGTCATTGACATCGATATGAAAACACACACCCTTGAAATGATTTTACCTTGACCTTGGAAGCCCAATCTTAGGAAGCCGAATGGCGCCCTCTTTGTATGTCAACTGTAGCCTTTTGTACATCAATTGGTTTATACAAGAGTGAGAGGCAACGTTAATCAGAATTTCAAAATATACAGCGATATGATGTTATTCACAGTGTTATAGTACTATACTAGTATGTTTTCGCGGTATCGTTACTAGGGCTATACCACACATTTAAACAAATATGTATCAATTTCGCGAGCGTTCCGAATTTGTTACCTACGCTTACAAATACTCGGCGACTGTTGCAAATTGTGAGCGAATTTCAAATATTTTAATTGATAAGCACATTCGCTAGCATATTCGCCTATCTGTGAGAGGGGGGGGGGGGTGGTATATTTTTCACACTCGAGCAATATATTTATTTCAGTTTGTTTGTGAAGATATATATTTATTTCACTTCACTTCCTTATGCATTTTTCTGTCCCAAGCTAAGCCTAGCCTTCCTCTGGAGGCAAACGACCCGAGCAAAGCGAGGCTTCACAAATTTAAAGGTCATTTAATGATGCCGGATAAATGAGGCTCGATTTTTTGGGGATTATTAAGTTAAGTTGCTCATAAGCTGAAATAATTATTTATTCCAAATTTTCATATTTATTTACAGCATTGAACGATTATTTATTTCACGAAAATTTAGTTTGGAAATATATATTTTAAAAATAGTCCCCCCTTTGTAATTGAAGGTGCTCCCCCCCCCCTCCTCCTTATGTAGGATACAAGTCAACAAGTAGATTATTACTGTTCGTTGTCTTATATGTGTAGTGATGTGCTATTAAGTAATTATCACGGCGTGTAATGCTCTGAGAGAGGGATTTTCAATAAGAAGAATTAGCAAAAGCATAATAATTTCGGCAATTTCTTGGCAGCCATTTTTATTTTAATTTTTTTTATTTTCAAGGATAAGAGTTCTACATCCGCCCAGATATCATTACAGGCGTGGGTAAATCAGAATAAAAAAATATATCAGCTAAAACAAAATATTTTTATGACAAAAATATTTTTTTATGACAATCAGATTTTTTCTCAATTCCTTTTAACGTCTACTAATCCGCTATAACGGTCTAGTAATACCGTTAAAACGGTCTACTATCCCGTTAACGGTCTAGTATCTCATTATAACTGTCTACTATTCCGTTATAGCGGTCTAGTCTTTCGTTAAAACGGTTTACTATTCCGTTATAACGGTATAGTATTTCGTTATAACGGTCTACTATCCCGTTATAACGGTCTAGTAGTTTTATGACGGTCTAGTATCACGTTATAACGGTCTACTAATCCGTTATAACAGTCTACTAATCCGTTATAAAGGTTTACTAATCCATTAAAGAGGTCTACTATTCCGTTATAACGGTCTACTATTCCGTTGTAGCGGTCTAGTCCTCGTTATAAAGGCCTACTTTCCCGTTATAACAGTCCAGTATTTTGGTTTAACGGTCCAGTATCACGCTATAACGGCTTACAAATCCGTTATAACGGCTTACTAATCCGTTATAACGGTCTACTATTCCGTTATAACGGTCTAGTATTTCGTTATGGCGGTCTACTAATCCGTTTTAACGGTCTAGTATTTCGTTATAACGCTCTACTATCCCGTTATAACGGTCTAGTATTTTGTTATGACGGTCTTGTATCACGTTATAGAGATATACTAATCCATTATAACGGTCTACTCATCCGTTATAACGGTCTACTAATCCGTTCTAACGGTCTACTAATCCGTTGAAGAGGTCTACTATTTCGTCATAACGGTCAAGTCTTCCGTTATAACGGTCTACTATCCGTTATAACTGTATAGTATTTCGTTATAACGGTCTACTATCTCGTTATAGCGGTTTTGTATTTCTTTATGACTGTTAAATCTACCGTTATAACGGTCTACTATTCCGCTATAATGATCTAGTATCTCGTTATAGCAGTTTAGTATTTCGCTATAACGGTCTACCAATCCGTTATAACTGTCTAATATCCCGTTACAACGGCCTACTAAGCTGTTATAACGGTCTACTAATCTATTATACCTACTAATCCGTTATAACGGTCTACTAATCTGTTATAACGGGCTGCTAATACGTTAAAACGGTCTCGTATTTCGTTATAACGGTCTCGTATCTCGTTATAGCATTATGTTATTTCGGTATAACAGTCTAGTAGTTCGGTATAGCAGTGTACTTATCCGTTATAGCAGCCTACTAATTCGTTATCACGGTCTAGTATTTTGTTATAACGGTAATAACTGATTAATATACCGTTATAACGGAATAGTAGACCGTTATAAATTCTCAAGGATAAGAGCATCCGCCCAAATAACAGGACAGACATGGATAATTCAAAGAGAAAAATCGATATCAGCCAAAACAAGGTTATCTTCGGAAGTGGATGTATTGTTTAATCCGTTATAACGGTCTAGTATTTCGTTATAACGGTGTAGTATTTTGTTATAACGGTCTACTAATCCGTTCTAACTGATTAATAGACCGTTATGCCTACTACCCGGTATGACTGGGCCGCCTAACTCATTTACTGCGCGAGGCCCAGTCACACTGACCGCCATTTTGTTTCCTCAGCCAGCTGTGTAAAAACGACTCTCGCGCTGCCTAACAAAAAACTCGGATGCCATGAAATTGAGACAAATATTTCAAGTGCCTACGAAAACTAGGCCATTTTCAGCAGGTGTAAACTTTTGATCGTATTAGAACTATTACATTTAAAATGGAGGTCACTGTGTCAGAGCCTTGCGATGTCATCAGGGTATATGCCTACATGTATAGCGGAATAGTAGACCGTTATAAATTCTCAAGGATAAGAGCATCCGCCCAGATAACAGGACAGACATGGATAATTCAAAGAGAAAAATCTACATCAGCCAGAACAAGGTTATCTATGGAAGTGGATTTATTTTCTAATCCGTTATAACGGTCTAGTATTTCGTTATAACGGTCTACCAAATTTTTATAATGTCTACCATCCCGTTATAGCGGTCTATTATTCCGTGATTATGGTCTTGTAGGACGTTATAACGGTCTAGTATTTAGCTATGACCTTGATAACGGTCTAGTATTTCGTTATAACGGTCTACTATTTCGTTATAACGGTTTATAGCAAAAAAAGTAGACCGTTATAACGCAATACTAGACCGTTATTAAATGATAGTATACCGTTATAACGGATTAGTAGACCGTTATAATGGATTAATGGACAGCTATAACGGATTAGTAGACCGTTGTAACGGATTAGTAGACCGTTATAACGAAACTCTAGACCGTTATAGCGAAATAATAGACCGTTATAACGAAATAGTATTCCGTTGTAACGAAATACTAGCCATTTATAACGGAAAAATATACCGCTATAGTGCAATAATGAACCGTTATAGCGGAATAGTAGACCGTTATAACGGATTAGTATACCGTTATAACGAAATACTAGACCGTTATAACGGGATATTAGACAATTATAACGGATTAGTATTTCGTGATTATGGTCTTGTAGGTCGTTATAACGGTCTAGTATTTAGTTATGACCTTGATAACGGTGTAGTATTTTGTTGTAACGGTCTACTATTTCGTTATAACGGTTTATAGCAAAATAGTAGGCCATTATAACGAAATACTAGACCGTTATAAAATGATAGTATACCGTTATAACGGATAAGTAGACCGTTATAATGGATTAGTGGACAGTTATAACGGATTAGTAGACCGTTGTAACGGATTAGTAGACCGTTATAGCTAAACTCTAGACCGTTAAAGCGAAATATTATACCGTTATAACGAAATAGTATATCGTTGTAACAAAATACTAGGCAATCATAACGGAATAATAGACCGCCGTAGTGCAATAATGAACCGTTATAGCGGAATAGGAGACCGTTATAACGGATTAGAAGCCCGTTATAACGAAATACTAGACCGTTATAACGAAATGCTAGACCGTTATAGCGGAATAGGAGACCGTTATAACTGATTAGAATCCCGCTATAACGAAATACTAGACCGTTATAACGAAATGCTAGACCGTTATAACGGAATGGTAGACTGTTATGCTGGATTAGTATGTCGTTATAACAAAGTAGCAGACCGTTATAACGAAGTACTAGATAATTATAACAGAAGAGTAGATCGCTATAACAGATTAGTAAACCGTTATAACGAAATATTATATCGTTATAACGAAATACTACACCGTTATAACGGAATGGTAGATGTGCAAAGTAGTTAATATCGTATATCCTATTTGATGGCTATGAAAGGTTTAGTCTAGTAATAATGCAATTGTTGCCTTCAAGTGGAGGAAAAGCGCAATGTCCTGATAGAAAATAATGCAGTATGAATTGAATACAGAACTATAGAATAATCGGTTTTATATATATCATGGTGACAGGGTCCTAATTTAACGAGAAAATTTGGCAGTCATGACATCGATATTTTGCCGAGCTTTCTGAAAAATTGATGTAACCTAGAAATTAATTATAGTATCCGGTATGTTTAAAATTGTAAAATTTGACTAATTTCTTGCAAAGAGTTTTTGCAGCCACAATAAATTATGAAGTTGACTTATGGCTGCCATTTTAAAATTCAGTGAAATCTTTTAATAAATTGCCTGTACATCTCCATATCGTGGGGAATGTGATTGTAAGATTTGGATCATTTCGCTTACAAAAAAAATTAATTTTGAACTCTGGGAGATATTTTAGTAGCATGTTTAATAACTCACTTGCACATCCCCAAGTTGTTGAGAATGTGATGCCTCACGCTTGATAGATCCCGGCGCGAAAATCCCCCTTCCCCTACGGCCGTGGGATAAAAACCGGCTCACCACTTCTATAAGGATATTAGTGTCACGCTAAGAATATATATACAATTCAACATTCTAGTCGAACAGTTATAATCAGTATAAAAGGCCGTCATTTCCTCTAAATTTATGTGGTCTTCTAACAACGTCCAGCTTACTGGAACATTAGACTAGAGAGACTAGTTAGAGATGATGGCATTAACGCCATACCCATGGCTCGCATGGCTTACATTATGCATCTATGCCTATATATAATGATGTGGTCCCGAATTAGAAGACACTGATTTGTTGACCAAACTTTTTGAAGGGGACATGATTGCTACATGGATGCTAGTAAATTTATAACCATTAGACATAAAACAAATTACAATAAGGGAAATTACAAAAATAAAACTGAGCTGTCTTTAAATTATCAGATATGGCTCACCTGCATAATGTTAGGTTGATGTAGATATATGTGATTCTAGAAAAAATGTATACATGTGCAATCACCAGACTGAAGCTCAGGCTCCTTTAAGTGAAGACACGTTCGAAAAAGAAATTGGAACTGCTCTGAAGAAGACATGTGATCATGGTAACAGTTTTTGCCAGTTTGACCCTGAAATGACCTTGACATGACCTTCAAATTGCTTTCGGATCGTACTCCAGTAAAACACCACCCCACCCTATGACAAACTTCATAAACCCAATTATTTATCAATATTTAGCTTTGGGAGCCCAGACTAATCTTTAACAATGCTGCATTTTTGTAACTTGGCCCGCTCAAATAAATATTGAGAAAGGAGCGTAATAAGTGGAAGATAGCCTCTTTCCCAAGGTTGATACTGCCCTTAATGTCATAAAAATGTGTGCGGAAAATACATAGGACGAAGAATATGTCAAAACCAGTCCTTTGTAATAAATGAATCCACAAACACAGTGTGGAAATTAATAAAAAAAGTGGACATTTTAACTATTTTCTGCCAGTTTGACCTATAAATGACCTTGGTGTGACCTTGACATGACCTTGGTGTTATGTTTATGATTCAGAACAGTCAAGTCGAGTATTTGACACACGTTTGGGACAGAGAAACAAATCATAGACATTGTTATATATTATAATGTTCACTCCTTTTTGTCTTTGCCAGTGAATATTTTGACCTTTCGAGGTCAATGACCTCCAGAGGTTATCAGAGGTCAAATCCAGTTTACCTCCACATCTAAAAATGACCCTTAGGATACGTTCTACAAGTGGTGGAAATTTCATGCTTTAATCATAAAATGCACAATAGGTTACCTTATCTACTAAACTATAGTATCCTTAAAGTGCCATATCCCAACTATATATTTATATATTCAAATCCCATAACTGACTTTTAAATGCCATATTATGATATTTAACCGTCATATCCTCATATTATAATTCCATATGCTGAGAATAAAATGCCAGATCCTGTCATTTCATTGACAATTTCAAATACAATGCCTTATTGTGATATTACATAACCTTATTCTACAGGCCTTGTCATTTTAATGGCATATTGTCACGGTAAGTACTGGTATTGCCGACTCTCCACCCACAACCTACTCTCACATTTTAAGACACCGAACAGTTATGTACAATGTCGTGTGTATGCTAGATAGGTACGAAACAATGCTTACGTTTACGGAATTTGCTGCTAAATCTAATGGGTTTTAACCACAGGAGGATCTTACATTTGAATGAATGAATGAATGAATGAAATCTTATATAGCGCATGTATCCAGCCGGTGGCTGTTCAAAGCGCTGTACATCGAGAGTAACTTAGCAAGGCCTGTTATCATTCAAATTCCAACTCAGTCTCCTGGGAGATATACAGCTGAGCTGCCATTGAGGCGCATCAAGCTATTTTCATTCCAAGCAAATTCGCCTTATGTGCCAAGTACTCACACATTGTGGATTTTCTGGGGTCTCGCTGGATGGAAACTGCGCCTACGTCCATTGAGGTTCTTTTACGTCCAACTCTAGGGCAGTCAGACGAGCCATCTGATTTACGTGGTTCTCTGAGCCCCACGAGTGTATACAGCACCTGGCAGTCACCAGGCGGTCACCCATCCAATTATGAACCGGGCGCGACGTCGCTTAACTTCAGTGATAGAGCCAATCACGATGAGCGAACGCCGTATTCATTTGCTTTAAACACAGGCTATATAATAGTACTATATCCTTTAATAAATTAAAAGAGTGGCTCAGTCTGCCTCCTGGATGGCTCAGCTAATCATTACCGTCATTCATTTGTTATGTGAATACAGGGCACGATACCATACTTGAGAAAAAACAAATCTGTTGAATAATATTGACTGCAGAGTACTCACAAGCAAAATATGCCACCATCTTGAAAAAGTAGCATTTAAATTGTTTAATAATATTGTGCATTACTTTAATGATGTATGATATTAATCATTGTTGTTAGAAATGATCACCCTGACACAACACTTAAGCTTATCTAAACTGAAGTAATAGACATTTTTGCTGTTTATTTATGGTCACCCTAACCATTAAAATTCCTTATAATTAAAAGACAATGCTCTGTGATATTTTCATGAATAATGTACAGTAGCATGTACTTTGTTCCAATTGTGTCTTATCATGGAGAGAATGAATGAATCGAATATTTGTCATTTGTCATCAAAAGAGGAACATAAAAAATCAAATCACAACAAGTGTGTTTTTATAGGTTTTTTTTGCATGAACAAAACCGCTTCTTCAGTTCTAATAATCTGGATACAACAAAATGCGATAGTCTACACTCAACAAGTTTTATTGGGTGACAATGATCCGAATTCTTATTAAGAAAAGCTAGGTGGTTTATAGGCCCGGACTACCTGTACACCCCAAATGACAAAAATACCGCCTAAAAGCTCCGGGTAGGCCTACTCCATATTGCACTGCAAAATATTTACACAGGAACAGGTGATTTTGAAAATCTAGAAGAAGTAATGTGTGCACTGTCATATATGTTTTACCAAAAAAGTTACAATATATAATGTTCTCATTGCATTATGTGATGATTGGCAAAAAAGATGGCGATCATCTTTAATTTATGCAAATTATACTCTACATGGTTTTGGAATTTCAATCCTGATTATTTTGACACATTCTACATGTTTCTATCTTCATTTGTTCCAAAGTTACGATGCATAGTGTGATAGTCGTCAAATCACATGGCGGACATCTTGGATTTAGGCAAATGAGGCCTTTGCCATAATTATAAATGTGATTGCATAGTGTTGCCAATGCAATTCTGATTATATTGATACCTTATTCATTTTTCTATCTTTATTTTTTCCAAAGTTATCAGGCATAATTTAATAATTGGCAAATCATATGGCGGCCATCTTGTATTTATGCAAATTAGGCGTCTTATGAGGAAGGATTTTTGTTTCCTTTGAACAAATATAATAAAAGTTTCCAAGGAGTCACTACAATCACCATCTAATATGTTATGGGACTGCATAATTGAATACAATAAAATATAACGGCGGCCATTTTGATTTTGATTTATGACCACCTAAATCTCAAAATTCAGCTTGGAAAGGACTTTTTTCGAATTCAATACATCCGAAATAGGTTAGAAAACATGCTTTCCAACTTTTCCTCAAAAATGCCAACAGCAATGTTAATACAGACAATCATCCCATTCCGTGCCTTGTCTATCAACTAAAGCAGAGAAAAAACACCTTGGCCAAACCCTACTACAAGACATCGCTTGCAAATTCCTATCCAACAACTTTCCCCCTTGTATAATGTCGCCCTGCAAAAGCAGGTGCTAAAAAAATTGAGCGATAATAAAAGTTAAATAATAGCAGCCCTCACATTGAGTGGTTGCTGATTATGCTCATGATGCCGCATATTATCAGGTCGTATATTCCAACTACATCAAATTTAAGCTTTAGCTTCTATTTATTCACACCCTCTATTTTGTTTAAATACAATTATTATCAGGCATATTCCTATCTATGACATCTAAAAATTGTTTTTTATTGTAATGGTTAGAATATGTTTCTGTATATTGTATTCGCTAGACAGGATAATTGACAATATATCTTTAGTTTGGCATTAATATGTATAATTAATGGAAAAAGACATGCCCTGGTGTGTGAATCAAGACAAGTTGAGGCCCCACCTGGTGAGTGGACGAGCAACTTTTCTCGCGCACTGATAAAGAGTTACGCATTGATCAGCAACACAACTACACACTGTCCCCACAGACTGCTACTGAGTGTAGCCCTACGACACAACACGTTAGCCCAATATTCGATAATTGTTGGGCTAACGTGTTAATGGTACGTTGGCCCAACATTAATCAAATATGGGTGGCCCAACACCAATACAACATTGATTAAACGTCCCTTGCTGGGATGTAGCTACAACCTGTCATTGTAACCCTTTCAGTGCGGGGACCGTCATTATACAGCAGAATCCCTGCACTGAAAACAATAATACAATTTTAATGGCCCTAGACCCATAACACATGTCACCCGATCTGGCAAAATGAGTTGTAAGTCGCACTTTGACAAACGATGCTACCCATGCAGTGAACACAAAACCTTTGCATGACATTTGTACAACGTCGGACCAACGTCTTCGACGCTGGCCCAACATTGTACAAATGTTATACAAATGCTTTGCGTTTGCTGCGTATGGCCCTTAACCCTTTAACCGCCAAATAATTCAATTTGAATTTTCACCCACTTGAAGTTGTGTCTCGCTGACGCGATCCACAACTTCAAGTGAGTGAAAATTATTCAGATTTGACAAAATGGAGGTCAACTCGTATTAAATCTTACTGGTTTATGTCACATTTTATCTTTAAAATATTTAAAATGTGGTCCTTAATGTGCTAATAAAAAATGAAAACCCGAATATATGCGGCACCGGCGGTTAAAGGGTTAAGTGCTAAAATGTCCTTGATTTGATTTTCACTTTTTCATAAGTTTTTACCCTTATATATGATTGATTTCGAAGCCAAAAATTATTCTGTGACATAGAAGTTGCTGTACATTTTGAAAAATAATACTTCAAATAATATCTGTTACTTAAATTTTAGTCTCAAGTAAAATCGTATCAGTAATAGGCACATTTGGTTCTATCCACATGTTGAAATGGAAACAGTCGCTAATAAACAATACTGACGATATAAATCTATGCATGGCATCTACTTTTGATTTTTACAAAATGTTTGAACTATACGTATATTATTTTAAAAAAATGGGGTCGGTATGGATATTCCCTTTACTTCGCTAATTTTAATCTAATTGTGTGCTATTTTCAAAAAGTTTGAAAATTTCTTTTTTGAACGGCAAAGTTCATTTTCTCAAAATGACGCAATTTCAGACTTCACATTTATCAGAGTTTGCGGAGTCATATTTACAGAGCTAATCACGCTACAGACTTGTTTGATACACCATTTTACATGTAATTTTGTGTAGATCCAGGATCTGTTAATATCTCCAATATTTAAATATGCGACTTAGGACTCATTTTACCAGATCGGGTGACACATGTATACCAATGAAGCTAAACGAACTAACTAAGCCATTTATGAATATTTCAAATTGAAAAAAACACCTTTAAACTCTCCATAGTTTATACAAAAATATATCAGCGTTGTAAGGATTAGGCGGCCTATCACTCATCGATTGATTAATGGAATTAATCAGTTGGGGCTAGGGTTGTAACAAACACCATGTATTAACCATTTAACCACCGGTGCCACATATATTCTGGTTTTCATTTTTTATTAGCACATCATGTACCACCTTTTGAACATGGTAAAGATTAAATGTGACATAAATCAGCACTATTTGAAAACAGTTGACCTTCATTTTGTCAAATCTGAATAATTTTCACTCACTTGAAGTTGTGGATCGCGTCAGCGAGACACAACTTCAAGTGGGTGAAAATTCAGATTGAATAATTTGGCGGTTAAAGGGTTAAACTATTTATTTTCCACTCTATCAAGTATGATTTTACCATATTACGATGAGTAATTTGGACATTTATCCAATTAAAAACAATACATATTTTACATCATTAAAATTGACAGATGCTCACTTCCATTTTTGTCCAATAATTTCGTGGTTAGTTATGAATACTTTTTAATTGTCTTCTCCCCTTTGGTACTTCAGGGATTGATGTGTGCCCTTATAGGCAAATATGCATACTGTAGATCTGGTAATATTCACGAGGTTTCAATATTCGCGAGGGTGGAAATTCGCGAATTTAAGAATCTCGCGAAAATTATTATTATGAGCGCTACCTGTCATTGAAATCGATAATTTGCAAATTGTAGACTAGTCTTCGTAAAAAATCTCAAAATAAACAATTCGCAAAAATTTAAACACGCGAAAATTACCAGATCTACAGTATTCATTGTTTATAAACGTCTTGCGATATATTGATTTAAGTAATTTCCGGAATATTAAAATAATTATTGTTTTGGCATTTCGTATTGGCACAGCCAAGGCTTTCCATAAGGTTGGGCCAGATATAGATAAAGCTCTTGACCCAGTCTTAGTTTTCATACGAGGAACAACAAATATATTTGAATTTCGATGGTGAAGAGTCAAAGTGACTAATGTCCAAAATTGGCATATTTTTAATCCATAAAAAAAAATTGATTTAATAACTTTTTCGAAATTACAAATATTTTTGTTCAATTGTTTAATCTACAGGCTTGGAAAGTCGCAAATCACGGGTTCGAAACCCCACTCTGCAGGCCTTCAAGTTTCAAATAAATGAAATGGTTCCTCCCTGCTCACAGATTCAATTGTGGGGAGCCTCCGTGACCGAGAGGAAGCGTGCTCGGCCTCAGACCGCCAGGGCTCGAGATTCGAATGAAAAACAAAGAAAATCAACGTCTACGAAGTACATCTGACGTTGACATCAGCGGTGTGTGAGGAATCAGATTAATTCCCTTTGAGCCTGTGCTAAATGAATATATTTGACGTTTTTAATGTTGCCTGAAAAGACAGGCAATCAAAAAATTGGGCGATAATTGTCAGCAACCCTGCATGATGAGGATTGCTGAACTTTGTGTAGGGTAGAATTAATTTTGTCGCGTCTTATTTTCTGATTACATCTAATTTAAGCTTAGAGGACTGTGTGTTCACAACAACTATTCCGATTTAAATTAACTTTGTTTCACGCACGCTTATTCCTGTACAAATCAAAAGTGGAAAAAAATTGTTGCGGTATGTTTTAATTATTTAATTATAGTACACATTTGACTGTTTTTGCAATAATTGCTTTATTTATTCAAAAATATATCACCTGGCGTGTGAACCAGTATAAGTCGAGGCCCCACCTGGTGATTACACAAACAGCTCAACCTCACGCTTTCCTAATAAAGTAGTACAACGCGAGCGATGTATAGTCAGAAACAGACGATATTTCACAATGTTTCTAAATCCTTCCCATTCATTCTATGAATAAATAAATATAATGGAGAGTCGTCGTTTTATTTATTCATTTATTTATTTATTTATTTATTTATGCATTTATGCATTTATTTATTTATTTATTTATTAGGCCCGACCGTAATCCAGGAACATGTTAAGTTTATTGCGCTGAAGTGCGTGTCCTATTTTGGGGAAACGGTTGACATTTCTGAGAAACAATCATTAAGAACAAGTCAAAAATAACGTTCGAGGTCGCTAAGACAAATATTTTCTTGTTTAAAAAGTATGAGGAAAAATCATATTCGTGTGTAGAGCTTACAAGGGATAGGCTAAGGTCGGAATAATGTCGGCCCAGCGTTGGGCCACCATTAAGTCAACATAAGATCTCGTGTTTGTTGCGATGACGTCAATTGTAAATTGAAGCCTTTTAAAATACTGAAAAAAATATTTGGCACTACGTACTGATAATATTACACGTGCACATCCCAGTAGACACAACGCATTTGTATAACATTTATACAATGTTGGACGTTGGTCCAACATTGTATAAATGTTATACAAATGTTTTGTGTTTACTGGGTTGTGAACGAGCAATACACATACACATTGTACAAATGTATACTGAGTATGGAGAGGGGTTAAGTGCATCAAAACAGGCTGTATGTTATTTATCTTCATTTACATTTGATTTACAATATAAATCCGTAGGTTATCCGTAGGTTATCCAGCCTATACCTGGAAAATACTTTCATGTATTAGTGAATTGTTATCGCATTCCCCATTAACATAATAATTACCATGATTAATTCATATTGAAGTTATGTAGGTTATCTATTGTTAGCAAATACTCAAAAAGCTTTTTGAAGTCATGATTTTAGTGGATGGTGACATTTTTTATGGGCTTCATATATTCATAAATATATGAGATGATGCATATATAATTCATGTTGCGCCAACTAGCGGAAACTTAAAATAATATAATTGATCACGATCGTTTCAAATGCCATCCGTTTTCAAGAGACTTGTTTAACTCTCGTTACAATATGTTTGTGAAACATGTTTGCTCTCTGAAATTGAGTAGGATCTAAATAATCAGAAAATAGATCAATTGATTTATTTTGTTCAAATAAAAGTATTTGCCGAGCAAACACGATACAGTGAACCAACGTATGTTGTAGCATAATGTTGGTCCATATCTACGACGCCGAGCCAGCATTAAGACAGCATTGATACAATGTATCGTGTTTGCTGGATATGATTTTTGTATTCATTTAAATCCTGAAATTGCGCCATCAATTCCAGATTTAAATAAATAATAAAAGCCATGCTTTTACCAAGGAAAATATAATCTGTTTCTATTTTCGCTGCTTTGACACACAGAAAATCAATACATCAGTGGGTCGTGTCCTTTCAGCGCCGGGATCGACTATTAACGTCAGACTATGACGTCCATTCCCTCGCTGAAATAATTTCAAAAATAAGTAATTGCTATGTTTAGACATCTATATAACGAATTCAAATGAAGCAGAAAGAGCTGACTAACGTGTTTTATGATGTTTCAAAATGAATAATATATACCCTGGGTATATCTAAAGATTCCAGCACTATGAGGGTTAATCCTTTACCCTCTTTTTTATTTTATTTAAATTTTTACCCACTTGAAGTTGTGTTTCTCTGCTGCGACTCACAATATCAAATTGGTGAAAACTGCTCATATTGACTTAATTTGAGCTTTTTTTGGAAATATTTTTGTTAAAACACACATTTTGTTCCCAATAACAGTGATTTGGTCGGCTAATAGAACATAATAATAACAACTATAGTTGTGCTTACCGCCTTAACCCTTAGAGCGCTGAAATATTTTTGCGTAAACCATGGAGACCAAAGGGATTTTTCAATTTGAAGTCATTATAAATGTCTTTGTTATAGTTTTTTTCGCTTCATTTGAATACCTATGTGATTGATCTACACCCATTATAAACATGTATGCTCTTACAGTGCGGTGATCGACTTTAGACGTCAGAATCTGACGTCTACAGACGTCAGATTCTGACGTCTAAAGTCAATCCCCGCGCTAAAAAGGTTAAGACATAAGTACCCTTGCCATGCCGTTATTGACATTTGACCCGGTTGACCCGGGAGAACAATGTCGACCGTAATGCAAAACCGGACTCGTCCAACTGAGAGAGCAAAATATGCAGATGTAAGTGTGCACTTAGGACATCATAGTTATATTAAGATCTGTTATTGTGTTGTTTTCTAAGGTCATTGGCGACCCTTTCTGCGCTGGGGTACATAAGAGAGGGACATGGCGCAATAGTTAGAGCGTGGCGCTCTGCCGATGTCGCTTCCTGCCGTGCGGTTTCGAATCCCGCTTGGTGCAGGATTTTCAGAGAAATATCATGTTTCTTCCCTCTCAATCTTGGGACATTGTTAAGAAGGTGTGTCCTTGGGCAAGACACTTCACCCTCAAATAAATGCTTCACTTGACTCAGGTGAAAATGAGTACCTGTTAGGACAGAGATGGCAATGTATAAGATAAGTTCAATGCGCCGAAACGGCTGCAGGACTGTATGCTCCCCGGGGAGTTGACATGGCACATAAATGAACAGGTCCAGCGACCAGGGGGTAAAATGTAAAGTCCGATGATAGGTCTTCAGACTTGATATCAGACTATAAAAAACCTGCACCTTTACCCTTATAAAACGTCATGCATCAGCACACAAATGGTTACTGCACACAGTCGAGGGTTTATAGCAGCACGGACTGACTGTCGCATGCATTTTTTAAATTGACATGACTATTTACATACTCAATCGAAAAGTGGTCAACAGTTTTGTCTGTAGGCTTAAAAACAACACATAGACCACTGTATAAGTGTGTTCCTGGTTTTAGTGGTACCCCATTGGCCTCTATCTCCGTAATCACCGTGGTGATTTTTGCGCACAGATATGTCTCGCTGTTCGTACACAGTGGACTACTCCTCATCCCTTGAACAACTCTGTTGTTTTTAATAGAGTTGCTAAGCATGAGCACAAAATAGTTGTGTTGTGCAAGGAGTTGGTTATGTCAAATTAAAGATATATAAGATACTATAGACGGTCCCTGTGCGGAGAGGGTTAACCATCTGAAACGCCTTACCCACTGGACACACGACGTTGCCGCGCTGAAAGGTTAATCAGATAAATTAGTCACCGCAGTTATACGCAGCTGTCATATTGTTTTAACCCTCAAAGCGCTGAGTTTTTTCATTAAAATCATGGAAACCAAAGTGTGTTTTTTCAATTTGAAATTATCATATATATCCTAATTAGTTCTTTCCGATTATTTTAAATACCTATGTTGTGGGTCTACGACCATTAGAAATTTTTTACTCTTATAGTGCGTGGATCGTCGCATCGTCTATCCCCGCGCTATAAGGGTTAAAGACGAGATCAGTCGTATCTGGATATTCCATTTATTAACTGTCTTTATTGCACAATGTAGTGGAAATTATTATAATGCTCACTGTATTTTGTTGTTACATAAAACTGTGTATTCATACACTTGTTTTGTCCCCTTGCGGTATAGCATTATGCAAATATTGCGGTTACATTCGAACTTGAAACCCTTAAAGAACCGAGGTAATTCTTTGCCAACCTTAACTTGTCAAGTTCATTTTTTAGCCACTTAATCTCGTCTCCCGCTAGCGCGACCCACAACTTCAAGTGGCTAAAAAATACACAAATATACACAAATTTAAATCAGAAAAAGGCAATCTGAGGATTTAACCCTTTCAAGCCTGAATTTACCATGGTCATCTTCATCCACTACAAGCCGCGAATTGCTGTCGCAATTCTCGACTTGTAGTGGATGAAGATCACATGGAGTGGGTGGTAAACGGAAAATAAAAAAAATTGTAATTATTAAACAATTCCATGACAAAATCGTCCTGAAAGGCCTAGGTTTTAGGAAACTATATAAGTCATTCTCCAGAGATGCAAAATAAGGCTTTTAAGCATCGTGAGGGTTTAAAGGGTTCACCCTTAAACCGTCGGTGCCGCGTATTTTCGGGTTTTCATTTTCATTAGCAAATTAAGTACCACTAGAAATCGTGGATCGCGTCAATGAGACACAACTTCAAGTGGGTGAAAATTCAGATTGAATAATTTGGCGGTTTAAGGGTAATGCTAATTTATCACGCATATTTTCTTGCTTAAAAGACAAATACAAAGGCATAAATTGGCTAAACTAACATAACATTTATTTTCCATATCAATACAGTTAGCATAGAATAATAGGAAAAATAAAATTTAGCAGGAGACCCCCAATAAAACTTTTAAAATCGCGGAAATAACGGCCACATAAAACATTGCGGAGAAAATGATGATATAATTATAATCAGTTTGGCAGTAGAAATAAAGAAACGAAAGCCCAATAGTATATGAGCTGAGGCTCCACAATTATTTTTTCGTGGAAATAGTTTTCTTGGTACAAAATTAAAGCTTATAATCTCTAAATTATATCTAGACAGGGGTACTTTTTTAAGTTGTCCAAAATAGGCTAAAACGGGCCAAAAGTACGCCTACCCAGAATATCAGAAATCCTCCATCATAAGAGGCTTAATTTGCCTAAATTCAAAATGGCCGCCATATGATTTGTCAATTATTACGTTATGCCTCACAACATTAGAACAAATAAAGTTAGAAAAATGACTAAGTTATCAAAACAATCAGTGTTGAATTGGCCATACCATACGGTGACGTATATAATAAAAGGCCTCATTTGCATAAATCTAAGATAGCCACCATGTGAGTTGCCGATTATCACATTATGCATCGTAAGTTTGGAACAAATGAAGATAGAAACATGTATATATTGTGTCAAAATAAAACCGTCTATGTATATATCAATAGCAAAACTCTTGTACATCATATGCAAATGAGGCCTCGCATGGTGCTAGGTTTTTGTGTCTCCACCAAAAAAAATATGATAAAGTATATAATAAGGAGTATGTGTGCCAAAAGGTTTATACCAATATTCACACCTTATTGAAAGAGTCCATGGATTAAACATGTTAAAAGTGATGATATTTTGAAATGTAGGCGTACTTTTGGCCCGTTTTTTTTCGAACACCTTTGAAAAAGGTACTCCGAACTGGATATAATTTAGAGATGATAAACTCAAATTTTGTACCAAGAAACCTTACTCTAGAAGATTTTGACTTTTCTGATCGTTGATGGACTATATAAATGCAGTAGTATTCAAGTGTGACTGAATGATTGAGATGACAAAACGTTATGTTGATCACAAAGCTCTTATAAATAATAGCTCTACCTATCATAGAGATTGATAATTCGCGAATCTTAGACTTCCAAAAAGTACAAAAATCACAAATTCACGAAAATCTAAACACGCGAAAATAACCAGATCTACAGTTAATTTATTATGTTTCAAGAAAAGCGCAGTGTAATAATAAAGACAGTGTTGTAGAGTAGTCTATGCGATGATATAACAAATAACAACAAACTGATATCAGGTGTAAAATGTTTTTTATTTTTTATCCAGTGCAGGCCAACACGTCCATTTACTTCTCACATTAATATATTAAAGCGCCTCGATTATTTATTTAACTCAGCAGCCTCACATTTAATCTCACCCTTCAATTAACATACAGATTTATCTTTGTTTTTTTTAACACAGTGACACATGCGACGGAATAGTCCTAACATTACGTGTGTGGTTTAAATGTAGCCAATGTATGGGCATAATCACACGTGACATGTATGCAAATAATGGTACCACACTTCAAATTGTATGAGAACCCCTGCAATGTCGAGATGTGTATAATGAATTACAGTTGAATGGTGTTGTTACAATCCTCGCCCTACTAAGTTGTTTCTTTCTATTTTTCGTCATTTGAAGCTGGAATTGCTAACGCAATTTCCAGATTCAAATGACAAAAACTATCTCTATTTATGATAAGAATATACATGTTGAAGCAACAATATTTTTCGTCATTTGAAGCTGGATGCGCAATTTCCAGCTTCAAAGTACGAAAAAATAATGCTTATTAATGGAAATAGTCACATCGCAAATAGAGATGTTTCACAAAATGAGCATCTATCACAAGCAAGCTGAGCATTTTCAGTCGTACTTTATTTGCTTTAAACCAGTGCTGGATAACGTGCATACAGGGGTCCAGCAGAACTAGGATTATATCATCCAATTATCTGTTATAATGAATTACAGCCGGCTGTTGTCGGTGTTGTTGTTGGTAGTTTGGAGTGGTTGACCTTGATATGGATACATTTAAACGGCTGTACCCACTCCACGGTTGCACTGCCAGTTGTTGCCTACTCTGAAGGACATGATGGCAAACTGACTGTTACCACCAGCGCGGAAATCAAGGGTGTCCATTGTGCCTGAAATAAAAATAAATTACATTGGTTACGAGATGCTTACACTCTTCAATTGTACGTGAAATGAAATAGTAAATTAGTTAAACCTGAAACTCGATTTAAACCTTGCATGTCCAAAAATAAGAAATACGGGAATTTCGTCTCTATATCCCGCTCAACTGGTAAATGCGCAACACAAAAAAAAATAATAAAATACATCAGGTAGTCATATTAAGAAGCCAAAATAAAAATACTGATTTTTTTATGGTTTTAGCCTGATTATGTTGCTTTAAGTAAATTGTGAACTCGAGGCTTTGTCCAATGTAGCATTAATGTTGGGTCATCGTCGCTGGGATATTATTACATGCAGGAAGCTCCCAGAACCGGGCCTAGAGGCGCCATTATATGGGCACGATTAAGTGTCTTTGTAATTATAAACAACACAATCAGTCCAAAGATTCATGTTGCAAAAAACAAGATGAACTGTCATGACAGCAATTCTTCAGTCACTTTTTCAGGTCAGTAACCAATGGTAACATGGGGACTCGTTTTACATCATGTTGTTGATTTGATTGGAGACAAACAAATATCATAGATTGTTATTTTCAGGGGGGTAGAATGTATTCTCTTCGCAGAAAAATGTTATGAAATGAAACATTTTAATGTGGTGCATTTTATTGAAAATGTGTTTACTGATTAACCCTTTAACCGCCAAATTATTCAATCTGAATTTTCACCCACTTGAAGTTGTGTCTCGCTGACGCGATTCACAACTTCAAGTGAGTGAAAATTATTCAGATTTGACAGCCTGGAGGTTAACTGTTTTCAAATATTGCTGATTGATATTTAACATGTCTAAAAGGTGGTACTTAATGTGCTAATAAAAAATGAAAACCCGACTATATGCGGCACCGGCGGTTAAAGGGTTAACAGAAAAAGACCATTGATCACTGCCCTTTACTATTCTAAGTGTTTTGATCTTACCTGAGTTGGCAGATCCCATCAAGAGCTGCTTGTTGCTATAATAATAGGTTCCGGTGCCCACAGACATGGTGCTGGCAGATCTCATGTAGGTGTCACTGGTGGTAGTGATCATGTAGCCCACCTGGTGGTAAAACAAAACAACACCAATATCAAAAGCAGTAGTGGTCAATTTTAATGTTTACAGCAGAAATAATAAGACCATGTTATTAAAATATAGATGAAGTGGCTTTTCTGTTTGAGTTTAAAAAAGAGGACCGCTTTATATTGCAATCTTATCAAACACGAGACGTTGCCCAACGTTGGCTTGATGCTGGCCCAGCGTCTGCGACACTGGGCCACCACTAAATCAACATTGGACAAAATTTCCGGTTTTCTGGGATACACAGCATCACCGTGTCATATATGTGTAATAATAGGGCTGGATCAGTTTAATCGAAGAAAGTAATAATCGGAACATTTCAATAAATGGGCGAATCCTTCAACGCACTTCCAAGCCGCCCCAATTGACCCTTCATATCCGCTGAGGTATCCTGTTTTATTTTTATTTTAAGGTTGTGTCTCGCTACCGCGACCCACAACTTCAAGTGGGTGACAATTATTCACCTTTGTTTAACCATATATTTGCAAATCGGGATGTTTGAGCACACATTTCATTCTCAATAGCAGTGATTTAATTGGCTACTAAAAACGGATTAAAAACGACTATTGTCGTGCTTCGCAGTAAAAGGGTTTACAGTTTGGACTCTTTCATCGTCTTATCCAGACGTCAGATTATTACGTATAAAGACGGTCCGCTCACGTATTTATCATGTTTGCAGTTATTCAAACTGACATTCAATTTATGCTTTCTGATAATTACAACATCAACACAATTATCAAACGAATTGGGTCAATGCCGGCCCACTCTCTACGAAGCTGGCGCGTGATTGACCCAACATTGGCGCAATGTCTGGTGTTTGCTGATGACTTACCTTCGCGCTTCCCAAATACCAGGGATTTCTCAGGAAAGATGTTATTGTGAGGACCATGTTGGAGATTTTGGTATTACAGGCTCCTCTAGGTGAAAAAGCCACGCTGTATTGGTTTCCCACGGCGAATGGAACAGCTGCGAACAGTAACAAATCAAATAGCAGAAGATTAAGAAAACATTATTATTAACAGCGAATTAAACAGGTGCGAACAGTAATAAATCAAATAGCATAACATTAAGAAAACATTATTATCAACAGCGAATTGAACAGATGCAAACAGTAATAAATCAAATTGTATAACATTAAGAAAACATTATTTTCAACAGCGAATTGAACAGATGCAAACAGTAATAAATCAAATTGCATAACATTAAGAAAACATTATTATCAACAGCGAATTGAACAGATGCAAACAGTAATAAATCAAATTGTATAACATAAAGAAAACATTATTTTCAACAGCGAATTAAACAGATGCAAACAGTAATAAATCAAATAGCATACCATTAAGAAAACATTATTATCAACGGTGCATGGAACAGCTGCGAACAGTATTAAATTAAACATAAAATACCACTAAAGTTTGTTGCATATCTTTTGTTAGTCAAATAAATCAATTTGGGAAATTTCTTTTTTTCATAAATAATATCATTTGTTATTTATTTGAAGCTGGAAATTGCGTTAGCAATTCGAGCTTCAAATAAAAGAAAAGTGCCCACAAACAATTCAGCAGTCGATGGTTAATATCAACGGCGAATGGACCAGCTGCGAACAGTAATAAATCAACAGCATCAAATTAACAAAATTTGGCCTTTACCAATAAATTATCGTATAAAAACCTTTCTCACCAGGTAATCTTATTTAAATTTTCACCCACTGGAAGTGGTGTGTCGCAACCCACAACTTCAAGTGCATGAAAATTACTATGTGTTTAATATGACACAAAATATTTGTTAATCTTGATGATTAAACGCTTATTTCATTCCCAATAACTGTGATTTAACTTGCCGATAAAACAGATTAAAAACGACAATGCTCCTGCTTAGCGCTTAAAGGGTTATAGTTTCGTTATAGTGGTGCTTTTTGTTTAACCCTTTCGGCGCTGGGACCATCTTCAAACGTCAGAATCCGACGTCCATAGACGTCAGATTCTGACGTCTAAAGTCGATCCCCGCACGGAAAGAGTAAAATAATTATAATGGCCGTAGACCCATAAGATAAGAATTCAAATGAAGCAGGAAGAGTTAACCAAGACATTTATGATGATTTTATACAAAAAATATTTTAATCCTTTAATCGCCAAATTATTCAATCTGAATCTTCACCCACTCGAAGTTGTGTCTCGCTGACGCGATCCACACCTTCAAGTGAGTGAAAATTATTCAGATTTGACAAAATGGCGGTCAACTCTTTTCAAATTTTGCTGGTTGATGTCATATTTTATCTTTGCCATATTTCAAATGTGGTACTTTATGTGCTAATGAAAATGAAAGCCCGAATATATGCGACACCGGCGGTTAAATGGTTAAAGGGTGAGTACTCACAGCAATCGTCTTCGTCGGAGCCGTTGGCACACTCGGTGCTGCCGTCACACACACTGGTAGAAGCGATGCACTGTACACTGCCTCGGCACTGGAAACGTTGTGGTCCGCAAAGTGATCCTGAAAAAGAACAGAAATACAGTGCTGGACTGCTGCAGATTTTTTTCCCCTATTTTTCCATTCATATTTTTCGTTCAGTTGAAAAAGGAAGTTAACCTGGAAATAATTACGAAAAATATATGTATTTATGAAAAATTATTAAAGCTTTTGTTCGAGGTAAATGACGTACACTGGCTGATTGACAGAAAGGCATACCATAATCAAATGGACATGGCCAGTGATCACACTGTTATTTATCAAGGGTGAAATACCTAACTCCCTACCAAGAGCTCTATCAATATAGCTGACATATTAAAGTTAGTCTAAGGTTCCTCTGGAGGCGAAGCAGGGATAGAAACCCTTACCAAGTGTTCTGTCCATTCTCCACTGATAAGCGCTGATCTGTACATCCCTTGTGTACCTGTCTCCCACCACTTTGTCCAGCTGCTGACTCATCTGTACCAGATTGCTAGACAACTGGTTCATCATGTTCTCGTGTTTGCCAAAATCTGGCAGCTGGCACACAGCCAGGCCTGCAAGGGCCAGCATCAGGAGACCACGCAGCATTATTAATCGGAAGGGCAGTGGTCTACACCTTGTCGTCTTGCTGGAAATTAGCAAGAACATTCGATCCACGACACAACTTCAATAAATAGGAAGCGACACAATGAACACTTCAGAGTGGTTGGACTTTGAATCATTAAATGAGTGGCTTCAAGCATGGAGTTGTCCGGAGATCGGCGTTCAAGGCTACCGTGAGCATAATGTTGGCTAATAATTATTTTTAGCTAATGAACAATTATGACGAGTGTCTCAAGTGGTGTTTATCGATTTGTGCTTTGTCGTCTTCAGTGCTTCGACTTTCCGCCAAGGCTGGCTGAATGTTGGGCTAGCGTCGTGGACAGTGGTTTAACAATTAACCGATATAGGCTTAGCCCTTACAGTGCGGGGGTTGACTTTAGACGTCGGAATCTGACGTCTGTAGATGTCAGATGTTGACGTCTAAAATCGATCCCCGCTTTTAAAGAGTTAAAACATAATTAATGACCGTGGATCCATATTCAAATGGAGCGGACTGAGCTACTTTATGATGATTTCAAATTGAAAAAGACCCTTTGGTTTCTTGGTTTGTGTATTCATCTTTCAGAGCTTTAAGGGTTAGTATCCTGTTGTTTTTGAAACATGTTACAAACCAAACAAAATATCGCTAAAATTTCTGAATAACTTGTTTGTAGATGAATGGTTAATTGAATAATTTAAATAGAAGATATATATATATACTTTTTATACCATCTTCTGCTGTACTATTCTGCATACACTCTAGACACAGGGCACTGAGAATGAGTGTATATTCTGCATCTTCCCTTGGCCTGTCTCACGCGAGTGCATACCGCAGGAGCCTGGCCGTATCGAGTACTACAATCAGTTATTCTGTCTACGTGGTCATCTTGGGGGTGTGTCTGAGATTCAAACCTCATTGGATATTTCAGATTTATAAATAGGTCCTAAAAGGTCACGAAGAATTGACCTCTTGCTCATGTCTCATACACAGTCACATGTTTCCGTTGATAAATGTATTATATAGACAAGTTGGGAATCTCTCATTTGGACAGTGACGTGTACCGAATTTCGTCATGGCGGACAGTAATCATATAGTGGCCGCCATTCAGGGAACTGAGAACACAATGTCATCAGCGTGATGTTTCGAGCTTATCTATCTATCTGATCTATCATATCAACGGAAACAAGCAAGCTATGCTCTCAGCCAGCTGTCAACGCCTGGTCAAGGGATCTCTAATTGGCCGGTCTTGCGACGCGCGACATTCAAGGTATCTGGCTATTTAAAATGGCTGGACCCTATGCTCGATAAAGCAAGGTATCGCACTGCGTGCTCCTGGGTAAGATAACTTGTGGTGGAAGATGATATTCTGCAGTGCGGAGCCCTTTAAAAGGGGTGGCTGCTCCCTGTTGGCTTTGCAAATTAGTTTCGGTACAGCTATGACAAACTAGCCTACATTTTAGTTGGGGCAACCGTTTTTTATCATCTTGCTATATCTCATTCGAAATATGTATGTATAAATCTATATCCATATGTATGTATGTATTTTCTTACGTGAAATGTGACCATAGTGGTAGCGACATTTTGTCTTAGCTATGGTCTTCCGAATGTTACTTGTACATTTAACTGTATGTTGTACTTTGTTTTGTTTTCTCAAATATATTTTTCATTTTCTTCTGTTGAATTGTTTTTTTTTCAGCGATTTAAAGCTGGAATTGCTGGACCAATTTGTCTGTTCAAATGATGAAAAAAATGATATTTACCAAAAATAGACATCAACCCCATTGTATTATTTGATTAATTTAGCATCTACGTTCCCTCTTTAATAAAATCCATTGACAGTTTATTAGGTTTTAAACCCTAGATCACTGATGTCAATTACAGTCGCTATGATGTGTTTTACACTTTAGAGCACTGATCTCGACTACACTAGCCATTAGTAAAAAGATAAGATAAGATAAGCTTTATTTCAAGTCGCAAAAAAGTAAAACATATAACATAAGCTCTAATCAGCTAGTCAAGCGAAATGTAAAATAAACAATAAAGATAACAACTAAAACAAGCAGGTTGGCTGGCAAGAAGTTAACATGAAATGTAAAAACGCGAGTAAGAATTATATAGAAAAATACTTATGATGTATATGAGAATATAAATTAGCTGGTAAAAATTACATAATACATTTTGGCACATAAAAGTAGATAAATGATTATGTAAGAAAAACGTATGCTGTATATGTGAGAATTATATGATTAAAAGTTGTGTAAAGCATTTCGCATTTATTGATAATTAAATAAATATATCACATAATTTTGTCAAGGGACCTACCTCTATTGTGCTCTCAATTAAAGAGAAATATAAGCTCGCAGGCCATCTCTGAAAGTTTTCAGGTCTCTGGTAATTCTCAATGCCTCTGGGAAAGAGTTCCAGATTCTGGGGGCCAAAAAGCAAAAGGAATTTGTTCCATGTCGTACCCTCTTCACGAGAGGAATTTTCAGGATATTTTCAGAATTTCTTAAATTATGGGTGCGACAGCGTTTTTTCAATCAGTTCCAGGAGGTAGTCGGTGATGAATCATTAGGAATTTTAAAAGTCTGAATTACGATGTTCATTTGTCTCCCAACTTCCAGAGATGGCAGGCGAGCTTTACTCAGGAGGGACTCATATGAGGCGGTATGGTTGGAATAAACACACTTTAGAGCCCTCTCCTTAATCTTTCCATACATCGAACATTTGGAGCACTACAGTGATACCAGACGGCTGAACAGTATTGAAAGTGGCTGAGGATGAACGCTCTGAAAAGAGCCAATTTAGCCTTGCTGTCAAGATAAAAAGACAATCTTCTCAGAGCGCTCAGCTGTCTGCCAGCTTTCTTACAAACTTCTTCTGTGTGTATCGAAAAACTCAAATTTTCATCAATAGTAATGCCTAAAAGTTTTACCACTTTTTCATGTTTAATTATACAGCCGTCTAGTATCACTGGAGAATCAACTTTACAATTAAAAAATATCAGCTGAAATTTCTCAGGATTTGCTTGCATTAAGTTGATGGAAAACCACCATATAGCTTTTGCTGCCTCGGCTTCGAGGCATGATTTTACAATTTAAAAATTTGAATGTGCAAAAGAGAGAGTGTTGTCATCTGCATAATTTGTGAGGCGTGCTAGTTTATTAAAGTAGAAAATGTCATTTATGAATACAATAAAGAAAATTGGACCAAGAACTGAACCTTGTGGCACGCCCTTAATGGTGGTTTTCCATGAACTGTGCACGTTGCCTCTCCGGACACGTTACTCACGATCTGAGAGGTATGATTTAATCATTTTGATTGACTGATCCTGAACACCATAAGATTTAAATTTTGCGATCAGAAGTTTATGTGGCATGCAGTCGAAAGCTTTGCTAAGGTCCATTAATAAAGCACCAATTTTGTTATTCTTTAAAAGATCTTTACGCCAATTTTCAATAAGGGTGAGCAGCGTGTCCTCACAGCCATAACCCTGTCTGAAGGCTGACAGGTGACAAGAGAAGACTATTTTTAAAAAGGGAGGGATCTGGTGGGCAAGAACTTTTTCAAAAACTTTTGCCAAAATCGGTAAAATACTCACAGGTCGATAATTGGATTAATTTATTTTTTCAGATTTTTTGTATACGGGGATAGTGATTAAATTAGCACTTGTGTAACCATTTTAATAAATGTATTACATCCTAAAACAGATATATATATGTGAGGACATGCATTTTCAGTCACTTAAATATATGTGTATCGTGACAGCGAAAAACAAATTTAGGTGACTGAATATTTAAATTTTTGGGGGTAAACATGTTTTAAACCTTATAAAATATGAGTTTAACCCTTATCCTGCTGAGTAAATTCATTATAATTTTCAACCACTTGAAATTGTGTATCGCTACCGCGATCCACAAGCTCAAGTGGTTGAAAATTACTTATTTATCTTAAATCTAAGACCAAACATTTACAATTTTGCTGTTTGAACGGTAATTTCATTCCCAATAACAGTGTAATAATCGGCTAATAAAACATATTAACCCTTTAACCGCCAAATTATTCAATCTGAATTTTCACCCACTTGAAGTTGTGTCTCGCTGACGCGATCCACAACTTCAAGTGAGTGAAAAATATTTGGATTTGACAAAATGGAGGTCATTCTGTATTCAAATATTGCTGATTGATGTCACATTTTATCTTTACCATGTTTAAAAGGTGGTACTTAATGTGCTAATAAAAAATGAAAACCCGAATATATGCGACACCGGCGGTTGAAAGGTAAAAACGGCAATTGTCGTGATCAGCAGGATAAGAGTTTACTGGACTATCATTAATCTACTCAAGGATAACCCTGATCTAATTTATTGTAAAGTGTACCCTGTGATGCATGTACATGTTTTGTGGGTGATTCCAGTGTTTGACAGATACATACCAAGAGTTCTGTCCATTCTCCACTGATAAGCGCTGATCTGTACATCTCTGGTATACCTGTCACCCACCACTTTGTCCAACTGCTGGCTCATCTGTACCAAGTTGCTGGACAGCTGGTTCATCGTGTTGGAAAGTCTGTCAAAATCTGGCATTTGACAAACCGCCAGGCCGGCGAGGGCCAACATAAGGATACCGCGCAGCATTATTAATCAGAGGGCTGGCCTTCCACACCTTGTCGTCTTGCTGAAAATTTGCAAGAACATTTGATCCACGACCAGTTTGAAATAAATAACCAGTGACACAATGAGCACTTCAGACTATTAGGACTTTGAATGTTGTTTTCCGTTGTTTTTAAGTGGGAGAGCGTAGGGCTGCTAAAGTGCGATATCCAAGGATATCGTGATCATAATATTGCCGAACAGTTATCTAACGAACAATAGGAAAAACAAGAAGTGCCATATTAAACAATTCACCCTTTGACCCTTACAACGCTGAATTATTTTGTATAACTAATGGCGACCAAAGGGTTTTTTCAATTTGAAATAATCATAAATGTTTTAGTTAGCTTTTTCTGATTCATTTGAATACCTATATTATGGGTCTACGACCATTAGAAATATTGTTTACTCTTACAGTGCTGGGATAGACTTTAGTTGTCAGAATATGACGTCTACAGACGTCAGATTCTGACGACTAAAGTCGATCCCCGCGCTGTAATAAATAAATCTTCATGATGCACCAAAACCTAAGTTTGCACCCTCCAAAAATAACTTAAATACAGACAGTTTTCCATGAAGCTTTTTGAACAATATATGGTAATTTCTGTTATTTTTTCCCGCACTTCAAAACAACCTCATCTACTACTGGTTGAGAATTGCGACAGCAATTCGCGGCTCGTTGTAGATTATTATTGAAATGGTAGATATTGGATTAGACACCCACAAGCAAGATTCCAATTTTGGCATGAAGGCGATTTAAACAACAAAATGTTTTATGTTATTTATAAGCGGTTTCTGTGCTCCGCCTTGTACTACAAAGGTCGATTCCAATTTGTGGCTAAAAACAAAATAAACATGTTATGTTCTAAGATGATGTTGTGCTCCACTTGTACTGAATTCATATGTCGGTTGGTGGACAGGGGGGATTTAAACATCAAACTAGAATTTTGCTGTAATTTTTGTAAGGTTCCTATGCATAGAGGTTCTTATCTTTTTTATTGCATACGTCGGCTCCATTTTTTGACCTGACGTAGTGTGTTTTTTTTTATTATTCTTCTAAAGATTAAAACTACAAAACAAATGCACTGTGTGTAGTGTGTTATATTTAATATATTGCAATACATTATCTTGAGTTTGGTCGAATATGGTGTAATATGCTCGATCAAGGGCAATAGGGTTGCAGTTGGGGAATACCTTAGTCTGTAAAACAAATAGGGGGGGGGGGAGGTTAAGTAGTATTGTAAAATTTACTGTACTAAATTATGGACAAGTGATTACCTGAAATGTCTATCAGGACAAAGCTCGTGGAATAAGGCAGTATTAATCAAAATATTTGAAATGCTGTATTACGTTACCTCACGTGGTTATTGAGCACCTAAAAAGCCAATCTGGTGAAATCACATGGGATATAAGTCAGATATGTTAAAGGCCTTAGTCACACATACAATCACGCACGTCTAGCGCACGAGAAAATGAACAATTTATTGTGGTTTGTGCGTTGGGATTCGCAGGGCGTGCGCCAAAACTCGTTGATGAATTTTCGCGAACGCGGGATGAGCGTTATTCTTTTATTGTGTGCGTCAAACTCAGCACACAGTTTTTGCATGTTAAAAAATGTGAGCATTTTTCCGCGTTTAAATATAGACGCCAGAAGAACGCCACACCAGCGCCAGTCTTACGTTAGGCACAAGTAGAGCACACACTCTAAATTCGTTGTGTTCCCGTTGACCGAGGTTTGTCCCAGTCACACATACACGGCGTACAGTCCACCCATGAAAAAAATATAAAAAAAACGATGAGTCCAGATTGTGGAGAACGTAGCGAATTGACAACGAATTCACAGCGTCATTCAAACTCAAAGAGCGAATGAACAGCGCGTTGCTAACGCGTTGGACGCATGTAGAGTGCGCATTAAAGTATATAACCTAGATGTCGACGATCATATAACTTTTTTAAAGTTTTTTGGTACTTAAGCAATCATTTTTAAAAGAAAACAATGTGTCCAAAATTTTTGACAGCATGATGTGTTCGGCTGTATCTCAACAAATCAGTGAAATTTCCAGAACTTGAAACCGTGCATCGTGCGAAACTCCACTTCAACTGACTACAAATTAAATGTCGTTCTTCAGAGCTCTAAGGGCAAAGCAGTAGAAATAACACAGTCACAGCCTGTTGTTGTTCGAGCGCTGGACGAACAAGCGTGAGGCGAGCGCAGGGCAGGCGCGCTACCCGCGACTTTCCCGCAAAGTAGGTTCGAGCCCCGCTCTGACAGTTAAGTTAAAAAAAAGTGTTTCTTCCCCGCTCACTCGTAAATATAAAATATTGTGCGGAGCCTCCGGGATCGAGAGGTGGCGTGCTCAGCCTCAGACCGACGGGGCTCGAATTTTGAGCTCTGTGTGTGGAGGGCAGTGTTATCTCATTCATCTCACCATCCTCAGGAGGTTATCCCGGCCCAGTTTAGCCTATATGTGCATGTCTAAAACCCCGTTCATTTCGTTTTTCATTTTTGCAACGTACAGCGTAGCTGGTGAGTGATACAATGCAATGGGAAGAAATTTCATTATACAATTAGAAACTGAAATATCTCGGAAACGGTGCTTCTGAAGCATAAAAAAAGTGAAATTTTGACACAAAGGGTTAAATTGCTAGTCATTTTCTGTATTCCAACTGTCGAGACGCATGTCATGTTGTTTCCGCAACAGACCATCTAGTACGTTTTATTTTATTATGATTTTAAATGAACATGATTATACTTATCTTGTATTATTTGAATAATATTATATTGCAATTTCGTATTGTGTATTTTATTAAATAATGTTAATACCTATACCTTGAACATGTAATGATAGCGTGGGGATAGTATTTTTTACATAATCACGAATATTTTAATTTCAATGGTTGTCATTATGTCGCAAAACGCTATGTATTCGCTGATTTACACACCTGATTCATATATAAATCTGTATTCATCTGAAACTCGCTGGCTCTTCTTATATCCTGATAAAATTCATGAATGCACAGCAACGCACTGCTCTAAGTCTTCTCACTCAAGGCGTGGGTTGTGCGTCGAGTATGTTTGACTGGGGTATAAGATAGATTGAGTATTATTAGCCAAGAGATATAAAATGCTGTATTAGGCTTATTCCACATTTTTACTGATTTTACTGTTTGTCTGATATGTAGTTCACATTCAAACCTGCCTTGGGCGTTTAATTTAAAAATATTTTGCTGACCAGTTGCACATGTGTAAGCCTAATACTGCAACAATGCGTTATTAGTTGTGGTGTGGTGTGGCTGTCGTTTTAAAAGTAAGTACGATTTTGACACGAACATCTATACATTTTTTGTCACAGAAAAAATAGTTAATTGTTCTTCAAAATTGTATCCTGGTAAATCAGGACCAAAACATGCTCAAATTAAAGTAGGTGGGTGGTCATGATTCTCTGAGTAATCATTGTGGGCGCACAATGTGATGGAATACATGCGCAGCATGTTCAATGTTCACATGAATGGGGACCGCCGCAATATTCTGGGGACATATGAACGGTAGTCTTTTTACAACATTCATAATAGTGTATTTTTACACGTAATTATTAGAGACACTCGGATGCGAGGTTATTAAAAGCATGATCCAATCAGCCATTTTAAGGCAAAAAACAAGTTTAAAAAAATATTTTCGAGAAAAGCTAGACAACAGTGTGTTGATATTATTGCGACTCTAGAAGCTTGATTGAACGATAAGTATGGGCAATATAATATTAACTATGAGGTTTGTTTGTAATGGTGAAACATGACAAATGAGATGCTGAATACTTGCTAAATATAAAAATAATACACAGAGCTTCAAAGTGATGGACACATCGCTATTTCGTTGCCTCGGAGCTAAAGGATCCTATCTGCCACTCTAACGAGTGTCAGATAGGATCCTTTAGCTCCGAGGCGACGATTTGTTTAACTATTTCAGCGCGGGGATTCTGACGTCTAAAGTCAATCCCCGCACTGAAAGAATTACTATATTTAATGGCGATTTTATTCATATTTAGATGTGATAAAATTAGCAAATTGTAAATTTACTGATTGTAAACTAACAAAATAACAAAAAATATGAGACAAGCACTTCTTTTTATTTTTAAATAATCAGACAATGTCGCAAACAGTCACGTACATTTCCCATTGCAAAAATATATCGCTAGAAGTCAACGGTCCATTTAACCGTTAATGAATGTCTGATATATAATGCATTGCCTGAATGTCACTCAGTTACATCCATTTCCATTTTTCCATGTTTCATTTTTGAATCGCAGATATATTTTTAGAAATGTCAGCTTCTTGTTCTGGCGCCTATGTGAAGTTTGATTATCAATCTTTACACCCTTCTGCCCAGGCCCTTGCTGCACCTGGTGAAGCTGGCTGGGAAGTAAGATGTCATCAAGAAAGCTCTCTGTCCATCATCCACAGCAAAAGCCAAAATATCAATTGTGCCTGAAATACAAATATCACCATAGCAATTATTTATTTCCCATACCTGCATAAGACGTTTGTTACTTTTGTTTAGCACTTGTTCGGAACCGTTTATATAGTGGGTTTGCTAAGATAAGAAAATAACCCACACTCTGGTTTACATAGTGTTAATAAACATATATACACGTACAATCACAATCTAATAAAACGTGTGAATAGCAAAACTAAATTTGTGCTTAAATTATGCTCATGGCGATATTATTCTGTGAAAATACAGATTTATTGCGATCTTTGAAAAACAAAGAATGTTTTGATATGTGACAAAAATGTAAAGCCTCAATGCCTTCAAACCCACTTGGAGTGATAACATACCGCCATTGGTGACATCAAGGGGTATTTGAAGAGCATAATACGCGAAAAATGGTGGAAATAAGAAAGACCCACATTGCACCCGCTGGTCCAGCCTTAAGCCAACATTGGTTTAGCTGTTTCAGCACGGGGAAAATCTTTATACATCAGAATCTGACATCTGTAGAGTCGGATTCTGACGTATAAAGACGGTCCCTGCACTGAAATAGCTAGTGGCAACATTTATTCATAACTATGTTTATTTTTTTAACATAGCATTATTATTTAATAATGTCATTAAATAATGTTATTATTGTAAGCGCCATGATCAGCTGTGCTGGATTTGTGCGTATGTTATTTTTAAAAACTGCAAATAAATAAATGAAAGAAATAAAATATGGATAATGGCCGTAGACAAATAACATAGGTATTCAAATGAATTGAAAAGAGCTAAGGAAGACATTTGTGATGATTTCAAGTTTAACAAAACCTTTTAGTCTCCATGGTTTAAAAAACAATAATTCTTATTATACCAAAACATATGACCTTTTCATGATATTTGTCCAGATTGTCCTTTTAGGTCATTTGCACATGATTTAGTACAGAAAATGTGACATTATAACATATTTGTTGAACGTATGTATAGTATCCCCCACTGCAACTCTACTGCCCTTGATTCAACAAGCTGTTGTGAAAACCTACGGTTTAAATAATAATACTTCAGCGTTGTCAGTGTTACCATGACTCACCTGAGACACCACTTCCTGTGGTGAGCTGTTTTGTGCCGTAGTTATAAACACCTGTTCCCTTCACAAACTGAACACCCTCTCTCCTACGGTTCCTACGGATAATCCTCACAGCATACTCCACCTTGCAAACAAATATCGCACTCCAGCTGTAGTTTGAACTGCATTGTATGGCAATTATGTCATATGTGACTTCATCGTGCGAGAAAATACAAACGTTGTTCATTTTTCGTGCGATATTGGAAAATACATCACATGTTTAATGAGAAAGGTTTTCGCCCAAGGGCTCACACCTTATTCATTGAGCGAGTGCTGTATTTTCCCATATCGCGCTCAAATGAACACCGTCAACTGGGCCAGGAGAACTTTTTGAGGATGGTGAGATGAATGCGATGACACTGCCCTACAGACACAGGATTCGAAATTCGAGCCCTGGCGGTCTTAGGCCGAGCACGCTACCTCTCGATAGCGGAGGCTCCACACACTATTGAATCTTTACGAGTGAGCGGAGAAAAAACATTTTGTCTGTTTGAAACTTGAAGGCCAGAGTGGGGTACGAGCCCGGGATCTCCGACTTTCCAAGTAGGCCGATTTAACCACTGCGCCAGGGCCCCTACCCACCTGACAAAGAGGACAAATTGTATTTAATAATCAGAGCCTCCTTGTGTTTATGAATCACACCAATCGCATTTTGAATGCATTTACATGCAAATAATACGATGGTCTTGACTATCTTGAATTTGGTATTTCTAATTGACCTTGGTATAGACATTTTAGCAGCAGTTCATATCTTAATTATGTTGAATTTTTTCCTCACTGCAATCAGTAAGTCGTCGAATAATTTGATTAATTTGCATTGCAATGCGGGACGTGTTGTAGTGCATAATTATAGTCTTGTTTTATTTATCTCACTACATATTTATATACAGGTATTTATTTAGTAAAAAAAGCAACGTTTATTTAGTAAAAACTGATAGATTCGACCACCAATTACAGTCTAATACCATTTACCCGATCCAGCTTAATCTTAAATTTACTAAAATATGACCCCCCCCCCCCCTCATTTATTATCGTTGCTGGGACGATTTTTAACAGTTCTGCTACTGGATTGTTTGTTTCTATTTATGATTCATTTAAATCTGTCATTTCCAGTGCACATACAGTTTAAAACGTGCTTGAACAGCCGCACATAGTATATAATACGGGACCACTTGTATTTTTGAACCAGACATTAACTGACCTAGGGTTAAATACTAATGTAAAATCAGCTTTGCGCATAAATTACAGTATAATAATTTTATTTTTTTGATTATTCTTAAATCTATTAAACTATAGCTTATTTTATTCTCCAATGTTTAATGTTTTTCAACCATTGTGAAGCTGGAACCTTATGTATATAAATGTTGCAGTCCAAGTAATATGTGTGTAAGTAAGTGTGTATATGTACAATTAAACGTTTGGTTTTAGTTAGGTCTTTCGTAATTCTTGGAGAGTGGCCTGGTTCCTTTTAACATAACTGTTTTTTTATTGTAAATGTATTCCATTATTGTAACTGGGGTGATACAATAATAATCAATTTGTCTGTCGTGTCAGTAAAATGGCACTGAATCCGACAAAAGAAAATTAACAGATACTCAGTAAAACAAAACATTTAATTTTGGTGGTATATATTTTAAATAAATTGAAATATTTTTTCGTCATTTGAAGCAATTCCAGTTTCAAATGAATGCAAAATAGGAGAAAACAATGCAGTTCCACACGGTTCAAGTATGATTTAATACTCACAATAGCCCGTTGTGTGAACCAGTCCCTCTTATTAACGCTGAAAATTCTGAGCTTGACTTCGTCGTTTTCTGTGAGGCATTGTCCTTTTGGATCTGTCTGAACGTCAAAAATGTCTCCCTCTGCAAAGGGCTCAACTGGAAGAAAATAAATATTCACACTAAGACCTTACAATAATTTAAAGATTACAGATAATCTTACCTAATTCCTAATTCGTAAGAACATTAAAATGGTTGTGCAACTTGTGCTCACATTAGTGAGTGCTCCATCATTGATCAACACATTTAAACAGTGTCTTGCTGGGTTGTGATTTCTAAGTTTTTAATGGAAAATTGGTGTAGCTATTCGAGTTTTTTCAATAGCGAAAATAACTTATACTTGTGAAAATATAGACATCTCTTCAATAAAATGAAATGAAATGAAAACTTTTATAGCGCCCAACTCCTCGGAGGGCCGAGCTCAGAGGCGCAATCCATCCTTATCAAATTCCAAAGTAGAGTCGAGGGAAATAGGCATGGTCGTCATCAGGGAGCCGGGACGCAGAGGAGCTAGGGTGGAAAAGCCAGATCGAAGAAATGCGTTTTAAGCAGTTTTCTGAAAGAGGAAATATTTTTAGCTACACGAAGGTGTGCAGGCAGTAAATTCCAGAGAGTAGGACCAGAAACAGAAAAGGCACAAGCACCGAACTTAGTTCTGATACGTGGTACTGTGAGCTTATTTTTTGTTGTTTGATCGCAGATGTTTTACGGAGTCTGCAGAAAAAAGAAGGCGAGATAAATAAGATGGCTGACATCATTGAGACAAAGAAATACAAAAGTACATATTTAGAATTGTATTCTAAACTTGATTGGAAGACAATGTAATGATTTTAATAAAGGAATAGAGCGAATTGTTGTCGCAATTTACAACTTGTATCGAACGAAGATGATTGAAGTGATAATATTATTGTTGATATGAAACAGTTTCATGAAAATTCTTGTTGAAAAAAGCTTAGTTGTAGGAAATTAAGTCAGTGTTAAGATATGCAAAGTGATACTTTGAGGCTTCCAGAGTTTTTAAAGGCTTAACCCTTACACCGCTGAACGCGACTATAGTCGTTTTGAATCTGTTTTATTAACCGTTTAAAGCGTAATTATTGGGAACTCAACGTGTCTTTAAACGTCAAGATTTGCAAATGTTTGGTCGCAAATTAAACAAGATGTCGGTCGCGGTGGGTGAAAATTTAAGATTATAATGTTGCGCTCAAGGTAAAAGATTTTACAACCTTACATGCTAAGTTCCATTTTTAAGAACAAATATATGATCATATATTTATATCACTGCTGTGTAATAAGCCAGATTACTCATGGACATTTATGTACGAGCAATTATGTCTTACTTGTGCATTCATATTTTACAATTTAGGGTATTTCACAAAATGAAGCATTGACACTTGTTAAAACACACCACTATATAATTTGCTTTGTCCGATCACTACATTCTAAGTCGGGAATGGAGAGTTATTGTTGATCAAGAACAGACCAATTATCATGGCTAAGGCCTATGGTGCTATAATCAGGTGTGACAGAGCTGTTGATTATGAGGAATCCTCATGCTGGTCGGATGTGTTTTGAGTCAGTTAAAACCCTCCGAGTTCTACATTCTTAGCTGTGAAAAAAGTCACGGCCTTTGGTTTTATCCTATTCTTCTTACCACAATCGACCTCGTCCAATCCGTTGACGCAGTCACTGTAGCCGTCACATACTGATACATATGATACGCATTGTACACTGTTACCACACTGGAACTGATCATCTCCACACTGTTTGCCTAGAAGACAAAAAATATATACAGTCTAGAATAATATAATAAAATAGTCCATTGAATAGGTATATATAGGTATTGTATTGTATTGTATTGTATTGTATTGTATTGTATTGTATTGTATTGTATTGTATTGTATTGTATTGTATTGTATTGTATTGTATTGTATTGTATTGTATTGTATTGTATTGTATTTTATTTTATTTTATTTTATTTTATTGTATTGTATTGTATTGTATTGTATTGTATTGTATTGTATTGTATTGTATTGTATTGTATTGTATTGCATTGTATTGTATTGTATTGTATTGTATTGTATTGTATTGTATTGTATTGTATTGTATTGTATTGTATTGTATTGTATTGTATTGTATTGTATTGTATTGTATTGTATTGTATTGTATTGTATTGTATTGTATTGTATTGTATTGTATTGTATTGTATTGTATCGTATTGTATTGTATTGTATTGTATTGTATTGTATTGCTTTGTTTTGTTTACTGTTTTGTTTTGTTTTGTGTTGTTTTGTTTTGTATTGTCTGGTACTGCATTGTATTTTACAAAAAAGTAATTCACTCTCTCCTCACCTATAAGGAAATCCATGAGATAGTTAAATGCGTTAGAAGCTTTGTCACTGCGAGACATCCCGGTGGTGGCATCATTCAGTACTTTGTTGGCAGCTACCAGCTCGCTGGTCAAGATAGCCATATTTCTCTCCACAGCTTTAAAGTCTGGCAGCTGACCGACGGCCAAGCCGACGGTCAGCAGGGCGATGTATGTGATGCTCAGCATGATCTTAAGTCAGGGCGAAACAGGACAGAAAATGAGCTGGTCACTTAACATCGAACTCTTATAGACTTTTGCCACTTGAAGAACAATGATCATTACAACCTAAACTTTGATCAACAAATTGACCCACTAACAATCCCCCCTCCCCTGAAAATATAAGCATATTTTTTTATATAATATGAGCATAATTGTATCTACTGAATTTCGACCGCGATTCCCACCTCTCTTCAACTATTTTTCAATATCTAAGTGTCACGTCTGGAAGCAAAATCTTAGTGTTTAAAATCGGCTGTAGCATTTATTAAGGGGTGTTGTGAAGTTAAAAAAAATCGCAAACATTGGGAAACATGAAAACAACACAAAAGCACACAAAAAACACAATTTCTAAAAAAAATAAACATCCGAGTTGGGGCTTGAAAGACCCACCCACCGCTAAGCACGACTGTATTCGTCTTAATAGCCGATCAAAAATCACTGTTATTGGGATGAAATGTTAAACAAATGTAAGTAATATTTACCCACTTGGAATTGTGGGTCGCATAGAAATGGAGATGAGAGGAGGCGGTGAATAAGAGTGATTTGGATACAATAATAATCACCCCAATTTCACAAAATATATTTATGCACTTTGGGCCTAATATACAGCTTTGTTTTGTCACCGCAAGTAATTATATTGAGTGTTTGTAAAATGATTTAGGTGCCTGCAATTTAATCATTGAAACTTGTACTTATGAAGAATCGATTCACCAGAAGATATCGTCTTCTTGTATGTCTATTGTGTTTAAATTGAAATATGTTTTCGTCATTTGAAGCTGAAGATTACGTTAGCAGTTCCAGCTTCAAATGAATGCAAAATTCCACAAGGAAAATTAATTGATTGGAAGGACTAATTTAAATTTAGATGTGTTTAACCCTTGCTTGTTTGCTTCAGTTCTTAATTCATTTGAAGCTAAAATTGCCGACACAATTTCCAGCTTCAAATGGCAATTTTTTTTCCACATACCTCCAAAATAGATTGTTTTATTAAAAGAAAGTCCGCCACAACCTGCTTTGTCAATGTTACTGGCTTTCTTGTGGCTTGAAATTCAAAAGCGTATAAATTATATTCACTCTTAGGACAATAATTAAGATATTTATCCACTGCACGGTAACACATCTTACCCAGTTTCGTCAATCTTTACACGTAATAACCCTTTGCCTGCTAATCGCGACAATAGTCGTTTTAAATCTGTTTTATTAGCCGATTAAAGCACTGTTATTGGGAACTAAATTGATGTTTAAACATTAATATTTGTTAATGCTTGGTGTCAAATGAACAAACATGAGTAATTTTCACTCACTTGAGGTTGTGGATCGCGGTAGCGAGACACAACCTCGAGTGGTTGAAAATTTAAATTATCAGGGTAAGGGTTAATTTGTTTACTCGCTCCATCATTCCATATTTATTTTAACTGTTCGTCCCTTATTTTCTTTGTTGGCTCGCTGGCTTTCAGTTCAGTCATTCGTTCGTTCACGCTCGTACACATTACTTCATTCATTCATTCATTCATTCATTCATTCATTCATTCATTCATTTATTCATTCATTCATTCATTCATTCATTCATTCATTCATTCATTCGGTCGGTCGGTCGGTCGGTCGGTCGGTCGGTCGGTCGGTCGGTCGGTCGGTCGGTCGGTCGGTCGGTCGGTCGGTCGGTCGATCGGTCGGTCGGTCGTTCGGTCGGTCGGTCGGTCGGTCGGTCGGTCGGTCGGTCGGTCGGTCGGTCGGTCGGTCGGTCGGTCGGTCGGTCGGTCGGTCGGTCGGTCGATCGGTCGGTCGGTCGGTCGGTCGGTCGGTCGGTCGGTCGGTCGGTCGGTTCATTCATTCATTCATTCATTCATTCATTCATTCATTCATTCATACGTGTAGGTTCAATGTAGTCTGTATTATGAATACAACAAAACAAATTACACGATTTGACTAGCGTAATTGCTTTTATGCCAAAAATTATGCCAATGTGCCGTAATTCATTCATCATTCACACCATAGTACACTGGTATTACAAAATAAATGTGAACGTTATTATTAAAACTGCCCGGTGACAATGTGTACCATTCAGGTCGAATGCAGGTCATGAATACATGTATCCGATCACGTAGACTACTTGAAACTCCATTGAACCTTGTTACACTCAATGAGGTGAACGGTGTATGAGTTAACACTTTCAAAGCGGGAATCGACGTTAGACGTTAGAATCTGACATCTGACATCTAAAGTCGATCCCCGCACTGAAAAAGTAAAATATTTATAATGACTGTAGACCCATAGCATACATATGTACGTATTCAAGTGAAGCGGAAAGTGCCAATTAGACATTTACGATAACTTCAAATTGAAAAAGACCCTTTGTTGTCTTGTTCCTTATAATTCAGCGTTCTAGGGGTTAGCACAACACGACAACCCCAGCAAACCCAAAGCGTTGCTTCCATGTTTATTCAGTGTTGGCTAAGCGTCGCAGACAGTGGACCATCATTGAACCAACACGGAAACAATGCCTCTTGTGTTTGTTGATACGTTGACCCATTGCTGCATGTTGGACCTGTGTCGCTGACGATGGACACACATTCAGCCAGTTATGGGTTGCTAAATTGTTTAAATTACGTCAATTATTATGGGGGAGTCAATGGTATATTTGTCTGCGATGCGGATGATGAATAAATCGTCATTTACAGCTATAGTTCAGTCAAATTGAACTTTGGCCTAGAACAAATTGCAACAGAATTTATTGTGATGGCATATGACTCTACATGGGTATCTATATAACATATAAAAAGTCTACAAAAATATAATGGGGGGGAACATATCATTGAAAGCCAAAATTGATTTTTTTATAAAAAAATGAATATTATAATTATAAAAAATACCAAATATATTAAAATTCACAGAATTACCAAAATATAAAGCACCAAACAGTTCAGAATCAACAAAAGAAAAACATATTAAAAATTTTCTAAAATCCGATTAGTGGGAAGACACCAATTTACCATAAATTCAAGATGGCTGCCTCCAGATGTTGACCATAATTTCTATATTTGACTTTTCAACAAATAAAGCTGACAATAAGAATAGTAGGCCTACCTCTTTTTGGTGTGTGTGTGAGAAGATTATGGTAGAGCACTCTGTATGACACAATGATGAATATACACTAAACTTTTAACAAGTACATCACTCCAGTAGAGTAGAATGAACGTAAAGTGTGCTTATTAGATTTAAAACAAACAAAATAATTCAACTGGTGCCAGCCTACTATAATGAGGTGGATGTTGGGATGAGAGTCAGCTAAGTTGCTAACACTGCCCTCCAGAAACGTTCTTTTTTTGGAATGGATGCGCCCCACAATGTTGTTTCTCCTGGCGCAGTTTAGCCTATATGTGCACTAAGGTGGCCTGAAACCCCATTAATTTTATTTCATTTCAGCGTTTTAATTTAACATTATGCTCAAATGAAAGCAACTTCTTACTTCTACCACCACGCATTGGCTATCGTCATTATACTGTCATGTTTGGTGTGCACCTGTGAAATAAACATTTTCAGGACTTGGGTGAAAACACATGGTCATGTCAAATGTCACATAAATCAATCAAGTCAAGTAACACAATAGTGCACTACTTCTAGTTGCTCAGGCATATTATTATGTTCTCGTATAGAAGTATGTATTACTGGCCGTGGTGCTGCTTACTTAGATTTAAAAATATATTTTGCTCTCGCTCCTGTTTTTTTTTTACTTTCTGTCTGGTGGTGTCAGGGTAAGTACTGTATGGTTCTGCATTATTCACTTTTTTATTTTATGTAAGTAACATTTGATATTGATTAAGTTCTATCATGGCCCCTATTTTCTTTTTGAATCACATTTTTGCATTTTCTTACCTTGAAATTGACCTTTTGACCTTGCGGATGACCTTGAATTACCACACTAATACCAGACAATTATTCTCCAGCCAAAACTAAATTACACATTTGCGCTTAAAATTTGATCTTCAAATTGACCATTTAATCTTGAATATAAGCTCGAATCATCTTAATATTACCAGAATAGTAGAGCAGATAGCAAAACCATTGTGCAAAAGTTCATAAAAGCATGACATTTCCCACACATCATCTCTATGCCTTCCAGCTTCTATTTAGATGTGGAACCACCTTGAGTCTGTTTTCGGGTGATCTTGAGAGGTCTTCAAAGTTTAAGTTTAGGTCAATGGATATTGTTACAAGTTTAAACTATTATAAGTCTACTTTTATCCATTATATCGATAATTTGTAGCCTTTATTAACCAACTGATTAAAAATAGTATTAGTAATATTTGTGTTTTTATGAATATTGACTTTGATTGACCCTGAAGGTCAAATATGAGAAAATTGTAGACCTATTTGTGTATTTTCCGAGTTTGTCTAGTATCACTTTCACACTTTCACCATGTAGGACCTACATGTTAGTGTTCAGGCAACGTTTCCCTAGTTACCTACGTCAAAAGAGGTTATGTTTTATGTTGTGCTTGTTTGTTTGTTTGTTTGTTTGTTTGTTTGTTTGTTTGTTTGTTTGTTTGTTTGTTTGTTTGTTTGTCTGTTTGTTTGTTTGTTTGTTTGTTTGTTTGTTTGTTTGTTTGTTTGTTTGTTTGTTTGTTTGTCACTAGGATTACTTACCTAGTAATGAACGGATTTGCATGAAAATTGTCAGAGGTGTGTATAGAAATGAGGAACAAACAATTACATTTTGTGGATGATCCGGATCACGATCCGTATCCACGATCTAGAATTCTATTCGGATCGCGCCGGATTTCGACTCGGATCATGCAGTGGAGGTTTACAGTTTTTTGCTGATTTTCCACTATATTGAGGGGCTTTTAATAGGTCATTTTTATTTTGTGTTTTTCACACTGGCTATTGAAAATAAGTTCATAACTGCATTTTGCTGATAGTATCACTTATTACGGACAAATGTGGTTACTACAAAACAGTACATTAGACTACTATACTCTTAGAGCTAATGACATAGGATTAGTAGTCGCCGCATGTATATTTCATCAGCTTCACCTGCTTCCGCAAATTTGAAAAGGAACACCTTCTTGTATGCTATTGATGCATCCTCATTATGCTGATTTCTGCTTGTCGTAGCTCTACTTGGTAATAGTATTATAACCTTGACCTCTCTGCCCACTGTTTCAAACTATTAGAAAACACGTTTTCAATATGACCAAACATAGCAACACCAACAGGTATCCACCACTGACTGGGAACTGTACTTCTACGTGAGTTATGTGCCAGAAAAACACAGCAACATCCACAGTGTCCAACTAGTACTGGCCCAGAAAACAGGGGTATTGGGTACACAATTTTGTCAAAAAACTTGCATGATTTGAAAAAAATGTTTCTTTGCCTTATCCTACCGAGAGATCCAGTCAGATTATATAGTTAGACTATAGGTACTGGCTGTCTTTGAGCACTGTTCATCAGGTCACATCACAGCCTGTACCAGGAAACACTGGATGTTTGCATTTGATCGTACTAACTATGCTCTAACAGGGCAAATCTGTGAACTGTGCCACCGTAACGAAAGCACCCGACAGTCTTGATGGATTTTGCTGTGGAAAAATCTGTGGTTTACAAAGTATCGCAAGCATATCAGCCATCGCAATTGACCATTGTCACGAGCAGTTAAATTGTGTAGTCAAAGGATTACTGATTATTGGATTAACATAATATCCTGCAGCTTGGAGGCGCTAGTGGTGGCTGGCCTGAAGTAGACAAGAGTGAGAGGAAATCATTGTAGCTGAAGAACACCGTCACAAGGGAGCAGGGAGACACCATGAACACTTTTTGGAAGACACTAATGACTTTCTGGTTTGGGACACAATATAAAATCAAGGATGGAATAGTTTCCTTCACCGCAGTGGAGGAGGGAAAAGTAACTGTCCAAGATTTCAGCCATCAGCAAAGCTCCCAGATAGCTAGAAATATTTGTTACAGGTTGATTAGAACAGGCCGTCGTACTTGCAGCAAGTGGTGGGAATGAAATATATGCCACTCGGGGAGCATCTGTGTTATGTTTGGGTGCAACAGTGGACATTAAAGGCATTTATAACTGGCTCAAATATCCGTTTCATAGCGATTGCTTGTGAAATTGCTCATGCAATGGGCACAGCCTGTCTTGCCCCTCTTCCACGCATGCACTGGGTGTGGTACAGTGGAAGATGGAATATAAGATACCACGTATGTATCACTGTATGTTCTGAGGCTACTGATGTATCGACTGTATGTTCTGAGGCTACTGATGTTATCCAGGAGCTGAGCACCACACATATCACTGAGAAAAGTGAGTCACGCATTGAGAGATTCGTCATCCTGATGTACGACGGAAAGAGTTAGGCAGCTCTACAAGAAAACAAGGTCCGTGAAGTTAGTTACTTACTCCTTATTCCCGTTTCCTTATTCAAATTTTTTTTACTAAAAGTCGTAGATCATCAAAATTAAGATACAGGTGCCTGGCGCCCACCCATCCAAGGTCATTCAAACCGTGACCTTGACCCTGAGATCCCAAGGTCATACAGAAAAATGAGGTCAAAAATCGACTTTAAGTTTTAATTTCTGGCCACCCTCGATTTTTGACCTCATTTTTCTGTATGACCTTGGTATCTCAGGGTCAAGGTCACGGTGGGAATGACCTTGGATGGGTGAGCGCCAAGCACCTGTATCTTAATTTTGATGATCCACGACTTCTAGTTTTAATTTCTGGCTACCCTCGATTTTTGACCTAATTTTTCTGTATGACCTTGGGATCTCAGGGTCAAGGTCACGGTGGGAATGACCTTGGATGGGTGAGCGCCAGGCACCTGTATCTTAATTTTGATGATCCACGACTTTTAGTTTTAATTTCTGGCTACCCTCGATTTTTGACCTCATTTTTCTGTATGACCTTGGGATCTCAGGGTCAAGGTCACGGTGGGAATGACCTTGGATGGGTGAGCGCCAGGCACCTGTATCTTAATTTTGATGATCCACGACTTTCAGTTTTAATTTCTGGCTACCCTCGATTTTTGACCTCATTTTTCTGTATGACCTTGGGATCTCAGGGTCAAGGTCACGGTGGGAATGACCTTGAATGGGTGGGCGCCAGGCACCTGTATCTTAAGTTTGATGATCCACGACTTTTAGTTTTAATTTCTGGCTACCATCGATTTTTGACCTCATTTTTCTGTATGACCTTGGGATCTCAGGGTCAAGGTCACGGTGGGAATGACCTTGGATGGGTGAGCGCCAGGCACCTGTATCTTAATTTTGATGATCCACGACTTTTAGTTTTAATTTCTGGCTACCCTCGATTTTTGACCTCATTTTTCTGTATGACCTTGGGATCTCAGGGTCAAGGTCACGCTGGGAATGACCTTGGATAGGTGGGCGCCAGGCACCTGTATCTTAATTTTGATGATCCACGACTTTTAGTTTTAATTTCTGGCTACCCTCGATTTTTGACCCAGTTTTTCTGTATGACCTTAAGATCTCAGGGTCAAGGTCACGGTGGGAATGACCTTGGATGGGTGGGCGCCAGGCACCTATATCTTAATTTTGATGATCCACGACTTTCTGTTTTAATTTCTGGCTACCCTCGATTTTTGACCTCATTTTTCTGTATGACCTTGGGATCTCAGGGTCAATGTCACCGTGGGAATGACCTTGAATGGGTGGGCGCCAGGCACCTGTATCTTAATTTTGATGATCCACGACTTTTAGTTTTAATTTCTGGCTACCCTCGATTTTTGACCTCATTTTTCTGTATGACCTTGGGATCTCAGGGTCAAGGTCACCGTGGGAATGACCTTGAATGGGTGGGCGCCAGGCACCTGTATCTTAATTTTGATGATCCACGACTTTTAGTTTTAATTTCTGGCTACCCTCGATTTTTGACCTCATTTTTCTGTATGACCTTGGGATCTCAGGGTCAAGGTCACGGTGGGAATGACCTTGGATGGGTGGGCGCCAGGCACCTGTATCTTAATTTTGATGATACACGACTTTTAGTTTTAATTTCTGGCTACCCTCGATTTTTGACCCAGTTTTTCTGTATGACCTTGGGATCTCAGGGTCAAGGTCACGGTGGGAATGACCTTGGATGGGTGGGCGCCAGGCACCTATATCTTAATTTTGATGATCCACGACTTTCTGTTTTAATTTCTGGCTACCTTCGATTTTTGACCTCATTTTTCTGTATGACCTTGGGATCTCAGGGTCAATGTCACCGTGGGAATGACCTTGAATGGGTGGGCGCCAGGCACCTGTATCTTAATTTTGATGATCCACGACTTTTAGTTTTAATTTCTGGCTACCCTCGATTTTTGACCTCATTTTTCTGTATGACCTTGGGATCTCAGGGTCAAGGTCACCGTGGGAATGACCTTGAATGGGTGGGCGCCAGGCACCTGTATCTTAATTTTGATGATCCACGACTTTTAGTTTTAATTTCTGGCTACCCTCGATTTTTGACCTCATTTTTCTGTATGACCTTGGGATCTCAGGGTCAAGGTCACGGTGGGAATGACCTTGGATGGGTGAGCGCCAGGCACCTGTATCTTAATTTTGATGATCCACGACTTTTAGTTTTAATTTCTGGCTACCCTCGATTTTTGACCTCATTTTTCTGTATGACCTTGGGATCTCAGGGTCAAGGTCACCGTGGGAATGACCTTGAATGGGTGGGCGCCAGGCACCTGTATCTTAATTTTGATGATCCACGACTTTTAGTTTTAATTTCTGGCTACCCTCGATTTTTGACCTCATTTTTCTGTATGACCTTGGGATCTCAGGGTCAAGGTCACGGTTTGAATGACCTTGGATGGGTGGGCGCCAGGCACCTGTATCTTAATTTTGATGATCTACGACTTTTAGTAAAAAAAATTTGAATAAGGAAACGGGAATAAGGAATAAGTAACTAACTTCACGGACCTAAGAAAACACTGTCAACCATTGCTCCAGGCCACCTGCCCAACGTCTGCCATATCTAGTGGACTGAGGCTGAGACTGAGGATGTTGAGTGTGAGAACCAGCTTACGCCGCTGGCAATCTCTGCGAAGATTACAGTAGAGGCTGCAACTTCCCATGGATAATTGTTGTAGACTAGTGTTTACAGTGATTTGGTGTCTAGTGTCTCCCTTCAAAAGTAGTAAATTCATGCAACAGCCACATGACCTTGAATGTAGCCTTCAAGGTCAACGTAAAGAAAACCACTTAAATACTACAAAGTTATTTTAAGGCTATAACAAGTTATATCATAACAAGTATCTTATAGCTATATATGACATTAGTGACATGTTGATATTTGACGTAGATTTTAAAGGTCACCCAAAGTCAACAGTTAAGACCCTCAAAGTGGTTCTACATCTGAAAATGTTCATTAAACCCCTAAGATGTTATGTGGAAAATTGCATGCTTTTCTGCACAATCCTTTTGATATCTGAGCTTAACAGCTCTACTAGAAATAGTATCCAACATCAAAACCCATCAACAAAAGTTATTACAATTGCTGCTAGCTATATTTGATGCAAAATCGTATATAAAATTTTGCTCTGCAAATGGAGTGGCGGCCATCTTGGATTCAAGTAAATTAGGTATCTTTCAACCGATTGGATTTAGCAGATTTCCTATTGATGATTCTGAGATAATTGGTGAAAAAAATGATGTAATTTGTGGTGTGTCTTTTCATTTTCTTTATTGAACTAGGGCGTTTATTTGGCTTCTAGTGTTCAATGTGTTAATTGGCCATAGAATAAACTACTCGTCCAGAGGAAGCCTACCATTCTGTAGCGAGTACAATCGCTATCTATGACGGCGGCCCTCAGTATATCGATAGGAGAATGAGCCGTAGCCGCTATAAACGCTACAGTCTGGCTGCTATATAATTATCAATCTGATATGTGGAGATATCCGTTAGGTTGTCGCAAATCACGTGTTCCGATCCTGAGATATTGTCTGGTCTAAATAATAAGAGATTCCTTTTTCAGTGACAATGCGACTGATAATTATGCGACAGATAATTATATAGCAGCCAGACTGTAGCGGTTATAACGGCTACGGCTCATTCTCCTATCTATATACTGAGGGCCGCCGTCATAGATAGCGATTGTACTCGCTACAGGATTAATAATTATATAGCAGCCAGACTGTAGCGGCTACGGCCCATTCTCCTATCTATATACTGAGGGCCGCCGTCATAGATAGCGATTGTACTCGCTACAGGATTAATAATTATATAGCAGCCAGACTGTAGCGGCTACGGCCCATTCTCCAATCTATATACTGAGGGCCGCCGTCATAGATAGCGATTGTACTCGCTACAGGATTAATAATTATATAGCAGCCAGAGTGTAGCGGTTATAACGGCTACGGCTCATTCTCCTATATATATACTGAGGGCCGCCGTCATAGATAGCGATTGTACTGGCTACAGAATGGTAGGCTTCCTCTGGAAGAGTAGTTTATTCTATGGCCACAACGCACCCTGTCGTAACTCCTTCGAAAATATCGTAGTTCCTACTTACATAGGCCTATAACTTTTTGAGTCTACAATTTTCAATAAATCCAACCTACCTGAAAGTCAGGGTATGTAGGCCTATATATACTACCCTGCAAAGGCAAAAAGCAGTAACTGCCTACCTTTCGAGTGAGCAGTTACTGCTGTTTACCTTTGTACGGCAGTATAGGCTACACTTTTTTTCAAATACATAATAGGCCTATTTTGAAACGTGAGTACCATCATGTTGGTTCGGTAAGATTTCTAAGTCCTCGGTCAAGCGCGAGGTGATCAGTAAGCGCCATCGCAAAAACTGTCAGACACTGCTGGGGCTACTCCTGTTGGTAAGCATAAGCTTATTCCTGACCCGGTGTAACTGCCCACATTACCCCCACTCCCCCTGACTGTACTATACCCGGGTATAGTCTGGACTATACCCTAGATATAGTCTGAGAGCTCCCAGACTATACCCCAGGGTATATTCCAGAATATACCCGGGTATAGTTCAGTGGGGGGGGGGGGGGTAATCTGAGCGGCTGTACCGGGATGTCACCCGGAACGAGTCACCACCGTGAAGCAAGCAGTATAAGTATTTACCGTGACAAATGTTGTGGACTTAAATATTTAGATTAGTCATGACATAGCTTCCCATTTCCTATGCCATAAAACTATAAGAAAACAAGTAAATAAAAAAATAACAAGCAGTCAGGGGGACACCCGAACCAAGGTAGTGTAACACGTATCGAGTATATATCAGCTACAACTGCAGGTAAACCTATAGTAGAAGGTAGGGTGCTAGCGAGTATATCGGCTTCAGCTGTAGACACAAATGAACTGATTAGTGCTTTATGCAACTTTTGTGCACATACAGGATAAATAGGGTCAGGAGAACCTTCTATAGGGATGGTGAGATGAATCAGGTGACACTGTTCTCTAGACACATGCAGAATTCACATCATGGCGGTCTGAGGTTGAGCACGCTACCTTTCGGTCACGGAGATTTCCCACACTAATACGTTTTTACGAGTGGATGGGGAAGAAACAATTGTTTATTTAAAAGCGCCGATAGCGGGGAAGGAACTCTGATTTTTTTTCTAGCGTGACAGACAGAAGCGTTAATTGTGCCATAGGCCCCCGCCATAGACTAATATATAGTATTAGGTAGGGTTGTAGTGAGTATATCACCTACAAATGTAAACATATAGTAGTAGGTAAGGTGCTAGCGAGTATACAGGATACAGCTGTAGACATACTATATATTAGTGGATGGAGTTGTAGCGAGTATATCGGCTACAACTGTGGACATATAGTGGTGGGTGGGGTTCTAGCAAGTATATCAGTTGCAGCTGTAGACATACTATAACATAGTGGGTAGGGTTCTAGCGAGTAAATTGGCAACAACATTTGCCTATATATATATACCGATAGCAGTTTGTGGCTACACATTTCTGCTCTTATATAGGAGAGTGCTAAATGGCCACCTTGGCGTATAAATGTATTCCCCTACGTAAGCGTTATTCAATTCTCAATAATATTATCAGTCACATTATTTATTTAATTAGATTCACAGAAGCCATACACCAATCTATGCCTTCAAAATTGTTCAGGTTAATCACAAATGAATGAATGAATGGGGTTGTGGACCACCTTGTACACATCTAGGCAAAAGTGGGCAAGGATAACCTCCTGAAGATGGTGAGATGACACTTCCCTCCGGACACATGGTTCAAAATTCGAGCCCAGGTGGTCTGAGGCCGAGCACGCTAGTTCTCGATCACGGAGGCTCCCCACAATATTGAATATTTACTAGTGAGCGGGGAAGAAACACTTTGTTTCTCTATTGAAACCTTTCAAACTTGAAGGCCAGAGTGGGGTTAGAACCCGCAATCTCCGACTTTTCAAGCAGGCAGATTTAACCACTGCACCAGGGCCCCAGCCCAAGCTAATCACAATAACATGTGATAAAGCACATTTGAGCGAAATATATATCTAAGTTTTCCCAGTACCTATCACAAGAATGTAAATTATACCAGCAATGCTGTACTATTTTTTATATGTGGGTTTGAATATTATCAATTGATATCACAACGATGTGCCATATACTTTTTGATGTCAACAACAATGTTTATAAAACTGATGTTTATTGTGGAACACTGCTAATGTTTCTTGCTGATCCAGTTTAGCCTACGTGTGCTGAAAATATGCAGAAAGCTCAATCAATTTATTCGTTCATTCATCCATCGTTCACCACTCCTGTTGGATATAGGAAATAAAAAATAGTACTCCTCCTATAAAAATAAATTGATAAAAGTGCACTAATCATGCTAATTATAGCAAAAATATTAGCAAATTATTGTGTGAATCAAAATATCAGCAGAGTCAATCGCTTCCCCGACCTAAAATATGTACATATCGAGGTCACAATCAAATTTATAGCTAATATAAAACTAAAACTATGGATAATTAAAAAATTTTCGAGCCCCCATTTTGAAAGCTAAAATGTCGGCCTCCTGGTGTGAATTTTAAGTGGCTCATAATCTCAAGAGCTAGTCCATGTAACAATATATCATTGTGCGAAGTTTGGTACAATTAGAGGTCACACTCAATTATCTAGCTGGTGTAAAACTGAAACGATTGACAATTGCCATTTTTATGGTAACCATTTTAAAATCCAATATGGCGGCCATCTAGTGGGAATTTCAAGTGGCTTCAAATTGAAAAAGATGGCCAATATAATAATATATCATTGTGCCAAGTTCGGTGCTTTCTTCACGAAACGCACAATTCCTCACGAAAAGTTGCTATGCCGCTGCACTATGAGTATTTTCCACTATAGAAAATGCCTTCAACACTTTACAATGCATTTCTGAATCACCCTAACAATATCATTTTAGCCTCCGGTGGTTTAAACTAGCATGTTTATGGTATGCATTACATCTTTAACCTTTTGGCTGCTGGCTCGGCAGGATGTTTGGGCCGTCACTGCTGACCAAGTTTAACCCTTTCATCACCATATTTTTCTAAATAAGGTTTGTTAACATTAAGCCTGCCATAAATAGTTTTCTAATTTGGACTAAAACGTGCAAGAATAGATATATTACAGGCCCATGTATGATCGTCTGCTTTTATTGGTCACTTATCTGTTTTTACCTGGTAACCATGGCAACCAAATTCAATAAATGCAGGGTCAAGTCAGTTTAAATTGGGTAAAAATAGCATTTTGAAGAGTTTTGCGCAAATTCTGTTCATATGAGATGCTTATGGTGGTTGAACCTCACCAAGATCCCATAATGAATCTATACCGCAACACCCCGAGAGGTTACAGGGGGTAATATAAGGGATGGAGGGGTAATATCTCATCAAACTACCCTTATGTCACCCCTTTCTCGTAAAGCAGGGATGGACCAAATGACAAAACGATTGTCATGTTTGGACCAATGGCTTCAAATACATCTGATGAATCCCAAACCAAGTACACATGGTGACATGGGTTGGCGTTGGGCTTGACAGGGGTGTTAACCCAAGGTCATAACAAGGTCATCGCAAGTTCACAGAAAGGTCAAATCAGCTTAAAATAGGTGAAAATAACCTATTTTTGTTGAGTTTCCTTCAATTCAACTCACTTAAATCTCAAAACTAATGGCACCAACGGATTCCCCATACCCGAAAACCTAGGTGTAGAGCCATTAATTGTTATTATATGATTACAAGGTACTGAGATATGCCATATTTTAACTTTCTGATGGCCGACGTGACCTATGACATTGACCCATGGTATGACCCATGGTATGACCCATGGTATGACCTTGACCTTGAAACACAAAAATAATGGCACCAACTGCTTCCCCGTACCCGAAAACGTAGGTGTAGGAATATTATTTAGTTTTATATCAGAACAAGTCACTGAGATATGGCATATTTTAACTTGCTGGTGGCTGACCTATGACATTGATCCAGGGTGTGACCTTGACCTTGAATGACAAAAATAATGCCACCAACGCATTCCCCGTACCCGAAAACCCAGGTGTAGAGCCCTTATTTGTTTTTATATGATGACTGGCTGGTCACTGAGATATGGCACATTTTCACTTTCTGTACTATTCTTGTGGCGGCCATTTTGAAAATGAAAATTAGAACCAAGTGTAGGCAACACATTTATGAAAACATTTTTTGCTAAGACTATGGACCCATATGAACTCATTTTTGATAAAATCGCCTTTCCAAAATTGTGTCTAGGTTGAGTTTTTTGGGGTTAAAACAAGGGAAATATTATATTTTCCTTGGGTAAAATGACCACAGTATTGTTGGTAAATAAACCTTTGCTGTCAGCGTGCACCTGTTATTTGAAGTTCTAAAATGCCCGCTAGCTTGCGCCTTTGCGGATAACATTCTGAAAAACTAGACACACAATGAAGCCAAACACGATCCTCAATTATTCCTACCACGTATGACAAGCATAATACTTTTATTTGTTTTATAATTAGTTTTTCATTGCGACAATACTCACTCTTATTTTGCTGGTTTTCTCACACGTAGCCTATATGTACGTGCTTAGCAACGTCATAAAACGTATATATACGTGTTTAGCAGTCTAAAGGTTAATTGGGATTGACAATTTATAACATTATTTAAAAAAAAAATTCACCCGCGATCATAAGATTTTTATATTCTGATGAACAATCTAGTGTATTACAACTTACGTTTTGCATTTTGGACACATCTGAATGCCTAACTTGATAGCATTCAAACTCAAGGGGTGACCTTGACCTTCATACCAGAGTTGACACCAAATTTCATCCACCGTCAAGTTGAGATGATTCATCCCTATAACACGTATCTCTTTTAATGTCATTCTTGTTTCCCAGAAAGCAGAGTAAACGTGCCAAGACGAGTTATCTTTGATTTGTTGCCATTTTGCTGACACAGCGCGCATGCGCGATGTGGAGATATCCGTTAGGTTGTCGCAAATCACGTGTTCCGATCCTGAGATATTGTCTGGTCTAAATAATAAGAGATTCCTTTTTCAGTGACGATGCGACTTGTTTTAGACTTTTGCGCCATCTCCACTGAATGTTGATACATTCTGCCGAAGTTTTCTCTCAAGTACTGGGAGCTAAGAAAAATAATACATTGACTCAATACGACTAGAGCAGAGAAAAATATAATAATCTTACGGTGTGACATAATCTTCTTCTGATAAAAATGTAATGATACCTTTCCTTCACATCTACATGTCAGCACACTTCCGTAACAAACATACAACAAATATGTGTAGGTGTATTGCTAGGATTAGATCCACCCTTTCATTGGTTGTTCAGGCATTAATATCATATTTCCAGAGTTCACCGATAATTTAATCACGGTCACAACAGTGTATATTCAGATTTTGTTTACAATGTGATTTTTATTCACCGCAATCAGTTCAGGCAGCAATAAAAAAATGTTGATGTTATTTTGATTGATCCAGTGTGATTCAAAACGGTTCTGAATAATAAACACATAGACATCCCAATCGCTCCAAATCATATTGGTAATGGTGGTGCAGCATGCGTCTTTCCAAAGCTAGGAGAGCATCTATTCAGCTAGCTTCTGGCTACCCAAACTAAGCTACTAATGAATAATTCAGCTCAAATGAGTTGGATAAAGGCACACGTACTCCGGTTCCCAGAGCCACACTACGCGGCGTGGCCGAGCTTCATGTAGCCTCTGGTATGCCCCAGTGGCGAATGTTTGTGAGTTGTTGCTATTTTTAGATGAAAATAGGGTAATCCCCGAATCAGACATTTTTGAAAGGTCACTTCCCCGGATGAAGAGTTGTTCACAGTATTGTATTTCCCCTCTGACGCATTTCCTATGCCTTGACCCAGAAAATTTTTCACTGGCCTCATAACACAGGCATGATGGTCACGTGACTAAGAGCATTGGCCAATACCCGGCAATAAATGAAATTGGCCGGGCTCGCCAGGCAAAGGCACACGCAGCTATATTTGGTATCGATGATGAAAATTGAATGCAGAACGAAAAATATTCAACAATATATAAGAAAATCATCGAGGCGTGACAGCTGCTGACAAGGACGTCCAAGGACATTGGTTTGCAAAATTAAATAGAGTAACGTTATCTGCTTACTTTTGAAGTAGGTAGATACCGGTTTTGCGTGGAAGCACAGCAGCATACAATTGCGAGACAATAAGCTGGCAAATCTACTTTACAGGTTATCCTATAGTTGTGTATAACACGAACATCAGGGGCCGTATTCTCGTACAAGTTACGATATATCGTAGGCTTCTGATTGGTCGAGATGGCCATCTCGACCAATCAGAAGCCTACGATATATCGTAACTTGTACGAGAATACGGGCCCAGGAGTTATGTGACGTACTAACGTAAGCATACATTTTACCCCTTAGCTGTCAAGATCTTCGTTGGCGAAAAAGATTTTAAAAACACGTAAAATATGTCTTTTAACGTTTATCATGTTTATTTCAGGGTATCTACAAGTCATACACATTTTTATGGTTACCCAGCAAACACAACACATTTGAATAACATTTATACAACATCAGCCCAACGTAATCGCCTTTGATCCAACATTGTATAGATGTGATATAAATGTTTTGTGTTTGCTGGGTAGATTTATGGCTCATAATGTGATTTCACATACTTCATGCTACTTATTTGAGGTCATTTTCAATATAACCCCGAATACAAGTCTATGTCGCCCGAGCTTCATAGCCTTGAATCCACCCATAGAGTATTATCCAGCTCAATAAAGTTGGTTACTTATTGGACATTCGAAACAATAATATTCAAAACATTGGACATTAAGCATCGTTGTAATACACATCACTGTGGGGTGAACAAACTTTTGTCCAATGTGTGTACATTCATTTCCTCCATCAGCAAATGTGTACTTGAAGAAACGTTTCAAGACGATCAAGCAATTGGAATGAGTTTCTCCAAGGCTAAAAATCAATTTATACTGATCTCTTCATTGAAATACACATTCAATTAATAATAATACCGTGTGGCATAATATGCAACCTGCAATATTTTTCATTTTGAAAAAAAATGACGATTTTTTTGTCTTTTGTACTTAAATGTGTTGCTTGTCTTTCATTTTTCTCATTGCATTGTTAGAAATAGAGAATAATATTGCGAACTTGTTCTACATACGAAACAAAAATGTCAGCTTATTTAGACACACATTGAGTTTGTTTCCATTTAGCCGTTATATGGTTCTCGAAACAGCTGACGTTGATATAGTTTTCGTTAGATAATGTCGATGTTTTTTTTTATTTTTTTCAGATATAAACCGTATAGGGTCTATATAGACTTGAATGAGATATTGTCAATTGTATGATTTTGTATGATTTTGACAAAAAATTAAAACAGGCTTCCCTTTTATTTTCTGTTTATCTCAATCAAAATGACTGGTCATAGTGTTGCTTGACCCTTTTATCTCGGGTCCCGAGATATCTCGTGCAAAAAGATGTCCCGCTGCCCCGGGTCCCAGGATAATTGGGGGCAGAGTTTACTTTGCTTGTATTTTTGTCTGTAAAATCAATGTGGTTCGGCATCCATGGGGGTAACCTTGCTTTGGCTGATAAAAGTTTATTTATTTTTTCTTTGTGTATGGTTAGCACCCCATAATAATATCTGGGCGGATGTAAAGCTTTCCTCCTTAAAGGATTATTTTAGAATAAAAATTTCAAAATGGCCACCATGTAATTAATAAATGATCATAACTTTCTCAATAATAATGAGATAGGGACATTATTTTTTTCACCAAACCATATAATTATTTTTAGTATCAAGGAATACAATAAAACAAACGATTCCGTCATTTGGCATAATTATCATGCTTCAAATGCTATATGAACACTTGACAGATATCGCAGCAGGATGACAGATATCGCAGCAGTGCTGATCGCATAGTTGCACACATATTCATTACGCATCTTACTAAACGTGCAGCTGGTTCTCATTTAGACCCTTATTTAAGGAGTTTAAGGCTCAGAATGTAATAGGGGCAAATTCAAGTTCATCTTATTCGAAATTTTCTCCTTTTCTCAGTGATGGTTGATGTGGTGATGTATTATTAGGAGAAATTGATGAAAATTGAGCTCAAAGTCATGTACCCGCAAATTTAATGTCTATTTTCTGTACTTTTTTGTATCTGATCACCTCAAAGTGAATTTGTTAGAATGTACCTTCCGCATGTGATATTCACACATCATCAACTATATTTCTGAAAAAAACATCCTTTTTCCAATGGTGTATCATCCTCTATTCGTAGCTGAAATTAGGTAAAATTAATATTAGAAATTTGTACCGTAAAATGTTGTAACCGCTTTCTATATATTTTTTTAAATAACCACAATTGAAATAATTTGTAGAAAATAGTATGGTTTAGAATGTAATAAATGCTTTTTAAATTCTCTATGATATAGTCACATTACAGTGACACTTCGGGAAATTAAAATTCTGTTCCGAAATTGGCGAATATATTAGTGTAAAACATGTGTATATGATCCCTATATTTTGCGATATTCAGGTTCTTAATCTTAAATAGCGGTAGTGGGATATATCACTTCATGAAGTACACTTGATTGGAATGTGTATATATAAAAAAAATGCTGCTAAACACGAAAAATCAATTGGTAAAATGAATATAGAAAAAGTGTTTTAATTGAGCACATGGTACTCGTATTATTAAGGTAAATATTAGGACTATGTAACTATTAGGACTATGTAAATATTAGGACTATGTGGCAGATATTAGAATTATGTGGCAGATATATCAAATAGAATAGAAAATGCAAGTGACATCTCTATTAATTCTTTTTCGAAACTAGTCGATGAGATTGAGCGATATGTTATACTACAGGGGAAGGCTGATGCCATAACTATAAGCTACTTTATATGCTTAAAAAAATTGATCCTTTGATACCTGATACTTACAAACCGTCCAATCTGCATAAACGGCTTGAGGAACAGTTTGGTAAACGTATAACAGTTCTATCCCAACACGGACAGGGAAAATCAAACTTTCTGTTCAGGAGTTCGATCACTCTTGCTGATGATAGGAAAACAGTTACCAGTGGATAACAAAGCAAACACAAAGAAACAAGTCTACAACTTCCACTGCGAGATGCAGGGTCTGACGAGACGGTATTCCATAGACCTATTGGAATACTCAGACATCAAATGGAAACCATGACTTCAGAGAGTATGTATCCATTCCATCTGCAGATGATTGCACAGAGAAACGCTCTGGTAAGTGTATACCTATATTGGTTTTAAGGCTGCGCTATGGCTGATTGATAAAAGATCATGTGGAAATGGAGTTGACACAGCACCTTCAGATGAGGTTAGAAGTAAAGCTTGTTCCTTGGCGCATAACTCAGTTTACAATTGTACAACATTGTTACACCAATTCATTTGGGAATCGCAATCTTTATACATCATAACCATGGTTCAAGATCACTCATTGACACTGTTCATAGTTATGGAAGTTGTGTGAGCTATGAAGAGTTAAGGCATTTTTTAACCAGTGCGGCTGAGAATGAACGTCATGTGCAGAATTGTATATATCCCCAGTTCAATGGATATCACCACTGTAGATTGCTGTATTGTACAATAAGGTGGTGATAATGATGACATAACCTGCCAAACAATTGATGGAAAGAATACATTACATGTAATGACACGAGCAGGCAACAGATAAAACCCCAACTCAGGAGATAATTCCTCGTGGTGCCAAAAAAATATCTAGTCATTTCAAATGAAATTGCATCTCTAATACAAATATAGGCCTACCATTTGCAAAACCAACAGTGCGTAGTGAAGCACCCATCACCCATAAACTGATAAACGTGGCATTTTACATGACTTCGATATAACCTTAACGTTTTTTTTGGCCGGCATCAATGCAGTTAAACAACCCCAACCCATGTCTACTTTCATACCCAATTATGTATTAATCTTTTGCGATGTAAGTCCAAGCTGGTGCTACACGCTGCTGCATAATATTGTAATGTTGCTTGTTCAATTGAGCCTTGAGGAAGGGGATGTAATAAGGGCAAACATGGGGGTATTACCCTCCCAATATTAGCACTGCCCTAGATTTCCTAAAAATGTGTGTTGAAATAATGCTTTGTTGATTTTTATAAGACATTACGGACGGTCACTTAGAATTATGTATAGTTATGTTGTTGCTGTTTTAGATCTACCATGTCGCAAAAAGTACGTATATTCGGTTACTTAGCATTATTTTTCAGTTGTTGAATTGTACTAGGGGCTATTTTCTATTGTGCATTCAATGTACATGGGATTCTGACAACGATATCTGATTTTCAATAGCAATCTTGGCAATGCGTATCTCTATTTGTTGACATATCGATTAAAAGGTTTGGACATAAAACATATTGTTTTGTGATATATTTTAAATATGTGATCCTATTGCAATTTTGGTTTCATATACGACAGCAATTCGTGGCTTGTAGTGGATGAAAATGACAATGGTAAATAACTGCAACTCAAAACTTTATGGTGCTGATACCTCGAGGTATCACCAGCATTACAACGGTAAATTCAGGCTTAAAAGGGTTAACTGTTTATTTCCAATAATAACGTAATTTTATTGACTATTCTGGTTATTTTGTGGGATATGTGGTGCCATATTGCATTTTGCGAGATTTCGCACAAGTAATGGGAAATTCAATTTGGCTCAAAGGGTGGCTCTTTTGAATTTGTGAAGCACTGTGCCAAATTTGGCGCTTTTGTCTACCCGGTAAATATAACTAGGCCTATACTTCGCCACACAGAGAATTACTTTACTTGCCGATACCAAATTACATTACACTGAATTGGATTCACTCTCAGAAGATGAAAACTTCACATATATTATGCCATCTACACATCCACCGTTTGTAATACTGCTTGGCAAAATAAACCTGCACCTCTTTTCAAATCTTAATTATTGTGCTACGTAGCCTCCCTTTATAAATCGGTTGATTTAAGGATGGAGGGCTCTGATGTCGATACTCATGTTTTAACAGAAGACGAGCCGCTTTATATTATGTTAAATATATAATAGTTCTTGTTATTGTATAAACATGTATGGTGAATAGTACTATTAGCATGTTTTATCAACACGTATACTCAGATAACCATTACATGCTCACTCCTGGCCTTCGTTAAGACCACATCAAGACTTAAAACATTTTTTTTCAATATAGAGGAGCTATCTTGCTTGCTAAGCCACAAAAGGAGGCCAATCACAAGCTGCAAAGGAGATATTGGTGTCCAGCCTAATCTAGACCGGTTGTCTGGCACGGCATACTGTAAGTATACCTTTATAAAAGGCTGATTTCTGAAAAGTTAGCCGACTTATTCAAATGTCCTATATTTTGCGAAAGAATGAAATGTATGTGGGTATTAATAAAAAAAAAAATCTTGATGCTAGTAGCTCCGAAAAACCTATTAAAAAAACCTACATTGAAAAAAACGAGGTAATGTCCGTTTTTTAGGAGGGAAATGGGTATAAAGTATGTAGTTGGTGGATATATCATCGAATTATTATATATTAGTCATTCCTCTGCATCACTAATCGTACTTGAACTATTGCCCTAGATAACTATGTGACCCTGATGTGGCTGTGGTGTAAAGAAGTCAGGTACAGTAGAAAATTATACTGGGAAATGTCACAGTGACATAGCCAAAGTTCAGAGGGTAGAGGGTAGAGGGGGGTGGGGAAGGGGGTTTGTGGAAAGGGGTGCATATTGTATTCTTGATGTCATGTATCGTGTTATTACTATCCGCATCGTGAGGCTCTTCACGCTTCACTACACACAACAAGTCACGATTTCTTTTGACTGTCAAACCATGGGGACAGTAGACTCTATTCGTCAGAATCAGACGTCTACAGACGTCAGATTCTGACGACTAAAGTCGGTCCCCGCATTGTAAGGGTTAAGAAGATTAGCGGTCTACTATCTCCACGGTCAAACTAAAGTTTATATTACGGTATAAAATATATCATATTTATATCAACCCTCTTAACCAGTTGCCCGCTAAACTTCTAATACTAATACAAATAATAATGGTGAGTTCTTATATAGCGCACATACAATGCTCTCTGCGCTTCACACATATTACCTCTGGGCACTGGACCTGTTCATTCATGTACCATTTCAACTCCCTTTTTTGGAGCATACAGCACTTGCAGCTATTTTGGCGCTAGGAACTAGTCGCACACATTGCCATCTCTGTCTTACTAATAGACCATGGGCTGAAAGTCGAAACCCCCCCCCCCCCTTTGGTATTTTTGTAGACCATATTTTTTTTAACCTTACTATGTACCAAGTTACTTTCAGGTGGTCTGCAGATTTCCTATGCATGGACAAGGTCACCAAAGGTCATCGAAGTACAGTACCCTTTACCTTTAGGGTTGTATAAGAATGTGACATATAACTTGGTCGAAACTCAAGCCAAGTACACATGGTGACATGGGTTGGTGGTGGGTTTCATAGGGGGGTTATCCAAATGTCTTGGTCAGGTCATCTAAAGATCATAGCAAGGTCAAATCAGCTCAAAACGGTTAAAAATAGATTATTGGATCAGCACTTCCAATAACTCGGTCGAAACCCAACCCAAGTACACATGGTGACATCGGTTGGTGTTTGGTACCATAGGGGAGTTATCCCAAGGTCATGGCAACGTCATTTCAAGGTCATAGCAAGGTCAAATCAGCTCAAAACGGTTGGAAATAACTTATTTTTGTTGTTTTTGCTAACATTTTGTTCACTTGAAATATATATGATGTCTTGAAACATACCTAGATTTCAACACAGACCTGCACTAAATCACCCCCGAAAGGTTACAGGGAGAAAGAAAAGGTTGGGGGGTTTTTTCACACCCCCTCCAAATCACCCTTATGTCAATACTGTCTGATATGGCAGAAATAAATTAAATAGCACACTGATGTTATCTTTTGACATTACCATAACCTTGGAATAGCCCAAGGATATGGCAAGGTCATCTAAAGGTCACAGCAAGGTCAAATCAACTGAAAAAAGCTGAAAATGTCTTGTTGTTTTTTTTTCTACAATTACGTTCACTTTAGACGAAGAGGTCATCTCAAGGTTACGGAAAGGTCAAATTATCTATAAAGAACTGGTGATAATAATTTGTTTTTGCTGCTTTTGCTACAATTATGTTTACTTCAGACTTCGCAAAAACCTTGGGCTGACTCCTCTATGAAGCCCAACCCCAACCCATGTCACCATGTGTTGGTGTCGATGGGGTATAGCCCCTCCAGCCCTTTTATTAGTATCCTGTAATCTCTTGAGGTGTTTTGGTATAAATCCGTGTCAGGGTCTAGGCATGTTTCAAGCCATCTTAGACATCTAAAGTGAACAAGGGTCAAGGGTACCCTACTTCTATGACCTCTGGTGACCTTGTCCATGCATAGAAAATCTGCAGACCACCTGAAAGTAACGTGGTACATAATAAGGTTAAAAAAAATATGGTCTACAAAAGCACCCAGGGGGGGGGGGGGAGGGGGGAGGGGGGTACCGGTGGGCCAAGGTCTACTCATTTACACCTGAAGCATATGAGGGTAAAGTGTCATGCCCAACGACACAACATCGAAATAATGTCCCAATATTGAGAGGGGAGAAACATGATATTTCTCTGAAAATCCTGCACCAATTTAAATTTTAAACCACTTGAAATTGTGTCTCGCTACAGCGACCCAAAACTTCATGTGGGTGATATGTAATCATATTGTAGAAGTTCATACTAAATATTGGCAAATCTTGATGTTTAAACAAACCCGGTATGACTAGGCCGCCTAACTCATTTAGTTCGCAGCAGGCCCAGTCACACTGACCGCCATTTTGTTTCCACAGCCAGCTGTCTAAAAACGCGCTGCCTACCGAAAAACTCGGATGCCATGAAATTGGGACGAATATTTCAAGTGCCTATGAAAACTAGGCCATTTTCAGCAGGCGTACACTTTTGATCGTATTAGAACTATTCCATTTAAATATGGAGGAGAGGGGTAATTAGCCCTTACAACGCTGAAATATTTCTGTGGAAACCATGGAGACCAAAGGGATTTTTAATTTACATATGCTATGAATTCCCGAAAAAATGGAGCGAGCGAGGAAGCGACAATTTTTTTTCAAAAAAATTGATTTTCCGCAAGAATGGGGCGAGCGGAAGAGATTTTATTTTTCAAAGAAAGAAACGTAACATCGACGTGATTTTCAGGTGGGGGAAAAAATGGAGCGGCAAAATAATTTTTTTATTTTTCAAATAAAAAAATTCTATCACGGTAAAATGGAAGCGGCGAATCCGTCATCCATAAAATTAATTTTCTTTGGCCTAATGTATTAAAACGAAACGGAATGATCTAGCTAAGGCTAGATGATTTCAAAAAAAAAAAAAAACACAGTTGGTCCGTTGGTGTATATAAACATATTCCGGCATTTTAGTGGTTAATTATGCGATGGATTAAGCCATTTTTATTCAATTTATTTTATTGAAGATGTGAATAAATACGACACAGTCGCTTGGGGTTTAGCCCTTTAAGCCCTAGCGATGCATTAAAACATCATATTACATCCCTGAAAACAGATCTAATTTTCCTACAACTAAGGGTTTTAGAACGAAAATTTCCACGAAACTGGCTTACTAATACATTGCAATTTCCTTCATTTTTTCAACCACTTCAAGTCATCTTCATCCACTACACGTCAAGAATTGCGACAGCAATTCGCGGCTTGTAGTGGATGAAGAAGACGATGGTAAATTCAGGCTTCAAGGTGTTAATCAACCCTTACAACGCTGAAATATGTATGTGTAAACCATGCAGACGTTGGCCCAACGGTAATCCAAAAGTTATTCAACGTATTTGGTCAGCGTCTCTTGTTTGCTGGGATGGGACTACGGCCACTGTAGTTCGTTTAGTTCTTTCAGTGCGGGGATCGAATTTAGACGTCATGATCTGACGTCTATACAGAAGTCAGATTCTGATGTTTAAAGTCGTTTCGGGCACTGAAAGGGTTAAACAGGGTGAATCGTTGTAAATCTAGTGCAAGCTGTGTAGATATTTAAACAAATAGATCTAGTAATTATTTTTACATTTGATTCCAATTCCCAATCAGATCATTTAAAATTAAAAAGTATATTTTTTTCAATATGGATGTTCAGTTTGTGTGCCAGTTGCCTGAGAAATACAACTGAATGACACAAATGTTGAGCTTACAGTTATTATTCCGGGAAAAATACACATCGTGATATCTTCAAACATCTGAGCGTGTTCAACCCTTTGAGCGCGGGGACCCTCGTTAGAGATAGAATGTGAGAATATGACGTCTAAGGTCGATCCCCGCGCTAAAATAGTAAACTATTTATAATGCCGTAACACTCATAACAGATGCATCCAAATCAACCGGAAAGAGCTAACTAAAACATTTATGATGATTTCTAATTTAAAACCAAAATTTGGTCTGTATGGTTTATATCAAGTATTTCAGCGTTGAAAGGGTTAAAATGACGCTGGCTCGGCATTAACCCAGCATTGGATCGCCTTTTCTTGTTTGCACGGATTTATAAGTACCATAATGGGGGTCACGACTTAGTTTTATTATTCACCGTCGCCCATTCATCCACAGCTTCCCAGCAGAGCACACGATGACTAATCAATTTTGATTTTATGTTGGGCAACCGTCTTCGACGCTGGCCCAACATAAAATCAACATTGCTTGATCGCTTTGTGTGATCTATATCGGTCCACATCACGTACAGACTGTGAGGCACAAAACACACACACACACTTTGTACATAATACAGATATACCACCCCATATTCTCCACACTTGACTGATTCACACTTTGTTATTAGAAGTACCGTACACAGAACTATCGTGCACTCACAATCTCAGGTGAATCAGACACACAGGTAGGCATAGGTAGTACGTAATCAGGTAACAACACACTCTGTGTGCGATGCAAAATCTGTAATCATTGCCATTCGTGAAGTTATGTCCAACAATCAGGTGTGTGAGGGTAACTCAAATAGTAGATTCACCAATAAACACGGGCATAATTCGGTGTGTGGACGATCGATTGCGCAATTAATTAATGCGTGATTGTTTTGATCAATGTTTTTTTATTTTATTTTGTAATGTCAGATTAACATCAGAAAAATGCCTTAACGTGAGGACTTAAATGCCAGTCTTTGTAGGTGAATTTGCCATTTGAATAGGGTTACTATTAAATGTTTTCATGAAATTGCTGATCTCAACACCAGCATACAATAACACAGCTTTTGCTATGCTGTCCAACTCTGACGCTAACTTACCCTGATGAGCTTTCGTGCGAATACATGCTGGCGCTTCGTACTACAGGATTTTGCGCTTGGAACTTACAGAAAACACATAAGAAAATACAAGTGGCGTATTAGCGAAGCCACCAGCTGGCAACCATTCGTCCGGCCCATCTTCCCTTGGCCAGTCTCACGCGAGTGTATACCGCAGGAGCCTGGCCGTATCGAGTACTACAATCAGTTATTCTGTCTACGTGGTCATCTTGGGGGTGTGTCTGAGATTCAAACCTCATTGGATGTTTCAGATTTATAAATAAGTCCTAAAAGATCACGAAGAATTGACCTCTTGTTCATCTCTCATACACAGTCACATGTTACCGTTGCTAGATGTATTATATAGACAAGTTGGGAATCTCTCATGTAGGCCTACAGAATTTCGTCATGGCGGCCAGTAATCATATAGTGGCCGCCATTCAGGGAGCTGGGAACACAATGGCATCAGCGTGAGATTCCGAGCTTATCTATCTATTTCATCTCAGCCAGCTGTCAACGCCTGGTCAAGGGCTCTCTGATTGGCCGGTCTTGCGACGCTTGACATTCAAGGTATCTGGCTATTTAAAATAGTTGGACCCTATGCTGATAAAGCAAAGTATCGCACCGCGTGCTCGTGGGTAAGATAACTTGTGGTGGAAGATGGTTCGGCCAGACCCCTGGTTAAACGCTAACCCATGTGGTGGCGTCAAATTCGTACTAAGCATAGTAGAACAAAAGTCCATTAACACGATTATTGTGACATTGGTGTATTGTCCTTCAGTTATCATGAGAAACGAGCAAGGGGAAATGCTGAATACCATCAGGATTATGTCTAGATGTGATGGTAGTTAGGTACTTTGTGCGACAGTATATACACCCGGTAAACACAGAACATGTGTACAATCTGGGGCCAACGGCGAAGTCGTTGGGCCCACGCTGTACAAATGTTATAAAAATGTGGCAATGTGAAATATGGGGCCGTATGAAGGGATCAACTTTAGGCGTCAAAATCTGACGTCTATAAATCTGACGTCGAAGTCGATGCCCGCACTGAAAGAATAAACAAAGAAACAAACCGTAGACCCATAACATAGGTATTCAAATATAGCTGAAATAGCTAACAAAGACATTTATGATGATTTCAAATTGAAAAAAAATAATTGTTCTTCATGGCATATACACACATAATTTAAGTGTTGGAAGTTTTAAAACCATTCACTGACGGGAAACATGACTGTGAATAGCAAGTAATTTGCTGATTGTAAAAATATTTTTTAATTTTATTTCTTCAGATTCTCGCTAATCCACCAGAAATGCATACCCCTTCGATGATGTGGTGTTCCTGCCTCTTCCTGCTGTCTATGGTGTGTGTAATCGGAGGACAGAGTGACACAGCGTACAACAACCTACTGACGGATGTACAACAACACCTCCGTAAAGTCGTTAACAGGTACATGTATAATATATTAATCCTTAAAGCGTTGAAACATTTGTATATACACCAAGTGAACAAAGTGTTCTTTTCAATTTGAAATCATCATAAATACTTAGTTAGATCTTTCTGCTTCATTTGAATACCTATGTTATGGGTCTACGGCCATTATACATTTTTGGGCAAACATTTTACTCTTTCAGTGCAGGGATAGATTTTAGACGTCATAATCTGACGTCTATGAATTCGGTTCCCGCGCTGAAAGGGTTAAACATGTTCCAGCTCTAATACAATTTATTTTTTCAACCTACTTATTTTAACCTTGTGTGCCGCTACAGCTACTAGTACCAGGTCTTGTTCTTATGTAGCATATCAACATTCTGTGTCGATCACATTGCTATTGATTGGTGAAGATTTCTCACATCTATATATCCCAACTGAACAAATAAAAACTACTTCCGTTTATTTCCTTTACACATCAATGAAAAATCCAAGATCGCCGCAACTGATCCAACAATGATCCGGTTTCCACTGTATTATCACAAATAATAATAATACAAAATCAATGTCATTTTTTGTGTCTAATCCATGAGAACGGCCAGAATATCATATTTCGATGAAAGAAATATAGATAATACTAAATTTTATACTAAATTGTATTAAAATATCTATAAACTCGTGCATACATTATATAGGTTACATTCCACCAGGAACTGAATAATAATTCCTGAAGGAGTGTCTCCCAGCAATGAAATGAGATGTTAAAAGTAAAAAATAGGGACGAACTATATATTTTGACGTTAATGGGGATACCCTTAAACCTCTCTAAAATGAGCGGGTAGGGTTAAGAAAATTACACGTATCAATGTTCAATCGATAAATAAATGTTATCAAAATTCACCAAAATAAACATACATACTATTTGAGATAAGAATAATGAATCAAAAATTATCAATTTGATCTGTCCAAAAGTATGTATTGAGGCATTTCAATAACTCCCTAGATTATCAGTCCAACCCGAGATTAAATCTCTGGATATTATTTGATCAGGAACATTGATTTATTTAAAACGAACATAAATTTCAGAGTTTATTGACGAGCTGATTTATTTTCTAAACCGTGCTGGAGGTTGAAAAGATTGATGCGGTAAATACTATACTTAAATGATGTTTTTTGTTGGCGTGTGTAAAGTTGACTTAATTAAAGACTATAATACAAACAAAACATTAATAATAAAAATCAATATTATTAACCCTTTAACCGCCAATTTTTTCAATTTGAATTTTCACCCACTTGAAGTTGTGTCTCGCTGACGCGATCCACAACTTCAAGTGAGTGAAAATTATTCAGATTTGGCAAAATAGAGGTCAACTGTTTTCAAATATTGCTGATTGATGTATCATTTTATCTTTGTCACATGTTTAAAAGGTGGTACTTAATGTGCTAATACAAAAATGAAAACCCGAATATATGCGACACCGGCGGTTAAATGGTTAAACAATCATACAAATAGCTTGATGGCGTTATTTTGTAATTGTTTTTCCAGGTATGATCGACTAAGTCAGCAGCTTAACTTCATGGATGAAGATGTGTCATACAAACTCAACACAATGTATGATCTACTGGGTGAGTAAACTAGCGTGGAACAAACTACTTCGTATTTGCCATACCAATAAGCAAATATAACATATGTATTCAATTGAAGCAGAACGAGCTAACTAAGCCATTTACGATGACTTCAAATTGAAAAAAATGGCAGCGCTTTAAGGGTTAATTAGGGCTATTTTGTCAAAAATGTTGAGCTTGTACTAAACAGAAGCGCAGACACCAGTCTGTCTACCAGATGGTTTAGGTTGATCACAACCCAAGGGTAATGCTTCTATTGTGTCTATATTTAGTTCTTTCAGTACGGGGATAGAAGTTTATCTACACTGAAGAAAATACAAACATAATGATGATACAGTGGGTATTCAAATGAAGCAAAAAAGCTAACTAAGACATTCATATCGTTTATAAAGTGAACCTTTTCGGTGCTCATCATAATTATCAAAATATCGAAGGCAAAACATAATTTTCACACAGTGTCCTTGTTGACCTTATATTGCATTTGTTGACCTTATATTGCATTTGTTGACCATATATTGTACGTGTTGACCTTATACTGTCCTTGTACACCTTATATTGCACTTGCTGACTTTATATTGCACTTGTTGACCTGATATTGTACTTGTTGACCTTATATTGTATTTGCTGACGTGGTGTTGTACTTGTTGACCCTATTTCTCCTTGTTGACATTGCAGGAGACATCAGAGGACGTCCAGGGCCACCTGGTGATGACGGACGTAAAGGAGCGCGAGGATCCCCAGGCCTTGAAGGGCAGACCGGAGACTCTGGTCGGACGGGGAGAACAGGGGCCACAGGGGCTACGGGACCCACAGGCAGCAACACGGGGGGTCCACCAGGACCTATGGGGATCAAGGGGGTCATAGGTTACCGTGGCCACACGGGAGCAACAGGGGATACTGGACCCACAGGGCTCAGAGGAAACACAGGACCTACAGGTTATCGAGGTCATACTGGCTCTACAGGCGTCATGGGACCTTCAGGACCTTCAGGACCTACTGGACCCACAGGTCCTACTGCCTAACCCTATTAACTATTGTTCTGGTTAGCCCGTATGATTGATATACGTTTTCAAACAAATTAAAGATTTCATAATTGAGAATATTATGAAAAATATTAATAATTGAGATCAATGAACAAATCTTAATTATTTATTTTTTTGTGAAAAAAAATACAAATATTTCTCGTCATTTGAAGCTGGAGATTTACGGGCTGTCCTCTTGCAGACTGAAACATATATAACCCTGTTTAACCCTTTCATCTGTAATGGAATTCCAATTTTCCCTGACTTAAAGCTGTGTCACACGATCCACAACTTTAAGCGAGTTAAAATTATTCAGAACTGTAAATTATCTGTGAATGTTTGAGCATTAAGTTCACGTTGCTGTATGCGCTCGTGTGCGTATTGCTTTGTTTCGCGTTTATATACACAAACACTACGTCATTATAATTATAATATTCTAGAAGCAAAATGTTTCAACCAGACGAACCCCTGAGGTTCACGCATCATATCACAAACATATTTCATTGCATCAAGGGTTAACCTTTTAATCCTGATGTTACCATTGTCATCTTCATCCACTACAAGCCGCGAATCGCTGTCGCAAATCTTGACTTGTAGTGGATGAAGGTGACTTGATGTGGTTTAACAATTAAAGAAAATAATATTGTCATGTATTAGTAAACCATTTTCATAGGAATTTTCAGTCAAAAACCCCTAGTTGTAGGAAAATTAAGTATATTTTCAGTGATGTAAAATTATGCTTTAATGCATCGTGAAGGCTTAAAGGGTTAATTACGAAATTCGAATATTGTTTATGTAATGATATTCTTTGAAGAGGATCCTTATTGTTTCTCTGCAATAAAACTTCTCACAAGGACACTAAATAGGAAACAATTGGTCCACATATATTTTATCTGTTGCAAGCAGACCACCTGGACGGTGAAATGAATAGACCTACATTTGAAATAAAATCATGTTTTTATGTGACTTTTTGGATCACGCTTTTCCGTAATGTACGGGACTGGTCAATAGTGACTTGTTTGTAGAAATGTTTGCGACGGATGTTTATAACTCCAATTGTGTGCTGGTCACACTTTGTTAATTGGATTTGTTTGTATAATTATTTACTTTTGTATAATAAACAGCTTGACAGACTGATTAATTCGTTTGTGTTTCATATATTTGTTATGTAGTCTTGTTTGTAATAATTGTTTTAAAACAAAGAAGCGGAAAAAACCCTGAAGTATTTTAAAAATTGTAGCTCATTCATTGAACTGTTATCATTCATTGAAACTGTTATCAACTATTTAATTAATCCCGTTTTAATATGTTTTGCGTTGTAAATTATCCCCCATTTTCCCATTCACGGTGAATGAAAATGAATGAAAATATGTTTAACCCATACAAGCTGAAATATATTTATGTTCGTGAGTCTGATTTTCAGTCACGGGGTGCACACATACTCAAGTACAATCAAATACATATGTCAGGCACATTTATCACTCTCCGTGTTTTCACGATGGAAAACAAAAGTCGATGTCAGTCCTGCGATAGGTTATAACCTAACCCAGTAGGACTGAAAGTGGAATACCAGTCTCAGTCCTACTGGGTTAGGTTATAAACGGGGACGGTTTCAATGTAGTCACTAGATGTCTCTGTGTGACAGTCAGAAAGACTCATTACAATACAGAGCTACAACTCGGCTCTGTCAAACCCTAACCCTTACAAAGCTGACATACATTTGTATAAACCATGGAGACAAACGTTTATTTTTTTAATTTGTAATCATCATAAATGCCTTAGTTAGCTCTTTCCGCTTCATTTGAAGGTCTATGTTATGGGTCTACGGCCATTAGAAATAGGTCCACATGTTACACCTCTTAAGTATTGTAGCTACCGAAATGTATCTAGATGTATTGTTTATTGTTTATAAATTTTAACTTCCAGTTAAAACAAGCAAAAATTGTACAATATCATTATTATTAATTATTAGGGATAGTATGTAGTATCATACATGTAATTACCACTAAGCATGCTAGGTGCCTGTGCGCAATATCAACATTACAACAGCTTACAATTACTAAACGCTGATGACACTCCATGCTGATGTACATTATTATAACATGTTTTATATTAGTGATCTGGTGATCAAGATTGACTGAAATTCGCATTGATTGCGGAGAATGTAGAAGCTGTTTTTCAAGAAAAGTTTAATTTTAGCTCGTAATTTTTTTCTAATAGAAAATAGTATTCGCATAATACAATAACTTCTTCGACTTGACCTAATCTCTGCAACCAATAAACTTATTTTTTTCTATTTTCATTTAGGAGCTGCCTTTCTGTCAAACGCGATTTAAAAATAACCACTACGCGATATTGCATTAAAATACACCAGTGACGTCAGTCTATTGTTAAAACAGTACTGCGGATCTACGAATCTACTGTTATTAATACTACTGGCCAGATCGGGCACAATATACGGGTTTACTATGTAACTGCATGTCTAATGTTTGACCATTAAATGACCATTAAATTGAGGTTTTCTGAATCAAATCTTGTAACATATGTATATGTCATGTGTATTTTAAGTCGAAGAAAGAACTCAATTACGATAGATTAGTAGATCCGAATATATTAGGCGCTGCGGGCCTCGTACATTCAGATCTACGAATGTATATTGAATTTCGTTCTTCCTCTTTTACATAAATAACAATGGGTATTCAAGCAATATGAGGCAGGGTGGAGTAGTAGGCTACTTGTAGTTACCAGGCATACCTGGTCACTAGTGTCAAGTGAGTGGTTAGGAGTAACTTGGTTTATGTATACGAAGTGCAGACATATTCTAAGCACGGTCGGCAGTCACTTTGTTTTTATTTGGACGTACCGTGCTATATCAAGTACTTGTCAGATATGTGATGCTCTCTGTTAATAAAAAAAACTATCATTTTGTCAACTCGTAAAATCAGCCATTTTTTTGTCGTCTCTGTCTTGCTTTTTCGAGTCTAGCATGTATTCGTACGTCAATTGCATGCACACAGCCAAGGTGCATAAAAAAATGTATCACACTTCAACTGTGAAACCAGTATTCTTGAGTCAAAATCATCTACTGATCGACGCTTAGGGGGCCTTATTTCAATTTATAGGAGGGGGGGGGGTGGATTTTGTTTTTTTAACTTTATTTTTCTCACACGCTGCCTCAAGCAAGCTATTTCTTTCAGTTGTGTGCAGAGATACATTTTTAATTCACTATATTATAAAATAAATTATATATACAAAGTTGGATCCCAAATTAGGCCAAGTATTGATCCGGAGGTTAAGGAGACGAGCAAGGAGTTAAATATGTGTTTACAACATATACTCCACACATTTGTTTTATTTCACAAAAAATAGTCTGAACATCTTTATTTCATAAATACCCCCCCCCCCCCCCAGTAATTGAATGGTGGCCTCTTAGTGAGATATAGCATAACATGTAAGATAAAAATATAATATTGATTCACACTGAAAGGATTGTTTAATTAACCTTCTCAATCCATAATTTAACATTGAAATCCGACCCACCAGAAACCGTGAATTGCGGTCCTAATTCTAGACATGTAATGTATGACGATTACATGAAGTGGGTGACAGTTAAATAAATTTGTCATCCCGGTATTGCCGTTTCAGCGTACCCCCCTTTCAGCATACCGGGGGGTACGTTGAAACTAGTTTCAGCTTACCGGGGGTACGTTGAAACTAGTTTCAACGTACCCCCCGGTACGCTGAAACTAGAAAAAGCCCAGTTTCAAGTTACTCCCCCTCTAGTTTAAGATTACCCCCGGGATACGTTGAAACTTAAGTTTCAGCGTACCGGGGGGGTACGTTAAAACTAGGTTCAGCGTACCGGGGGGTGCGTTGAAACTAGTTTCAAAGTACCCCCTGGTATTTTGAAACTAAAAATAAATCCTCTTTTATTCGACCCTTCTTTCATTTAGGCCTATATGGCCTACACACCAAATATGATTATTGCTGACCTTTTATGTACAGGTAGACCTATTAAAAAGATGGGTCGCTGCGATTCGCTGAGTAAACATTGACTTGGTACAATGCGGCAGGTGTATTTGTCACCGTGGTCCAATCAAGGAAAATGTTTAACCTTTTAACCGCCAAATTATTCAATTGGAATTTTCACCTACTTGAAGTTGTGTCTCGCCGACGCGATCCGCAACTTCAAGTGAGTGGAAATTATTCAGATTTGACAAAATATAGGTCAACGATTTTGTGAAATCTTGTTGCTTGATGTCACGTTTTATCCTTGAGATATGCTCAAATGCTGTTAGGCTTATTTAATGTGCTAATCAAAAATGAAGAAACGACTGTAATCGGGATCGGCGGTTAAAGGGTTAACCCAACAGTTTTTGACACGTGCGTTCTATTTTTTATGCGCCGGCAAGTTGGTTTGATGTATAGATGACTGGTATTGTGTAACCATTCACAGTATGGTCTAACCATGCGGGTAAGGTAGGCCCATATGTGGGTATTTTTTGTTTTTAATTTTGATCACTGAAAATAATAACAAAATGTATATACATGATATAGGCCTACGATAGACAGTTGGTACCAGTCTTCAAAACAGGTACAGAATCATGGTCATCGTTACATCTGCGATAGATAAATCGATAGATAATAACGACAATGACGAAAAAAAGCGAGACCATGTTTTTTCGTTAGTTAACCCTAGAGACCAAAAGGTTATAGGGGGATTAAAGTGTTTTCAGACATCGTGCTAACAATTTGTTTTCACTAGTTGGCATAGGAATCCAAGGGTTATAATGTGGAGATTAAAGTGTCGTAAGTTGGCATAGAGGGCTATATATGCTATGATAGTTTTTATCAGTGTTTATTTGTTGCCCTAGTGATCAAAGGATTATAATTATGGAGATTAAAGTGTCCCAATACCACGTGATGAAACTGTTATCATTGAAAGTTAACCGGTACAAAATGAGGGGGTAATTTGAAACTAGAGGGGGTAACTTGAAACTAGTTTCAGAATACCCCCGGGGGTAACCTGAACAGGGGGGGGGGGTAATTTGAAACTGTTACACCGGCACGACACATTGAACCAATGATAGCTTAATGTTGGATCACCTTCTGCGACGCTGGTCCAACAGAAAGCCAACATTGGGCAAATATATCGTGTCTTCTGGGATT
>OZ024910.1:65203107-65288107 GCA_964017125.1 Flabesymbios commensalis | reverse complement strand
ACTGGACAAAATGCACATTATGTTAACTTAAAATTGGTGATAATTTACTCGTAATCGGTAAACTAAATTTGCTGGATGAGAATGGTAGCTGTCATGTGTCAATTCCAGCTGTTACTGGTAACTGCAACTTCAGTGGGTGGTAACTGTCGGTTTCAGTGGGTGGTAACTGTCGCTTCTAGAGGAAAATGCTATTTAAAATGTATATTCTAAAACAAGTTTTGTAATGGTTTACATGATCGTGATGTTGATGAAGATGCGTCCTGACTTTTATTTTACCTACATCATACAGTATCACAGTAAGCATGGTAAGGGGCGATGTAATATATTACGAGGGCCTACTGTATTACATACTAGATGCATAGGCTATATATGCCTGTACTCATAGGCGTAAGCGGTGGACCAACACTGGGTCAACAATAATAAAATAGGGCCCTCTTTCAAACACCAGATCGCTATACATGTCAAAAAACATTTCGGAGATGTCTCTTGTGATTTTTAAAGTATACTATTTTTATTATAAATTATTTGGTGACATCCCCGCTCACCTCTATCAAGCACCCTGTTATCCCTATCGTCAATTGGAGAGAATCTGCTTGATCAGAAAGCCTTATGTAGAGAATCTCCATTTCTGTCTGGATGTGTTTACATGTAAGCCATTTTAGCACCATACAAATCACATATTATTTGAAAAATAGTCAGTACGGTGTTTAGCATTAAATTGTAGGCTCATCGTTATCGGGCGGAGAAAAGCACCATTTTTTAAGGCTCAGTGGCCAATCCTGATTAAAGTTAGCCTAGGAGCCCAAAATTATTTCCTACTTAAGACACCGAAAAATATCAAAATCCAAGATGGCCGCCAATGTGTACAAGATAAAACAATAAACTGAAAATAGGTCGACAGAATAGATGCAGATTCTTGATATTAGTGTGACATGTAGCATAAGGGTTTTAGTTATATTTGACATAGTAGTAGTAGTAGTAAATCTAAATCCTTGCTTTACGTCACTTTTCGGCACAAATGGTCTTTTAAGTGACATTGTAATACGATAAAAACGTTGTAGTCAATTGATGAGATGAATGATGTACAGATGATGATGTGAGGGTGGGGTGATAGAGCATGGTGGGTTATTGAGAGCGTTTTCCTTCGCTCGCCCGATATGGGGTTCTGGGCATGTCTAGGGGATCTACCCCCAGACATGCCCAGACGGTCGGAGACTTGGGTTTCGCTGTGCAATTAAATGCTGAAACTCCGTGGCATTTCGCGCAGCTCCGCTATGCTGGTGTCGAATAGTCCCCAGAGTAAGGATAGAAAGGATAACTCCCTCTGGGTAACTTCATTCATCCCACGTGAGAGACCTAATGTCAAACACGCTATTGCCGGTTATTTAAGGCTACCACAGCCCACACCAGATCTGACATAGTGATGTAGTCAGAAAGGACATTGCATTGTTAATAAAATCCAAGATGGCCGCTATTTGTGCAAGGTGAAACAGTAAATTGATATATAATTTTTTTATAAAATGGAAGCAAAATCATAACTTTGGTGTGTACCATAGGGTTTCCAAGCATGTCTGACATAGGGGTGTGGCCAGAACGTACTTTAGTTATTGCATTGCGAGTAAAATCCAAGATGACCGCCATTTGTACAAGGTCAAAACAATAAATTGATACATTTTCGATAAAATAGAAAGAGCTTCACGATTTCGGTGAATGCCGTCGGTTTTTCAGGTATGCCCAATTCAGTTGTGTTGGCGAGAGGGTAGTTCGACATTGTATTGTGGATGAAATTCAAGACGTCCGCCATTTGACAAGGTGAAACAAAATTCGTGTCAAACATTTTTGTTTTCATTTTAGTCAGAATAGAAGGAGATTCGTGACTTTAGTGTCTACCATAGGACTTTCTTATGTACATCACTTGGTGGCATTATCTAGATTCAGATTCAGGAGGGGGTTTCAGAGTAGGAAATGTCTAGTGTGTGTAGTCAAAACCGAGATGGCGGCGGCAAATTAACCATCACAGAAGGATGACCCTGCAAGAAATTTGTATATATGCCGGAATTAGGAAAACTTGATGATTTTGCTGTCTAACACATGGTTTTCATGTATATCGCCCGACATGATCGGAAAATAATTTTAGAAATGATCAAGATGTTTAAAACCATAATGTCGGCCATAAGACAAACAAAATGGCCACTTCAGAGCCATGACCTAAAAGAGATGTATGCCTATATAGTTTTTGCTAAAAAGGATATGGATGAATGGTTTTGGTGGCTATAATTTAATTTTTAGATATGCCAGACTGGGTACCACATGGCCGAGCTGGGTATCAGATGGCCGTGACAGGAGAACACATATCTTCATCTTTTGGTAACGATACCGTTCCCTCTTTTGGATAACGCATTGTACATGTTGTAGCTGTCGAATACAACATGCAGACTGGGCTTAGAACAAACTGAAAGATCTACAGAAAAGACACTTTGAATAACTTTTGGAAGGTTTGATGCGACACAATAAGGACAAAATCATCATTTTTATTTTAGCGCTTTGATATGTCCATACTAAACATTCCCATAGACTAGAATTTTACATGGAAAACTTTTAAAATATCTGTAGATTCCAGATAAACTTGTTGTAGGTATAAAGTCTGTCCAAAATTATGTTTGTCAGTCACAGGGGCGTATATATGAAAATCCAACATGGGTGTTACCAAAATCACGAATCTTCTTCCATACTGTTAACAATTATATTATTTTTTGGTTTTCACAAATGACTGCCGGGAATACCTGAAAACCCAATGGTAGACATCAAAATTATGCTTTTCGGTCCATTCTGTCGGAAATGATGATAATTTAGATAGCTTAACCTTGCATTAATGGTGGCCATCTTGGATTTTACCCACACTGCAATGGCCAATATAATTTCCGGCCACACCATTATGTCGGGCATATCTTATAACCATATGGTAGATACCAAAGTCATGAATCAGCTTATATTCTAGCGAAAATGATATCATTTAAATATTTGACCTTGGTCAAAACGGGGGCCATTTTGGATTTTTATGTTTTACGTCAACACTTTTAAAAATTCAATAGGGCTCTCAGGCTAATGGTAATTAATGGGTCCTAATAAAGCGTCGTGCAGGCCTATTACAACTGTTGACTAATAGTGTATATACCAGAGATCGTCTATACAAGATCGCTACTATACCTGTATACTGCCGAGTGTTTAGCTAAAATCAGGTCTGATGGAACAGCAAATTTGATTTTGTAATCAGCAGGACTGATTTGTTTCTCAACACAATTTATTCCTTCAGCTTTATATCCACGAAAACAAAAATTACTTTCCCCTGAAATAACTTCTTTACAGTTGTCTGAAAAGTGAGTCATTTTATTGTAGGCCTACCTGATATTAAACACATCTGTTTGTTCAGAGACATTTCCAATATCAAGAATACTAAAGTTTAACATGCCTTTATCTATGGCCTTCTTTTACAACCGATTTAATCATCTACATGCCCAATATATTTCATCTTGCGAATAACGCCAGGTATTATTGCATATATTATATAATCATCATTAGTTGAATTTGTGTTTGGGTTACATTGGTAGAATTATTAAAATCGCCACGACCTGTACTAGCAGATATTTGTACTAGAACATATTTGTTTTCTGATGTTTTGATCTGTGTCCACAATGTTCGCTGTCATGATTCAAAAACCACTTTCTCACACTTAAATTTTGTGATCTATAATGATTTTGTAATGTGTCATCCAGTACATCATTAACACTGTGTGCAAGATATACACACTGATAACATAAATATTGATGATGATCTACAAAAATACCAAACAATTTTTCGACTAATAGGCCTACTGTTAAAAAAGTTAAAGCAGTACGGGTATTGATGGATAATTTCAATTATATCGATATCCCCTTAATGATAAACATATACCGCTCTCAAAGCCAAAAGCAGTATCTGCTTACAAAGTAAACTGATACTGCTTTTTGGCTTTGTACGATAATATATACTACTTAGATTACTATCTACAAATAGCATAGTACTGTTGCTGGAGTGAATCATCACAGACCTGTTTAATATTGGACGGGCATCGTAGATGGTGGCAATGTTTCGTGTTTGCCGGGTACAATTGAAATCCATTACATAATATAATAGTATCAGGATGTATTGCAAGTCTATAGTCTACCATTACTTAAATAACAGAAATGTGAAGAGTGATGATTTTCTCGGGCAATGATGCCGAACTGAAATGATGATGAGAAACATATACTAACCATGCTAACTGAATTGCAATTTCTAAAATTCAATATAAGCAGTATATCTGATGCACCATTTGGAAATTTCCAATAAATAAAGTATTAGTTACCAGCAACATAATTTGTCAGTTACCATTGGCATGATATCATTAAGTATTGCAGTTACCAGCAACACACTTGGCAGTTACCATTCTCATTGAACAAATTTTGTTTACCGATTACGAGAAAATTTTCGACAATTTCAGGTTAACATTAGGTCCATTTTTTCCAGTTAGGTATTATTAATTCACCTACAAATCGGCAGAGCAAAGGAGAACGTTAAAGTACATAAAATGTATGAAAATGTAAACTAATGGGTAGCCGTGTCAGCCATCTTTGCCAATGGTAACTCCAGTTACCTCCACCGCTTAACCACAGTGATCTTGATGACTCAGCAAAGTAGTACTTTAAGTAGGCCTTCTGTGGTCTATACCACGAATCGGTTATTAATTCACGAAAACTATACCAGAATAATAATTTGAACAATCGTAGGTTTGCCTCTCATTAATAAAGATTTCAATCCAATAATGACAGTCACTGGATCGAGGTCATCATCCAAAGTGGAAAAAGAACTGGAATTGGATATTATATCACACGTCACTACACGTGCTACTGTCCCAGATTAAAACCGGGTTTGGTCGCAATGTTGTTTTAATGGTGGGTTGGCGTCGTAGACGACGAGCCAACATTTACAAATATGGGGCTGGGCTGTTGGCTCATATACATACAGGAGAGAGGTCATAACATCACGACTGTGTTGATCCATTACTCCAAACCCCTCCCTCGACCACACCCTGTATGCCCCAGACCTGTCTCTCCGTGAAAGGCATAATTTGCTGTGAATAGCAGTATCAAACGAAGTTAAATATAATTCTTAGCAAGAGTATGTGACGATTGTATTTTTTTTTTACTGTGAATAATAAAATATGTATTACACACCCAAGTGAGCAAACGTTATCCCAGTTAATGAAGTGCATACATATAAACTTATAATGATGACAGCAGACCTAAGTTACAAGGGTAAACCACTTGTGCGCCAATTCCTATTAATCGCCAATTGGATCTACAAAAATTCATGTATCGAACCACGAATTGATTTAGTTTAACATTAAGGAAAACCAAAGAAGATGAAATTATCATACTGAGATTGCTATTTAATTCACAATGAGAAAACAGCACACGCTGTGCAGTAAGCATGGCAAACCTTCAGCTTCTGAATTATTTGTTTCTATTTGTCATTCATTCACCAGCTATGTCTATAGAGCGCACATGGTATCATGATGACGTCATGATGTCCAGTCTGGTATATAAGGCTGGGCGGTGGTCAGACCTGATTACATCTCAGATCCATCGTACATCATACAGTAATCATGCTGTGTTTAATTGTGCTCTCAGTGATGCTGGGCCAGGCAATGGCTGGCGGTGGAAACCGTGGATGGCAGTTCAACGGGAAATATGACGGTATGGAAAGTTATTTGCTCTATTTTATAGCAATGACCCACATACCTGTGGAGTCTGTTTTCAGGAAATAACTGTCTTTATATTTATTGTCTAATGATATAAATGTGGATAGTGGATAGATAAACTAGCAATTGACTCATTTCTCTAAATAAAAGTTGGGAAAAATCAACGCATTGACATCGAATAAGCACCATAGTTTGTCGTAAATTGGAGCTAATCAGAAAAATACAATTATGTTGTGACTTAAAAGGTATTTATCAGTGTTTACAAACATCTAAGACACAACATAAGCTGGACCTAACCGTTTTTTATTAGAGCTTGGTTGTTTTTTATGTTTGACGTTGTAAGTACTGACAAGATGCTTGTCATCATAGAGCCATCCACAATTTTAGTTGCCTGACTTAGAGGGACGTATAATTGAACCTGTTTATTACGCAGCTCTTGCCGTCCTCTCTTGTGTGGATGTGAAGCTGATGGCCCTTCCTACATAGCCGACAGCTTTGTTTGTTTGATGGTGTATGTGGATTTCAAAATGATAGTTTGTACTATACTCGCCGTCAAATTAACCAGGATCGCATGTTTTTCGTCGATTTCTCCGTCAATTCTGAACCGATTTTCTTGAAATTTTGCAAAGGCCATTTTCTATTCAAATCCTAACAGCGGTAAAAATTTCACAAAATTATATCGAATATTTCAAAAGTTAGACCATTTGACATGTAATAAAATTCTAGAACTAGTTTAATGGGTTTATAGAGGGACGTCGTAATTTCAATTTATTACATGTCAAATGGTCTAACTTTTGAAATACGATATATATTTTTACGAAATTTTCAGGGATATTAGGATTCTGCTGAAATATGATTGTTACCAAATTTCATGAAAATCGGTTGACAATTGACCGAGAAATCGACGAAAAACATGCGATCCTGGTTGATCACTTTTAATGTGACTTTGGGTATACATAGATATTTGTTCTTCTAGGCGGATGTAAAGCCGATGGCTTTCACTACATATACGGTCACATCTTCCCATTTTATTTGTTTTAGGCGGATGTAAGGCCGACGGTTTCTATTACAGAGACGCTCACAGCTTCATGGTTTGCTCCAACGGTAACTCTTACGACTTCCCCTGCGCTTACGGCACCGCCAACAATCCTTATGACGACTACACATATGGCGGCTATTACCAGTACCATGATCTGTGTGGTGTCAACTTGGTAGATGATGGTTATGGTAACACTTACAAAGGCGACTACAAGGGACACGGTGGATACGCTTATCATGGAAAATATGCAGGTTAGATTAAACAGTTAGTTCAATACTGATTCTGATGAATGCAATATAAACTGATATATCTGAATCAACCAATGCCGACTGTTCGTGCAATGCTGGTTAAAGATGTTTATATTGCGCCAATATATCCAACGATAACCTAATATTGTATTAACTTTCACCATATTTACTGTTGGCTTGGAAGTTTATCAATTACCTATAAGTAAGTTCCACAGTTCCACAAATATAGCAAACGTTGATATTACATTTTATTTTGTTTATCTGATCATGCAGGTGGTTGCAGCAATGATGGTTTCTACTACCAGGATGTCCACAACTTTGTGATCTGCTCTAATGGTAATGGTTACCAGCTTCCATGCGCCCCTGGATCAACCAACAATCTTTATGACGATTACAAATATGGAAGCAAATACGGTTACCATGACTTCTGTGGAAACAACCTGGTAGATGATGGTTATGGTGACAAGGACAACTACGCTCATGGTCATGCCGAAAACGACGCTCTTGTCGACAACTACGCTCATGGAAACGACTACGCTCATGGCCATGTTGACAACTACGCTCATGGAAACAACTACGCTCACGGAGACAACTACGCTGACGGCGCAGGTTACCATGGCGATGTCTACCATAATGATGGTTACCATGGAGGTGCATATCACACAGCTGTTTACCGTGGGGATGGTTACCATGGAGATAATTACCACAACGATGGTTATTATGGCAAAGGTTACGGTCGCGACGGGGACAACGGTAAGGGCTATGGCAGGAGAAATGGCCGCAATTAAATTTATTTTAGCCAATGTGCAATCACTTTGAATAAAGATTTTCAAAATGATTTATTGTTTTTCCATTATTATTATCATCATTAGCAGTTTGTGTAACCCACACAACTCGTCTCCCTTGCCGCATATTCATATAATGTTGAGCTGGATCAAGTGATACAGGCATTTCATAATTATAATCGATAATACCACACCACAGCGTCACACCTTATAGTACTATACTTGTACACACTCACGTGCCACACTTCACTTAAATGTGAATGAGTACCTGGTAGAAAGATATGGCGGTGAAACAGAGAGTTTGCGATCTCCCCAGGGAGTTGAGATGGCACATGAATGAACAGGTAAATGCTTTTTTGCTTTTTTATTCAAATCCCATGTTATGTGACTTTGAAGAAAAACAAAATCTGTATGCTTCTTGTACTCAAGCATATGATTCATTTTTTGCGCAATAGTATGTTATGTTCGATATAGCAAATCATTTAAACTTAACCATGATTACCTGCTCATTTATCTGACCTTCTCAAATATGTCTCTGCGTGAGCAAGCCATTAGTTTTTTACCAATATACAGTCAAATATAGCATCATCGACTCCAATTTCAATTTCAATGACAAATCATGACCCATATAGAAGTGAAGTCTATTTATTATGTTTTGATACATTATGGCATCACGTATATATATATATATATTTAAATACGTCACAAAGTTGGTGTTACAACAGTGGTTAGATTGCCCGTGAAAACCTTATAATTCAGCTGAAATATAGGATACGCCCAGGTGTTGACGGCCAGAGTGGTGATGAGAACTCCAATTATGTTCAGAACAGAACCAGCCTTAACCTGTATTTAAGACAAAAATAGAAATAAATAATCACATCTCAAATAAATACAAGTAAATAAACAATGAGAGCGTGTGCTGAAATTAGGTCCACATAAATCAGTCTTCAACGAATCTTCATAAGTTGTCTTAAACATGGAAGTAACATACATCAATCAGTATTTTAGCGACCATGCAGTCATTATGAGATGCGTTAACACTTTCAGCTCAAGGACCGAATTTAGACGTTAGAATATGACGTCTACAGACCATTATGATGGTCGTAGACCCATAACATGCATGTAGGTCTTCAAAAGAAGAGAAAAGAGGTACCTAAAACATTTATGATGATTTCGAATTAAAAAAAAACGCTTTAGTCACTATGGTTTATCCACAAATATTTCACCGTTGTAAAAATTCGAAAAAGCCATGAATCCAAGCGAAAGTGGGTATTCCGCACAAGCATTCACTGGGAAACCAGCGAGTCTAAACTTAAACAGATGCTATAGGAAGCATGGAAACATAGAAGTTAAAGGGACATTCAAAGTTTCTAGCATGAAAGCATATCGCTCCTTGGAATGTAAATGTTTTTTCTTTTACTTTACAATTCCGACGAGAGGATTATCATGATTATATATGATATATCTTACCATATCGGCCACGGTCAGGTGGCGGTAGGCAAACACTACTGTGTTTGGAGGGGTCGCCGTGGGAAGCATGAATGCGAAGGATACTGAGATTGCCACAGTCAATACTAGGATCATTGGATTGAGACCAAGGGATAAAGCCTGAAACAAAGCGTGACCACATAAGGATAACACAATATAACAATTTTATAAATGTTCAAGTTAGACGTCCGCGTAAAATTATATTACCCCTCATATATACCATGTTGTGTATGAATTTTAGCTGTAGTTTTGTACAAAATGAATACAAAGTGTAGGTTAAGCATCATTACAATTTTATTCACATGTCATATTTAAAAATGTCGCTTTTTCTAGCTGACTAATTAACGATAATGCATGTAAGATTCCACCCATTATTGAGTGTGTTTTGTATGGATTTACAATGCACAAGACAGATTCATTTCTTGATTGCAAATATTGCTGTTGTAGAATATACTCCCAAGCGTTATATCTACAGTGAAAGCTAACACCCCAGCAAACACGCGACGTTAATCCAATGTTGTTAAAATGTTGGTCCATTGTCTGCGATGCTGGCCGAACATTAAATTAATGTCGTGCCATATAATCGTGTGTTATGTTGGCTATGAAATTAAAGTTGCGAACTGGAATAGCTCTAGGCAACTCACCAAATCAGCAATTAGAGGTGTGATGACTGAAGATGTAGCTGCGTTAGTGGTAACTTCTGTCAGTAATGCAACTATGGTGGAGAGCAACATCACCATGAGCCACTGTGGGCAACTAGACAAAATGGTGAGGTGAGAGCCTAGAAGTGTGGAAAGTCCTGTGACCTGTAAAAATCAAACATAGAGATACTAAGTCACCGAGGGCAGGCATCTAGCCAATTGTAGATGGTCGCCCGTGGGCTTGTTTCCTGAATATAACAGGGAACGAGCAAATTTACATTGTTAATAGTTTACTTGTGGCTTTAATAGTCCATTACACAGATAAGTATAGAAACACCCGTTACAAAACTCCAAAGCAACCAGACCGTGCATAACTCGCGCACCGGCTTATATCCCGGCCCAGCCCCTGACGTCAGCAAATGACACACGGTGGCCATCTTGTTAGCGTCAAGGTAGCGAATATCCAGAAAGTGGGACCCAAACAAGACCTATTGTCCAGAACATACTAACATGTCCCTAACGCGAGTTTGTCTTACATAAACATACCAGTAAATCAAGAGATAACAAGAAACCGGTGAATGCCCGCTACTGTGAGTAAGTCAAAGTATATATTTTAGAAATAGAAAGTATATTATACATATTAAGTCAATAGTTGACCTGTTACACCAATAGTGTGAGGCGTGAGACCAATAGTGTAAAAAGTACAAATCAGACAAAATATCCATAAGGACAAATGGACACGAAAACATTGATAAATTAACCGCCAAAAAAGATCCAAATCACTAATAACCCAGGAAAAAATAGTATTTTAACCAGACATAAATAATGACAAGCTTATTTATTTCAGGCAAATTCTTCAGAAGAGGTACCTAGATTAAAATATTAAACATCCCGGCAAATAATCCTGGCACTGGCCAATGCGCGTGACATTACCATAGATATTCTACTGACAATAATCAATCATCATTAATCAGTAATTAATTATAAATAATTAAATTTATCCAATTGACATTAGAACAGAAGCATATTCGTTCAAACACATCTTAGTAGAAAAAAGTTCAAATAATCATCCAATTTGGTTAGAGTGTTCCAAGTGGATTTATTGGCCATTAAACTGGTTATAGTGTAACACTATATTTGCATATATCCGGCATCGTTGAGAAGGCGAGATGGTCTCATCTCAGCACAAGTCATCACATCAAGCCCGAGCCATTAGGCGAGGGCTTGATGTGATGACGAGTGCTGATATCAGCCCATCTTGCCGTACCCAACCATCCAATATGCATTTTCTCGTACACATATCTATCTAAAATGGAAAAAAATCAAATTTTGCAGTGAAGCGTATAGCAGAGAGTGCGAGATGGGCTGATCTCACCATGTGCTGCTACTTACTGTCAAACCTTCCGCCAGAGAGAACCCTCCGCCGAGAACAAATAGTATGCTCCACGGACATTTAGAGGCGAAAGTATGCCAGTCCAGCAGCGTATCCTGTTCTGTAAATATGCAACGATACAAATTGATTGAGAAACCCAGCAAACAATGGACATAGATCCAATGTCGAATCAATTTTGAACCAGCGCCGCGGCCGTGGATCTAAAATTAAGTCAACATTGGATCCATATATCGTGTCCACAAATAAGACTCTCTGGTGATAATCTTTTTGTTCGTAGAATTATTAGCTAAAGTTGCAGAGCAGGCAGTAATTTCGGGCTTAATGAACCGCAAGTGGCAAGTAATTTGGTGTCTTTCCAATGTAATTACAGATCCATTGTTGTTATATATACATTTACTAAAGATCAATTTTCTTATTTTTTGTAAACGAAAAAATATGAATATATGGCAGTGGTGATATTAAGTTGAACAACTTGCGAATTGCTTATGAGTTTTAAAATAAGCACAGTTTTTTGCACCTTGTCTCCATGAGCACATCTTCTTTAATGGATTTTTAGCCGGAAAAACAAACAGCACAAGTAGAATTACAACTCCTGGAAAGGCGTCATTGACAAAACTAAAAAGATAAATACACGGGGTCATAGTAAATTAAGTATATGTTATTATATATTGTAAGCATATATTTTGCTAAATATCTCGTCGTTTGGCCTAAGCAAAACTAGGGCACGCTGATTAGACATGGATATAATATCAGAGATGTAATTCACTGTTGTTTCTAATCAGAAACTACCCTAGTGGTATAATTATTATCTTCACGTTAATAAACAGTAATGTTTTTGTGTGGTTACAATATAAATATGATTCCACTCTCCACCATGTGTTTAGCACCAAGGTGACATATCCAAGACATAAGCCCATTAGAAATATTGTAAAGGTTGCTAAACGAGGACGAAATTACATGGAAATTAGGACTGAGCATATACAATGGATGTAAAATACCAATACTCACCCAGTCTGGAAGAATGAGCCCCAACCATTGAAACCAGCAGGGGCCCTGGTCAACCAGCTTACCATTAACAGACACAGCAACACGCAACATGATAGCTCAGCAAATCTACAAAATAGACTACATATGCTATTTCCAGCTTGACAATATGGCGTATTTTGAATGAAATGTATTAACCCTTTTAATAGCCTTTTAATTCCTACTATTATAGACGTCAGATTCTGACGTATAAAGACGATACCCGCACTGAAATAGTAAACATAATTATAATGGTCGTAGACCAATAACATAGGTATTCAAATGAAGCGGGAAAAGCTAACTAAGACATTTTTGATCATTTCAAATTAAAAAAAAAACATTTGGTTTCCAAATATTTGTATGGGTTACATATTAAATGGCATAATCTATCAAAATAATGTTGTTTTGAGTACTAATTTGACGTATTATAAAATAATACAATTTATTTTTCAGTTTGATATATGTAATCATTTGCACCCACCATGTAATGGGACTTGGTATATCAATTTATGTTTCAAGATAGATTAGCATGAATAGAGGTTGGTGTCAAGAAGTTTAAATAACAGGCATACTATAAAGACATTAGTATACTACATATTCTCAAGAACAATTTATTAACAATTTTTTACGTGAATTGTCCCAGTTCTCTGTATTGTTCAGATAGTATCTTCTTTGTGTTGCTATCGTTTCCCAGAGACATAGTTTTCTTGCCCCAATTCAACAGTGACCTATATCATGTGAAGGCAGACATAACTATATTAGGCCGCAAAACAAATATACTAATGTTTATTACCACAACAAACACATCCAAACAAGCATTGCAAACGTTTATTTGCAATTTCATTTCCAAACTGTGACTGTTTTGGGCACTAAAACATTAACGGTATTATCGGAAGAAACCACCCCATTGAGAAAAAAGTGGAATAATTAAAATCATATGATAAGCAAACTCTCCTTCCCACCACCGATATGGCTGTTATTTATCATGTTTATTCCAAAAATACGAATAACTGCTAAAATATCTAAAAAAAAACATTTCAATGCGAACAAACAAAAGGTTCAGAGTTTATTATGTACAAATAAAAAAAAACAGGGGATATTTGAGAGGGAGCTAAATCAAATCACGGAGGCGTCGGCGAAACGAAATAAAAGATTCTAAACACAATAAACATCCTGATAACATCAAATGTGCTTGCTCCAAATTATAACTATAACACAAACTGATTCACGTGACGCAACTGGTACTTACTTCGGTCCCAGAAAAAGTATTTGAAGCCAAATCCAAGTAATAGCCATACCAATAACTGATATTGGCAAACAAAGATAAAACCAGTTAGCAAACGTGTAAGGAGATTCTCCTAGTCCCCTCTTCGTGTATAACCTGAAAAAAACAAGAAAATATTTATGGCAGAACATGTACATCACAACATTAACTTTCCATTGTGTTATTCTGATCTATTACGTGTGAGAATGACAAAAAACTAAGAAGATAAAAATAATAATTTATGTCATCAAAACAGATATAATGACAAATTGAATCTAACATAGGCCTAGTAATGTCTGGAGCCGTTTTAAACATCAACTATTCAAACTGATGTTGACTACAGTATACACTGTGTGTTGTTGTTATCAGCTGCATACCCTGATAACCAGTATTGTTAAAAGTAAAATACATGTATGTCTTCAATCTTGAAACAATTGATATCGGCTGGGACTTAAATTTCACATAAAACATACATTTATACTTAAGGTTCTGTATCATGGTAGCGAGAGAGGACTTAAAATTGAATAGATCTGGGGGTTTAACCCTTTGACTTCCAGGCCGGGGTGCATACCAGGATCCAGATATACTGGTGTAGGAGTTCTATTTTTCGTCATTTGAAGCTGGAATTGCTAACGCAATTTCCAGCTTCAAATGACGAAAAATACATAAATGTAGTATATATTTGACGAAAATTTGTGTCATTTTATGGTTACGTTCATTGACGAATGACGACGGAAATTTCCGTCATGCATGGTAGTGAAAAGGTTAAAGACAAAGGTTATATCCATCTACAGTACACACGTTATATAACATGTTGTTGTATGTAAGTGAGTACCACTCCTCTCATGGCTGAGTTAACTATTTGATCACAACGTTCGCACTCATGCTTTAAATCTCACGGTCGATGGTTCGACCCCCAGCTTGGACATTTTCAACACTGTCTATTTACTTGTCTATTACATGTGTATATTCATGCTGACGATTTCATGTTATTGTCCATCATGAGAAAATCTACGTATTTTGTATGATATGTTTTGTGATCATGTCAGAACAGCTCCCTGTTTTTATCTACTTACTTGTCTATGATATGTTTTGGAATCATGTTAGAAGCGGTTCCTGTCAGAGTAGTGTTTCCCCCAAAGGCTGCACTATAAGCCACAGCCAGACACAATGCCTTACTGAGCCCAGTAACTCTTGTCTGTTGAGTATCTGAAGCATAATATAGTATCAGATTAGAAAGGAAATGGTGCAGATATGAGGGCTTATATTTCAAAATACAGCATTCACAAGACCAACAAAACGTGTTAACATGATATTCCTTAGACACTTCTGTAAAGGGTTAAAAGTAAAGGTGCAGGTTTATAGTCTGATATCAAATCTGAAGACCTATCATCCGACTTTACATTTTACCCCCTGGTTCATTCGTGAGCCAATTCAACTCCACGGAGAGCATACAGTCCTGCAGACGTTTCAGCGCATTGAACTTACCGTACACATTGTCATCTCTGTCCTACCAGGTACTCATTTTCACCTGAGTGAAGTGAAACATTTCAGGGTGAAGTGCCTTGTCCAAGGACACAACATCTTAACAATGTCCCAAGATTGCGAGGGGAGAAACATGATATTTCTCTGAAAATTCTGCACCAAGCGGGATTCGAAACCGCACGGCAGGCAGCGATATCAGCAGAGCGCCAGGCTCTCACCATTGCTCTAGCCATTGCGCCATGTCCCACTCTACGAGTGTGGTCCACAGTAGACACCAGGGTTGGGGTCGATTACATTTGATGATTACGATTACGATTATGATTACATGTCATTTTTATTTATCGATTACGATTACGATTATGATTATTCGTCATATTAATTATCGATTACGATTATGATTATGATTACATGTCATTAAAAATTAACGATTATGATTACACTCTATTTTTTCGATTACGATTATGATTACAATAATCATATTTCGTGATTACAGTCACGATTACGGGTGACTAAAATTATCTTAGAAATTCTTATTAATAATAATGACATACTATAGCAAACTATAAACTGATAAATAACAACAACTGCACTTGAAATAGGCCTTTGTTTTATTGTTCATATTGTGTTCAAGAATGTCAGTTCAAGAGACATAAATTATAAGCAAAATTAGGCTTGTATACATATATACATACATACAAATTGTACATGCATTGTCTTAGGCACATTGTTTTTGACATAATTGTCTTTGCCTTCGCATATTGTCTTTCGTATATTTAGTTAATGTGTGAATTGCAGCGTAAAAACATTAATTCTTCGAATCGTGCGTCTGATAGCTGGCTTCTGTCCGCTCTAAACACTTTACCAGCGAACGAGAACTTCTTGTTTTATTAGCGTCTCGTTAACTGGGCCACCCTTTAAATACCACAAAATATGTTACTGAACCTGATAAAATATTCTATTCTGCCGATTCTACTTATTATCTGCGAGTTGTGGGATAACAAAGGTATCCTTATAAATAGAATATATAGTCTACGGATTTGTTTGAAAATATATTTGATATTCGATTATTTTTTACAGTTGAACTAAAACAATCGGAGATATAATTTCGTTTTTTGACAGTTTGGCAGATGATATTAACCTTGTCGTTAAAAAATGTGTAGGGTGGATAACGCTAATAGCAAATGTAATTAGCAGTCGCGCCTGATTGCTATGCCAACAGTTGACAATGGCGAGGAGCGTCCCTCCTATTATATAATATCTATAGGCCTACCATCTTAAAAACACAAGATGCTGATCTAATATTGCTGATCCAATATTGGCCCTCCATCTGCGACGCTGGCCCAACGGTAAGCCAATATTGGGTCAACGAGCCGTGATTGCTGGGCACCCTTGTTATCTAGGACGTGCAACACGTTATGTACAGTTTTGAAGGCGAATTAAACATATGCCATTGTTCTCCCCGGCACCTATGTTAGCATTTAGATATAGTATTAATAGCTATCTTCCAATATAAATTGTGATAATATATTGATATTTCACTGCTAAGCATCAAGTGAAGGTTATTGCAAAATAAACCTATTTGAAACCGAATTGTAGCTGTAGTCATCATTTTATTCTTTAAAATAAAAAAACCTACTCAAAAATAAATATTATTATTGCTCCAGACAGTTTTAGTTGTATGAGAGCGACAAAACAATAAATTATTCACTTAAATATAAAAACATTGTTGAAATCTTCAGTAAAGGGCTAATCCAGGTGACCACACGACGATGTCAATTGTAATTAACCATATACACTCTGGAGATGTCTGCTTACAGCAATGTTACAACTTATTATTTTATTATATATTTTTAATTCACTAATATGGTTGACGGGTCTTGCAGAGGTCGTATCAACCTGCTTTCGTCAACCAAAGTTAATATTATTAATAATAACCAAAGATAATAATGACTTGTACCATTTTTTACATTTTATCCGGATGCTGGGATGCAATGGGTGCTAGGTTTATATTCATGCACGATTAGTCATCAATTGTCTACGGTACCCTTGGTCAACTATAGGTGAGAAGGCTTGGGAGGAGGGGGGGGGGGATGTAGCATGTCTGGAGACCCCCAACTAAAATAAAAAATAGCTGAGTCGCGAGGGCCTCCTACAAGTGCATGTTATGTAGTGTTTATGCACAGTCAAAATTCACAACACCAGAAACGCATCAAACGTGAGATGTCGATCCGAAGCTGGTCCAATGCCGGTCCAGCATCTACGGCGTTGTACCCAAATCAAACCAACACAAAGCTGTATGCCTATAACTATCTATACATACATACATACATACATACATACATACATACATACCTACATACCTACATACCTACATACCTACATACATACATACATACATACATACATACATACATACATACATACATACATACATACATACATACATACATACATACATACATGTACATACATATACATAAGTACGGTACATACATTGTCGAGAGATCAAAATAGAAGGGCGCAATATAGGGGAAAAGTTTAAGAGCTGCTTTTCAAATGGACCATGCATTAAAGTTTATTCATGGTAAATCCTATTCATTGCCGTGCGTATTCTGGCGATAAAATTATACACAGTGGAATAAAGTGCCGAATTAACAATATCGGGCCTATATCTATATTTGAATTGCTTTCCTCTATGAAAAAAAGTATTATACCCTGGTAGACACAACATAATATAGTGTGCTATGGGCTTCCACTAATGCTTACAGAGTCCAAGTTGGACGATATTGATGACATTTTAATCCCCGGGTGAATTTTTTTTACGAAAAATCGTTTATTTAAAAGAAAAGCCTCAAGAGGAGTTGCAGCTTTAGTCAGCGAAAAAATATCCAACAATGTGATTAACCTAAACGTTAAACAAAAAGACTTTATTTGGTTGAAATATAAGTGCGGAAATGGAATAAATGATATGAGCATTTGTTTAGCATACTTCCCACCAGAAAATTCAATTTATTCTAAAATGTCTATTTTTGATGAGATTGAGGAACATATTAATGACTTACAGGCTAAAAATGAAAACACTGACTTTTGTATTATGGTAGACCTAAACGCCCGAACAGGTAATTTTATTGACCATATAGAAACATCAAAATATGATTAATGGCAAGATGAATTTGCTTCCGACCATGCATCACTGAATCAGATTGATATTCAAGAACACAGGTCTAATGCTGATAAGTGTATAAATAACTATGGCAAGATATTAATAGAATTATGTATATGTCTTTGTATGTTTATAGCTAATGGTCGCGTCGGAGCGGATGCCACACAGAGGAAAGTCACATGTAAAGATGTTAGTTTGCTTGATTATGTGATCTGCTCCCCAACATTGTTGCAACATATAACAGAGTTTAATGTAAACGATTATGATCCAATGTTATCGGACATTCACTGTGCTGTTATTGTGTCTCTAACATGTCAGTCAAATAACAATGAATTGTATGTTGATCACAATGCTGCTCAGCCTGAGCAATCTAAATGTCGAAAAGAACCGAAAAGACCAAAATGGAAAACTGAAATGGCAAGTGAGTTTACAGAATGTTTAAATGATATTAGTAATATGATGGCTGAGCTAGACAGGCTGGACAGCACTGGATCAACTGAACAAAGTGATATTAACACGTGTGTTGACGAAATTACCCGTATTTTTTGTACAACAGCACGTGAGTTGAATATATCTGCCACGACGGCAGCAGACCTTCTGGGCCCGTAAAAACCCACACCAGCAGTGGTACAACCAAGAGTGTGAGAGCAGACGGAAAATATATGTGAGATATAAAAACAACCACAGGAAATTACGAAATAATACAAATTAAATGTTATTAAAACAGTCCGGCAGGCAATATAAGAAAGAGCTCAATAAAGCATTTAGAGACTACAAACATAAACTTGTGAACAAAATCAGAGCATTGAAGTCAACTAATCCACGTGAATACTGGTCAATTATCAATGGAAAATCAATTATTACTGAGCTGAACAAACCCTCATTAGAAGTGTTTTATAACCATTTTAAAAATTTAAATTTTGCAACACCGCACCAGGAAAACTCGTTTCAACTAAATTCATTAACGATCATTTTACAGTAGAAGAGGTGAAGAAAATGGTACGAAAAAAAACATAAGTGTTGTGGAGCAGATGAAATATTGAATGAAGATTTAAAACATTGTCCGCCTAAATTTATTATTTTGATTACTAATCCATTTAACCTTATTTTGGACAGCGGTATTTTCCCTGAACAGTGGAGTTTGGGCATCATTAAGCCTATATACAAAAACTCAGTAGACTCTAATCGCCCATCTAACTATAGAGGAATTACGATTTTTAGTTGCCTCAGAAAACTATTTTCAAATCTGTTAAACAATAGATTGACTCGCTTTGTTGACGAAAATCAACTCATTGGTCCTGCACTAGCGAGCTTCATGCCTGGCTTTTCAATTATAGACTATTTTTTTACATTAAAGACATTAATTGACCTCCATCTAAGCAAGCGTGGGCAACTTTATTGTTATTTTGTGGACAACAGCAAAGCGTTCGACACAGTGTCCCGTGCTGCACTGTGGTCCAAACTTTTAAACTCCAACGTGTGTGGCAAGATATTTAATATAATTGTGAATATGTACAAATCAGCTAAATCGTGATTGGCCGCTAATGGATTACTATCTGATAATTTTTATTGCCTCATGGGCGTACGTCAAGGAGATAATTTATCTCCTTTATTATTTTCATTATTTCTCAATGACTTACATTCATTTTTAAAATCGTCTCAAGTTAATCTGCAAATGGTGCATAGTCTTGCTGATGATGTAGAGGAAAATTTTGTAATGTTTTTAAAACTGTACTTATTATTGTACGCCGATGACGCTGTTTTGTTAGCAGAGTCCCCTGGTGATTTGCAGAGATCAATATGTGCAATGGAAGAATACTGTGATTTATGGAAGCTAAATGTAAACGTGGTAAAAACCAAAGTGGTTATTTTTTCTCGAGGAAAAACAAGGAAAATTCTCAAATTTGAACTCGGGAGAATGAATTTGAAACTGTTACACATTATAAATATTCAGGTTTGACTTTTAATTATAACGGTAAATTTACTACAGCTCAAAATAAATTATATGAAAAAGGAAACAGGGCCATATTTGCCCTACTCCGTAAAAGCCGTCAGTTGCACCTTCCAATTGACGTCCAACTTCATCTTTTTGATGCTTTAGTAGAATCAGTTTTGCTTTATGGGTGTGAAGTATGGGCCCATGAGGCCATAAACGTCGTTGAAAAATTGCATTTCAGATTTTGTAAATATATTTTATCAGTTAATATGTCAACGTGTACAAATATGGTTTTAGGAGAGTTAGGCGTGACTCCTCTTCTGCTAGACGCACAGTGTAGGATGGTGATGGTTTGGGTAAACCTGTCTAAACCATGCAATACGTCAAAACTATCAACACTTCTATTTGGAGTATTATTTAAACTGTATAATGCCAGTATTATAACATCTCCATGGATAAGAGCCATTAAAGAAATTGTAAAAGGTTGTGGCTTTCCAGGTATCTGGGAAAGCAGAGTCATTTCATGCAGTTTAGAATGTTTTAAATTAAAAGTAAAACAAAACCTGAAAGATCAGTTTTTCCAGAAATGGTCGTCCCAGGTGGACCAAAGTAGTAAATGTTTGAACTACATAATTTTTAAGTCTTTTTTGAAACTTGAACAATATCTAACAATCCTCCCTTATTGTCAACGTGTATGGATGACTAGATTTAGGTGTAGAAACCACAAGCTTCCGATTGGAGCAGGTTGTCGACATGGGGTTTTAAGAGAAAACAGAATATGTACTCATTGCAATATTGAAGTCGGAGACGAATTCCATTACATGTACTTGTTTAAATGTTCTCACTTTAATGATACACAAAAACGTTTGTTAAATTGTTTTTACTCCCGGGCACCGAGCAGTCTCAAGTTTGAGTTGTTAATGAATGTGCAGAACGAAGTCGAATAAGAAAACCTGTGTACATACGTGAAAAACATCATGAAAATTTTTAATTAAGTACAACCTTGTAAACTCAAAGCATTTGTGCCGCCTTCGTGCAATGTTGGACCAACGTCGAAGACATTGGGCTGGCGTTGTACAGATTTTGTGCAGATGTTTTGTGTTTGCTGGGAATGTAATAATAATATAATATATTGTTATTCACCTATATAATTCGCCCTGTATATAATTTGATATATAATGTATTGTTACCACGCATGCTCACCTGGCATACACTTTTCTGCTTGTTCCTTTGGATTTTTTCAGAATAAATTACTTGTTACTTGCTTCGAAACGGTATGATACCAACATACGTTTCATAGCAAGGTATTATCACATATAATCTATTACTTGATAATCTGTTTTCGTCCAGCTGCTTCTGTGGAGTGTCATTCGAAAGACATTCATCACCTGGAGAATGCAAACTCACTAGCTTCATATGTTCTTCTTCGTCCGGTAATACATGTATGCCAGATTCTGGTGAGCATAATCTTGAACATAATATTGAAATGATGTTTATATAACTCAAAATTATTGTCTTATATCATTCAAACTTTGTCAAATAATATTTTAATTTAAATTATTAAATATATTTATATAAAGATTGCTCTAATCTACTACTTTGTGAGAATTTGTATATAATTAGATGTTGTTTGGATGAAAAAGCTGACAGTCTATTTATATTTTTCATGAAATAATCGAATTTTAAAAATATTACTTTGTTTAACAACATTCACAGCTTCCACTATTTATGTATCAGGGTGTCAAATATAAATATGTGTGGACTCAAATATAAAAAATGTATTCAGTTGAGCAGATGAAACAATTTCAGTTTTACAATAATTATGAAAAGAAGTAATGAACAGCATGACAAACCTTTTAGACTCCTCTACTCTTTGATTCTCGCAATGTTCCGACAGCTGTTGGATAGTGACTTCTACAACAGGTATCATTATAGTCACCACGGCCGTATTAGTCATCCACATGGAGAGAAAGTAGGAGGGAATCATGAAGCCCAATAGTAACCTAAATAACAAAAATATTTATGCAGAAAGAAAAAAGGTAAAATCATAAAATACACTGAAAGAGTAAAATATTTTTACTGTCCGTAGAATCAAAACATAGGTATTCAAGTGATGACTTCAAATTGAAAAAAATTGTATCTTGGTTATAAAAAAAAATATTGCAGATATTTAATCCTCACAGCGCGGGAATCGACTTTAGAAGACAGATTCTGTCGTCTAAGGTCGATCCTAGCAGTGTAAGAGTAAAATATTTAAAATAACTGTAGACCCAAAACATAGGTATTCAAATGAATTGAATAGAGCTAACTAAGACATCCATGACGATTTCAAATTGAAAAAAAACTACAAATGTATTCCAGCGCTATAAGGGTTAAACCCAATTGAAAGCCACTGAAATTAATACAATTAATACAATAGCTTGTTATTAAAAATGAATTAATTGAGTTGCAAATGGAGCTTTGCATTCTAACATCAAACGAATAAATAATTATAACTGACAACTCAGCACACAATGCTGATTCGATATGAATGAAAAAAATGTGAGTTTCACTAACCAACGTGGTTTGGTGCCCAGTAATATACATGCCTTCCATGCTATCCTTTTGTGTAGGTTACATTTTTCGATGGCAATAGCCATACCCAGCCCTCCAAGCAGCATAACAGACACATCCTGAAGATAACAGCATATTTTGTAGAGCCGCTAAAACTTATTTTAAGACTCCTCCACTTGTTCCGACTTCAGTAGCTGTCCTGATAAATTGTGAATGGTTAACTTTACCATCAGTTGAGACAGGTAGAAACGCTATTTCCAACACTCCACCAAAACGACATCACACGTTCAATGTACATAAAACGTGCTGTAAAAAGTATGAATTAACAAACAAATTTATTAATGAAGCAGCATCATTGAAATATAGGCAGTTCCACTTCAAGGTTATGGTTTCGTTTCATAACCTGTCAGTTGAATAGTTGTGAGCATGTCTCTAGATATAATAGGGCACAAATTTATTTCCAGTTTATACATATTCAAAGACATTTAAACTCATATATGTTATAGATAAAAAATATATTTAAGGAATGGAGGATGTGTTGGTGTAGGCTAAATATGAGGTTGATTTATTAATCATAACAACCCTTTTTTAACTTTATGTAGTGATATAATATATTTGTTACACACCCCTCACTTCAAAGCAGCGTTGAATATATATATATGGATAGATAAAGCTAATATAAAATTCAAGTCGACTTATTCAATACGCGTTTTGCTTTACATTGAAATTTCAATTGCTCTTGATATTTTGGTTTTCACTATGTTTATATGCTCAGACCTATTCAGACATTCATCAATTAAGACTGTCATAACATTTAGTATATTAAACTTTGTTAAATGTTTTGCTATTAATCTTGATAGGGTTTGTTTCATTCTACTAATTTTGTCACTTCATTATTCACAATATGTATTGGTACAACTACAAATAAGCTGATATCATCGGCGTACAATATTGGTAATAAAGCAGATGGCAATTCAACATCATCATTTACATATAAACAGCAATGGTCTAAGTATGGATCCTTGAGTCACACCACACGTTATATCGATCATGTATGAGCAATGATTATTGGAGGAAACTCTTATATTATATAAATACTAATTTATTCAGTAAAATAGATTGATCGACAGTATGTAAAGCCTTACTATAGTTACGAATAAATCCTAGTACTAGATCACCTTCACTTATAGTTGTTGCAACTACATCTTAAACAACAATTAAGTTTGTTCCATGTTATATTTATTGGTAAAAAAAATGATGCACATTATACGTTCAAATGTATTAGCGAATACTGTTAACACAGAAACAGACATATAATTAGGCTACTTAAAATCATATTGCAATCACTTTTTTAAATAACGACATCACGAGCAGTTTTTAGCTTGAAAATATCCCATGTAAAATTAATTAATTTAAAATATGTACGAGTTGTTCAAAATATAATGACAATGTGTCCTTTTTTATGTTGGCATGTATTGTATCCCATCCTAGGATAGTTATTTTCAGTGCATTAATTATGTTGACTACTTCATCGGCAAACACAATATTGAGGAACTACAATCTGGATTCTGCTCAGCTATTTATATGAAGCAGTCTTCGAAATTTTACTAGCTATATGTTTACATACAAACTATTAAAACTGTGCAAAACTGTGCGATTTCCACAGTATTTATTGCAGCTTTAGTGTTAATACAAAAATCGTTGACCGTTGTTTTAGTTTTGTTGATTCCTTATCTAATATTATCCCAGGTTGTCGTTAAAGGTTGTCTTTAACAGTCTCACTTAATATTGTATGAAATTTGCTAAATAATAATTATATTTATTTTGAATATTTATATTAAGCTTATCTATGCTCACATATGTCTATTTCATTGATTCAGGAATACATAGATGTTCCACGTGTTATGAATGTAAATTAATAGGCCCTACTGAATATAGAAATATGATAACACTGTAGTATATTCCGTTAATTATATTTTTGCCATTTATGTCGTTACAGAAAATATTTTTTTTGAATTTCTGCAGACTATTGTGAGTCAATTAATAAGAAAAAGAATAGGAGTACGTAGCTTCAAAGAATCCAGTATTTTATATATATTTATCAGGACTCAACAGGCTAATGTTGAAATGAACTGTTATATATACAGTTTTGTTTTCATTTCAAATAACACTATTTTTTTGGAAACTAAGTATATATCTTGTTTAGGTTGCTGAAATGGTTTGCAATGCACATTTTGAAATGCACTGTTTAGTTCAAATGTGGGCCATCACGTAGTTATGTGAAAGTTTTGGTTAATAAAAATTATGAACATATTAACTTACCTTATCTCCACGCATTAACGTGCATGCACTTATATTTGAAGATGCACTTAGTTTTCGAAAATAAGTGCATGCACATATATTTTAACACAAAAAATATTTCAAGGGACAGAACATGCACTTTATTTATATCGAATATGAAATGATCTTGGCAAAAATGTCGCAACATACATGTATGTCTATATGAAATAAACTAAAACATAGTAAGTTATTTCTTTTGCACCAATAATGGTATAGCTTAATACATTACAATAGGCCTATCATAATCATATTATTATTTAACACGGTATATAAATGCATTACATACATTTCTATATCATAATCATATTATTATTTAACACGGTATATAAATGCATTACATAAGAAACAACATAAATTATTTATATTTATTAAATTTGATCTTAAATCAGTCAGGCGTAAATAGCCGTTCTACCTTACACTATTGTCATCACTACCGTCTCAGCTGTCGTCAATATGTTGTCAATAGCTGTGAACAATTCGACCCAACGACAAACCTTGGATGACATCTGAAATACGCCGACTTATCAGAAAACGACAAAAACTTTTTAAACGACGCTATAACTCAGCGGTTGACAGAGATAATTATAATCGGATGCGAAACAATATAGTGACCTTAATACGTTTAGCTAAACTTAGTTATGAACTGAAACGAGAAAATATAGTATCTAACCCAACTTTAAATGTTAAACAATGGTGGAAAATAATAAAGTATGAAATAAAAGGTTCCCAACAGAGTGGCATACCTTTCTTGGAGTCTGGTGGAATGACAGTTGTCGATGACTGTCAGAAGGCTAATTTAATAAATAATTACTTCGTGGAACAATCAACAGTAGATGATGACAATATGGGACTTCCAGATATTCCTATCCTTAACTATCCCCAAATCGATGATATTGTTATTAATGAAAATGATGTATACAAATTATTATGCAATCTTGATGTGAACAAAGCGACAGGGAATGATCAGATTGGCAATAAATTACTAAAAGAGGCTGCTCCGTCAATATCTAAGATCCTGAGTAAAATCTTCAACACCTCAATACAAAACGGAAAATATCCACAAGTATGGAAAAACGCATGCGTTATACCTATTTTTAAAAAGGGATCTCACTCAAATATAAATAACTACAGACCAGTTTCTTTGCTACCTTGTGTATCTAAAATATTTGAAAAATTAGTATTTAACCATATCTTGAATTACCTAAGATTACACTCTGTTATTACAGCAAAACAGTCCGGTTTCATTCCAGGCGACTCTTGCGTGAACCAACTTCTACACATTTCTCATAAAATTTATCAGGAACTAGACAAAAATAACTCTGTGAGGGCAGTTTTTCTTGACTTTACGAAGGCCTTCGATAAGGTCAGTCATAAAGGTTTGCTATATAAACTAAATCGCTGCGGTATAAAAGGAAATATGTTAAGATGGATGAAAGATTATCTATCAGACAGAATGCAAAAAGTGATATTAAATGGTAAATCATCCTCCTGGAAAAAAATTACTGCAGGGGTTCCTCAAGGTTCGGTTCTCGGTCCCCTTTGTTTCCTAGTCTATATAAATGATATTGTTGAAAATATAAACAGTCATATATTCCTTTTTGCAGACGATGCCTCTTTATTCAGAACAGTTGATGAAGTGTCTCTTCACGAGGACACCCGATTATTAAATGAAGATTTGAATCGTATTTCTCTCTGGGCAAATCAATGGAAAATAATAATTAGCATACCCAAAACAATAGCAATGATATTCTCACGTAAGAAACAACCACCCCAAGAACTACCTTTAATTTTAAATAATAATAGGCTGAAAAATGTAAAGCAGCATAAACATCTAGGCATTACTTTTACTCAAAATATGCAGTGGACAACCCATATAGACAATATAGTATCCTCAGCAACCACCAGGATTCATCTTATGAAAATTGTTAAATATAAATGGTCACGTAATAGTCTTTTAATATGTTACACAAATTTTATCCGGCCAATAATAGAATATGCTAATGTTGTGTATGCAAATTTATCTATTCAGGACAGCAATAAATTAGAAAACATACAAAATGAAGCTATGCGAATAATAGCAGGAGCTAAGCGTTTATCGTCAAATACAGCATTATTAAAAGAAACAGGCTTTAAAACTCTCGCTAAACGCAGGAAATCTCACAAGATGATTGTTTTTTCCAAATGTATTCACGGGAAACTGCCATCACTTATAACGACAGAATGTATGCCCACTCAACTCCAATCCAGAAACACACGAGCCGCATCATCAGTCACATTTAGAATACCCAGAGTTTCTTCCCCAGCTGTGCCAAAACATACAACACACACGATACTAACTTTAGATCTGCCACACTCACAAAACAGATAGCACACTACAAACACGAAATAAAAATTACACGCAACGGCTACTTCTCACTCAACCATAGACATATACAAATAACACTAGCTCAAATTCGCTTAGAATTTAGTAACCTCAATAAGCATTTGTCCGCGAAAGGATGTTTAAATAGTTCCCAATGTGAATGTACAGAAGCAGTTGAAACCCCTCTCCATTATTTCCTTAAATGTAAACTTTACAATATGCATAGACCGATAATGATGCAAACCTTAAGTAAATATGTAAATCATGTTTCAGACTCCACACTGATGCATATAATTCTAGAAGGGAATGGAAACGAATTTGAAAATGTAGAAATAATAACAGCTGTATCAGACTTTATAAATAATACTGGGCGATTTATCTATTAATTCTATCAACTATTTGACAACTTCTCTTAATTTATATAACCTTTTCATCTATAAACATGGTAACATATTTATGCAGATTTCATTTTACTTTATTTTATTCTACTGTTAAGCATCGGTATCATATAATTTGCATGCCGATATGTTGTTATCCAGTTGATTATGAACTACTTCATTATTATAATTTGCACATATCATTGCACACTTTTATTACACACTTTGTACTACTACATAGTACTATAGATTATTTCTACTGTAGTAACATCTGTATCGTACTTCATATATAATGTAGGAATATTTGACTAGCTATTTTTTCATCACCTATTTGACCACTTTTTTATGGTTAACATAGCCTGTTCATCCATATTTATGTAGACTTCATTACACTGTCAAACACCATAATTTGCATGCCGCTAATCAGTTGATTATGCACAACTTCGCTGTTACAACTTGCACGTATTATTGCACACCTCTTTTGACGACCACTCACAATTTAATTAACCTATTCATTTGTAATATATTTATGCATACTTCATTTTACTTTTTACTTTGTATTATTGTATTACTACATAATTGAGCAACGCTTTTGAGGAGCGTATATTGTATTAGCTTCTGCTATTGTACAATCCTCGCTAAATAAATATGTTTATACTAATAGCTGTGAACAGACGCGCTCACGCCCTTACTGGGGATGAGGAGTGTACACTTTGTGTTATCAAAACATATACCGTACTCTCTGAATGAGCGCTGGACGATGCTGCGACGTAACTGTCCAGTTCGGGCAAGGAGTCTTTCACCCTGGTGGTTTCAAAATCGAAAAACAAGTTGTTTGTTTAGATGGGTATCTACATGCTTAGAATGGGGATAATTCAATATATGATCAGTTGGTATTAGTTTATTTAGGTCTTTAAATATGCTTCATATGTAATGTATCATATACGAACATGATTATAACATTATAATACAATTTCGAATGTGAATAATCACAAACCTATAACGATACAAGTTGATAACAAGAGTTTTTTGAAGTATCATAATGAGCGACAAAGTCACTGAGAATAGGGGTGCACTTAGTTTTCGAAAACAAGTGCATGCACTTTTATTTGCACATAAATTAATTTCAAAACATCCCCAAAACATGTGATATTCACTTACAAGTGCATGCACGTTTATGCGCGGGGATACGGTAATTGTTGTTTTGTGCTCAACCTAAAACCATTCCGATATGGGATTAATTCGGAGCCTTGTCGGTAAGGTTTGGATTCAAAATATGTTTCTATCACTGTACGAATGAAGATAGTTTGGAACTAGTAAGCCAAATACTTTGTACACAATTTTTAAATTATTCACAGATGCATTTTGTCGAAGTCTAGAATTATTCCAGTTGCTAAACCACAGAAACATAAAATTGCTGTAATATGGCTATTGCCTCTGATAGAACATCAGTTAATGGGATGAGGGTGAAATGGTTACTCAGACTGAAGGGAGATGTAGATTCAAAGTAACTTACTGAAAAATAGTTATTGGCCACTTGCTTTGATGGCACAACACCAAGAGCTGGGAAGAGAAGCAGTGGTATTATGGATGTAACAGCTATAGGTAAGGCTTCTGTCAACCAGTAGATGGACATCATTAGTAAAACATAACCACAGCTCGCCATCTGAACAAATGCAATAAATAACGTATGCATACAATATATATAAAAAAAGCTGCTTGCCTTGTAAAATAAATTAAATTACATTTACCACACCCATATCCTTACCGGCTGAATGTGTGTCATCGTATTTATTATTATACAGGTGCATGCTCCAAACTGTTGTCTTGAGCATGCAGTACCCATTTCTATGCGGTGAGAAAGTTTAACAATAGCATATTTACCAGGTAAATGTTATAATATTTGGGGCCACGTATGGGTCATAACAACTCTTTGCTCTATACATGTTAACAGTATTAACACCCATGGTGACGTCTTAACTGAATTGATGACATTTGAGCAAAATATTGAGCAATTTAGCTAATTAATATTGCGGTTTAAAAAAAATACATTTTTTTACAAAAATTTTGTACTTATAAGCCAGAAATGCCTATTTTCTGCAAAAATACCCAGGCAAGAGTTTCGACTTTCAGCCCATGGTCTATTAAGACTGCAATTGGCAAGTCTGGTTTTCTGGTTGTCGAGAATGCTTGCAGGAAGTACATTGCGAACACATCATACCAACAGATAAGTTATGAGACCCAGGCTAGGCTATATATTTGGCTAGTCTAAGTAGGCCTAATTAGCTTTGTAAATGTAAATGATGCCAAAAATAAAACGTTCGGTGATGTACAATCTTAACCATATTTTATACTTAATTTTTTTGTTATTATGTCTTAAAACTACGATTATATCATTTTTTGTTGTTACAGTAGTGTTTATTTTTGTAAGAAACGGCCATTTCGGAATTTGTGACATTTTCATGGTAAAATGATGGTATGTTTTTTAAAGCAAGAATAATAAAAAATATCATTTGAATAAACATCACACATCACAATTCGACCATTTTTGCTACAGCGATACACAACTTTAAAAGGATGAAATTTCCTCTTATTTGCTTAAGCTTAGATCAACCATTTTCAAATCTTGACCTCTAAACATTCATTTCATTCCCAATAAAAGTGATGCTAATACACTACCTTTAAAACGAGTATGATCGTGATTAACGACGAAACGGTTTTACAAAACAGGCATGTGTAATATAATGATATTCTTCTCTCAGCAGGAAAGGATGATCTCGTGTTGTTTTAACGTTGGTTCAATGGCTTAGACTAAACTAACATCGAGTTGATGTATCGTGTTTGCAGTGATTGTTCTCCTAATAAAAAAGGAAATCATTCCTGATGTAATAATCTGCTACACCTGGTTCATACATCCATCCCATGCTGTACTGGTCATACCACATACCTTGGACTGGGCGATGATAGGTAAAGGTGAGAGAACTAGAGGAGTGATGAACAAAACCAGAGTTCTCCATGACGTCACTGCACGACGAAGGCAGGTTATCTCCATTAATCTACAATCATAGCATATAGTCAGTGATTATTAATGCTTAAAGTCACCTTTGCATTTTTCCCTTAGCCCTTTAACCGCCGGTGTCGCATATATTCGGGTTTTCATTTTTTTTATTAACTTATTAAGTACCACCTTTTAAACATGTGACAAAGATAAAATGTTACATCAATCAGCAATAATTATTTGAAAACAATTGACCTCCATTTTGCCGAATCTGAATAATTTTCACTCACTTGAAGTTGTGGATCGCGTCAGCGAGACACAACTTCAAGTGGGTGAAAATTCAAGTTGAATAATTTGGCGGTCAAAGGGTTAAAGGCGAAATTAACAGTGAATTTGGTAGATTTGCATTTATTTGGTATATATTGAACGTGGTAAGTTGTTTGCAGCCCCTTTTAGTTGTAGATCTTAGTAGGTAGACACAACAGTTTACGATGTGACGATGAGCACAGACTAACATAATGATATATGTATCTGAAATATGGTCAGTTTCGAAAATATCATGGAAATATACACGGTATCGCAAACATAATTAAAATCATGTTAAGTGACATTACCATAATAAAACTTGATAAAGATACATTGCGACTATAACGATATATTGGAAATATAAATGCAATGGAATGATAACTAGTTAAAGGGACTGGCCCAGGCTAAAATCATCAAAAAATCGGTTATTTTATTTCGGGTTTTTATTAGGACCATATGATGTGAACATGTACATAGACTAGAACTGCCATTTTTTATAATTTTTGTGCTGCGCATTCATCAGTTAGACTAGATATAGAGACGAAATTCACGTATTTCCTATTTTTGACATGGTTGTCAATAATTAGAAATCAGGAATTTCGTCTCTATATCTAGCCTAACTGGTGAATGCGCAGCACAAAAATTATAAAAAATTGCAGTTTTAGTCTATGTACATGTTTACATCATATGGTCATATTAAGAACCCGAAATAAAATCACCGATTTTTTGATGATTTTAGCCTGGGCCAGTCCCTTTAAAGTAAAATTAAGTGGCATTGCCAATACATGACAATATGGGTGTATATGTTCCACGCACATATGTAGGTAATTTTACTCACTTGAAGTTGTGAGCCGCGACATTAATATTTTTTTTTAATTTAGCGCTTTAAGGGTTAACTCTCACAACACGGGGATGGATTTTAGTCGTCAGAATGTGACGTCCGTATACGCCAGATTCTGACGTCTAAAGTCGATCCCCGCAATGTAAGAGTATTTTTTTATAATGATCGTAGACCCATAACACAGGTATTCAAATGAATCGGGAAGAGCTAACTAAAACATTTATGCTGATTTCGAATTAAATAAAACCCTTCGGTCTCCATGGTTTACATAAAAAGTCTTCAGCGCTTTGAGGGTTAATATTTGTTTTCATTTAACGCTTTAATTATCGACTTGTAGTGGATGAAAAAGACATGAAGTGGGTGACAAATTAAAAAATATACTGTTATATTTAAAACAGTTCCATGAATTTTTTTGTTCTAAAACCACCAGGTTTCAGGAAATTAGGCCATTCTGAAGAGATGCGATATTATGCTTTAATAGTTCGTGAGGGCTCAAAGGGCTAAGAGTTTGTTTCTACGGAATAGATTTATTATATATATGTCCCATAGCAATGATAGCGTGCCTGACAATATCGCGACGTCAAAAAAAATTGTATTGCGAATATATAAAGATATGGGTCTATAATTACGTCAAATTAACCCTTAAAGCGCTGAGTTAATTTGTGAAAAACATCGCAACTAAAGGGTTGTTTTTAAATTAAAATCATCATAAGTGTCTTAGATAGGTCTCTCCGATTTATTTGAATACGTATGATATTGGTCTACGGCCATTACAGCTTTCTTTTACTTTTACAATGCGGGGATCAACTTTAGTCGTCAGAATCTGACGTCTACAGACGTCAGATTCTGACATCTAAAGTCGATCCCGTCACTGAAAGGGTTAAATTGTTTTGCAAATATATGAATATTTGAGTCTTTATGATTCCCGTAAGTAATTATAGTCATTTTAAGTACCGCGACCCACATTTTTTTTGTAAAAATATAACTGTTTAATTTAGCGTTTTAACCTCGTCAACGGTTAATATTTTCCCACAGAATAGATCTATTGACGTGTTTGATAGAGTGCACATACATGTCTCAATTCACACTTTCAAGTGGATGAAAATTACTCGTATTTGTTTAATGTAGAACAAACATTTGCAAATTTTAATTTTATAAACACACATTCATTCCCAATAACTGATTTGATGAATTAACCCTTTCGAGCCTGAGTTACAATTGTCATCTTCATCCACTACAAGCCGCGAATTGCTGTCGCAATTCTCGACTTGTAGTGGACAAAGACGATTGGAAGTGGGTGACAAATGAAAAACATATATTGTTATTAATAAAACAGATCGTTTTGATAACTGGGGTTGAAAATGCTTGTTCTAAAACCCCTATGTGTAGGAAATAAAGTCATTGTTTTGAGATACAAAAGTATGCTTTGATGCACCGTGAGGGTTTAAAGGGTTAAATACGTGATTGACGCTGTAACCCTCTAACCCTAAAGCAAGTTATTTAATTACAATTTTCATTCACTTGAAATTGTATCCATGGTTTATACAAAGAAATTTCGGCGCTTTAAGGTTTAGGCCCTAATAGTCAGGGAAAGTTAGAAAAAAGACTAGAACAAACTCTTTACCAAAATATTTTAGTACCACGGTCTTGTATAAGGTCTGGACTAGCCACACAAAATTTGTTTACTCTGGATATTCATAGGAGGATTTTTAGGAGGGTAAAATCCAAGATGGCCGAAGATCTCACAGAAATAACATAGGAAGTGATAATTAATCATCAATTTGTTTACACATGTGCTGATTGAAGGATTGTAAGTTGTTTTACAATAAATAAACGACATGAAAAAAATCGAAATGGATGCCAATTTTTTCATTGAGGGAACATTTTTTGTGCCTGTCTGTAGTCTTTGTCTCAAATAAAACTTCATTTCACTTTCCATTTTGTGTTTTTCGAATTTGTTATGTTTCATATTATTTTTGATATTATTTGAAATTATTTTCATAACCTTTGGATGTGGCTTTGATAAGTTTATTAGTCTAGTCGAAAAAATAAGATTCCGGTGCACCCGCGGAAATATACTTCTAATTGGTGTATTTAGCTTGGAAAAAAACATAGAAGACGATTCGCTATGTTAACAAGCTGAAATATGTCCCACGTGCCATTTTTATGCAAATTTGTGCCGCCAGTACCGAAAAATGTATATTGAGTTATAGCTCGGTCAATATCACAGATAATTTACTGATCTTTTAAAAAGTGATCACATCCTCCTTAATAATTATCTCAGACACTGGATAGGTGATTTTGACCACTTACAAACTGATGTCAGCCACTGAAGCAACTTTAAAAGTGATCTGAGCCACTTCAAAAATGATCTTGGCCACCGAAGAAGACACAGCCACTTTAAAATTTATCGCAGTCACTACACAAATGATCTTAGCCACTGAAAATGTGACCACAGTCACTTTAAACGTTGTCTCATACACTCGAAATGTGATCTTGGCAGATAAAGAAGTGACCGCAACCACTTTCAAAGTTATCGCAGCCACTACATAAGTGATCTTAGCCGCCGAAGAAGTGATCACGTGCTCCCTAATAATCATTTCAGCCACTACAAAGGTGATCTTGGCTACAAACAAACTGTTGTCAGCCACTGAGGCTACTTTAAAAGTTATCTAATCCACTACAAAAGTGATCAAGGCCACGGAAGAAGTGACCACAGCCACTTTACAAATTATTTCAGCCACTATAAAAGTGATCTTAGCCACATAAGACATGATCACATCATCCTTACTAATTTTCTCAACCTCTACAAAGGTGATCTTTGTCACTAACAAACTGATGTCAGCCACTGAAGCCACTTTAAAAGTTATCTAAGCCACTACAAAGGTGACCTTGGCCACAAACAAATTAAACTTGGCCACCAAAGATGTCATCACAACCACTTTGAAAGTTATCTCACCCACTACATAAATGATCTTGACCACTGAAGAAGTAATAGCAGCCTCTTTAAAACGTATCTCAGTCACTACAAAGGTGCTCTTGGTCACTAAAAAAACGATGTTAGCCAACAAAGAAATGATCTACAAAGATTATATTTACCACTGAAAAAGTAATCAGAGCCACTTTAAAGGTTGTCTCATTCACTACAAAAGTGATCTTGGTCACGGTAGAAATGACCACAGCAACTTACAAAGTTATCTCAACCATTATATAAGTGATCATAGGCATTGAAGAAGTGATCACATCCTCCTTGAAAATTATCTCAATCACTACAGAGGTGATCTTGTCCACTAACACACTGATGTCAGCCACTTAGAAAGTGATCTCGGTCGACCAAAGTGATCTTAACCACTGAAGACGTGATCACAGCCACTTTAAAAGCTATCTCAGCCACTACAAAGCTAATGACTCACCAGTGTTGTTAATGGAAGCTAATTCAAAATATGTATTGAACACACAAGCCATATCACTGGGATTGTTGGCGCTTAGACCTTCATGACAATTTGTTCTATGAATATTTTTGGGGTTTTCGATCTACAATAAGACCAGCATCATTTAGGATTTTCCTTTAGTGTTTCAGACAAGTCAGCAATGAACTGGTTGTGCTTGAACTGCAATAATTTATGTAATTAATTTCTCACTTTTCTAAATAAATTTTAATTTTTTGAACTTCTTAGCTATTGTCCAAGCTTGCTTTTTAGACGTCTCACTTCAGAGTCAAACCAAGGTGGTAAATTCCTGGGGGTACATTTGATCTTCTTACATCATCGTAGCACTAGGGCCGATATTCCCAGATCAGATCAACATCTATGTTATTACACGTAGTACATTCGACTGTCTGGAGCATTTTACTCAACAATGCTCCTAGCTTATTCCAATATACGTTTTTACACTACAGAGACACTATAATTATTACAAATACATCTAATAGAGACAAAATAAAATATTGTTCTTAATTACGAAATGCAGACCTGTTCACATTTAACAATAGTAATATCGACAACTTAATATTTGCATGTTGCACTTCTCAAAACAAAAAGTCAAGCGTGAGCATTTACTGATCATTATCGTGCTTTGCTGTTTTTGGCGGCCATGTTGGTTTTTCTCCTGCTAATAGTATTTTCGTTTATAAATAATACTACATTTAACGTAGCTGTCTACCGACGGCTGATCAAATGTAGGGTAAATTAGCATGCCCTGACAAAATCTATCTGGTTTCGATATTTTTCAATACCGATTTCGGCCATCCTACATTTTGCTCTGTAACAAAACCTCCTATGACAGTTGAGCGTAAACAAATTGTCAGAAGTTAGCTAAGACCCTATACTAAGCAATGGTAAAAAAAAAATTGGTAAGGAATTTGACTTAGGTTTTGTTGAAAAATCGCCTAACTTTCCCTGACTATAAGGATGAACGAAAGCATGTTAGTATTTGTCCACGGATTAAATTTATTGACTTGTCCCATGGCCTTGATATCGTGGTCTATTCAAATACAATATGGCATTACTTATAACAGTTGGGTTAGCAATATAATTTGTCTAATATAAGGTAATAAAGTTCACATAAATATACTGATATATATGTGTCTGCTATGGTTTAAAGTGTAGAATTACTCACCTGTTGTTGATATTAAGCTTTGTAATGTGTCTTAGATGTATACGGGTGGAGATATTGTCCTGGTTTGTATCTCAGAACACGTCTATTTGCGGCTGACAGAATGACACTTTTTATTGTACTGATATAATACGACTACATTAAAGTGAGGGCTCCATTATCCCGCATTCCAGGTCACACATGACTTGTTCTAAAACCTGTCTATGTCGTTGATCAGCACCTCGGACAGTGCACCAACGTATAAACAACGTCGGTTCAGCTCCCAGTGTTAGCTGTGATACGGTACAACTCTTGGTGTACACATTTATCACTTGCCAGTTTTAATTTATTTTATGCCGCATTTACTATCTGAAAGGCCAGCATAACATTACTGAAATAGTGTATTATCGCTTCACAACTAGACCGGTAATAAAGAACAACTGCGTGGAACTTGTTGGCCCACCGTCTGTGACCCTAGTCAACTTCACAGCAACAATAACTCTTTGTGTACAGATTTACAGCTTTGATTTACCGTTGAAACATCGGCTCACTATACCTGTGGACGTTTGAATAAAATACGAAGACTAGTAAAGATACCGCTTCATATATAGCCGAGCAGAATGCAGATTATATTTTCCTCAATAATGGTTCAGTAGATGAAGTAGTCAACATAATAAATGCATTAAAGGTGTAGTCAACTGTCAAAATTCGCGGGACAAGGGTCCCCCAGAAGGCAATAGTGCCCTTGGGTAAGCCAAGGCCCTATTCCATAATAATACTAAATATGCGTTTCATACCCAAAGCCTCATTAAGAGCAAGTTCTCAAATCACAGCAAGTTCATATATACTTGAGCGACATCTATGATGTAATAATTCAAAGCCCTTGTCTTTTGCCCCTACTTGGTCGCCTACTTGCAAGCAAACTGACTGTATTACTGCGGGGATTTGGAAACTGCTTGACCCCCAAGTTTGTATTGTCACCCAGTAAACACAAAACATTTGCATGACTTTATGCAATGTTGGACCAACGTCGAAGACGTTGGGCCGACATTGCATAAATGTCATACAAATGTCTTGCATTTGCTGGGCAGGAGGACTTTCTCTCAAACATTGTACATTTATCTAATGTTGGTTCAATGTTGGGCCAGCGTCGCAGACGTTGGCCTAACATTAAAACAGCATTGGATCAATGTCCCGTTTAAGTAGTATCTTGTAATCAGTTCAGTGGCTATATTAATGCTGTCAATCTGTACTCAATAGGCTACTGTTGGCCTACACTTGACCGTCCCAGGCATGCGCGTTTTGAAGCTGAATGATTCTTTAAAATATCTAGCCCATGATGGGATGCAATACATTCCTATGTGATAAAGGATACATTACCATTATATATTTCAGGAAATAATTTATCAATTGTAGAACGAGTATTCCTGTGTGAGCTAAAACTGCTCGTGTTATCCCTATTTATAAAAGTGATAGCAATATGATTTGAAGTAATTATATGTCTGTTCCTGTGTTAACAGTATTCAGATATTTGAACGTATAATCTACGGCAAATTATTTATTTTTACAATAAATATAATGTTCTGTATAAGTACAAATGTAGTGCGAACAAACTTAATTACAGATACAATAATTACAGCAGCTATACGTAAAGGTGACCTCTTATTATATATATATATTTTTTAGTACGGCGTTTGATACTGTCGATCATTCTATTTTACTAAATAAATTATTATTTTCATAATAGGAGATAGTTTCTTTCGAAATTCACTGTTCATATACGAGCTAGATCACTTGTGGTGTGCCTCAATGATCAATATTTGGATCATTGGTAGTTTTGTTATACGTGAATACTATTGTTGAAGTGCCATCTGCTTTGTTACCAATATTGTAAGCCGATGATATAAGTTTATTTATGTTTGTACTAATACATAACGTGAAGACTGAATTAACAAAAGTAGTAGAATGATTGAACTGTAGTAAATTATCTTTAATTATTTAACAAATTTAAATATATTGTATTCCGATCCATAATAAATTTCCCAAATGCAACAACCCCTGTCAAGATTAATAAAGGAGCATTAAGCAAAGGTAAATTTACGACATGGGGCTCATAATTGACGAATACCTGCATTGGTCTAAACATATTAACACATTGAAAAGCAAAATCTTAAGAGCAATTACAATTTAATTGTAAAGCAAAGCATGTTTTGAAGATATCAACATTCCTTACACTTTTTAACAACCTAAATTATCCATATATATATATATTCCTTATTGCTTTGAAGTGTGGAGTGATTGTCAAATATATATCAAACCATTAATTAAAGATATGTTACGATTATAAAATCAACCTCATAGTTAGCCCACACCAATCAATCCTCCATGCCTTAAATATATTAAATATCCATAACATATATGAGTTTAAAGTGTATTTTTACAATTATTAACTGGAGATGATAAATGCGCGTGGCTGAAAAACTTTGAAACAGAATCATAACATTAATTGACTAGAACTGTCCATGAACTGTACATAAACATTGAATGTGTGATGTCGTTTTGGTGGATCCAAGGGAATGTGTTGGAATTATAGCGTTTGTAACTGTATCAACTGAATGTTGTTAACTATGTTTGTTTGGTAGTTATATATATCAAACTAAATAGCATAAAGCCAAACTTACACTGCACGAAGCCGGGTAAATAGCTATAAAGGCAACTGACTGAAATTATGAAAGATTGGCCGATGAGGAGTTGCAGAATGTATGCAAACCTGTATCATCCCAACAACCACGAAAACTAGGACCAACAAGGACAGTATTGGAAGAATAGAAAGCAAATGTGATCAAAGCAGGTTTTTCTTGGTACGAAGTAGGAGGATATTGATGCCAAGGGTACTTTGGCGTTAAATCATGAGCCTACCATTGCTAAATTCTACACTGACAGGCTACTGCTATGGAAAAACGTCACGCTCAATTACTAGATGGATCTCCACGAGCGTGGTGTACACCAGCATAGGCCGAAGTGGCGAACCAACAGTGATGGTCACCAACTGGTCACACACGGCAGTCTGTTAGGCGACGGTCATTTTTACGTCACTGTCTACTTTTAGAACACAGGCATAGTGTTAATACAATGATTCAACTTTATGGCCTGGGTTGAAGAAGATGTCAGCGTCATTAAAATAATGGTGGAAACTCAACAGGATGTTGTGAACGTGACGCTAGCTAACAACAGCAGTCTACTGTATAACTCTGGTCACCTGCCTGTCACCAGTACACCAGCTGGAGATACCTCATCTGTGATAGTACACATAATGGTGTGGCTAGAATATCACGCAGATCTGCACAACCTCAACGACTCTATGTGTCTGATATCACATCTATCACCTGCCGTGGCATAGACAGTCAAAGCCTGGTGTCAGATATCTGCTATTGTTACGGCTCTAGTGAGAAGTCGCTCTCATCTGAAACAACAGACTCCTCCAGTCTGAAAAGTTGGTCATCTAGAAACAGTATCAGCTCCAACTCTGCATCCTCGCGGCCTGCTTCAAACTCTACCACTTCAACGATGTCTTATTTATCTACAGATGCCCCACAAGCAGAATGTGGGTCGTGTATTGATCAAGCTAAATAAATTAGTCAACTTAAAAAAACAGGCTGATAATCTATTAAGCAAAAACATCAGCCTTGCTGATGCTTGTACACAGCGACGCTTGGAGATAAGCTGGATACAGTCAACTACAGCCTGAGGGACCGACTGTCTAGTGTTGAAGAGAAACACGACGTGTTGGCTGCCAAGATTACCAGCATGGATGATATAACAACCTGACAGGAGGTGAAAGACAGAACACATTGTCGTCAATCTCAACAGCACACGCCACTTCATGTGATACCTCCTCCCCTCCCTCCCCCTCTTTTACATACTGTCCCCACTAACATATCAATCGAAAAACTCCACAGTTATATACAGGTATTGTGTCAACAGCTGAGAGTTGTCTTTTCTGATAACAATGCTGATTCTACTCAACAGATGCCAGATACCTATCGTCTGAGAAATTGTGACGGGTTACATTTGAACACGCGGGGACGTAAGGCGCTGAGTGATAGCCTTGTTAATGTGATCATATCTTCTAGGATGTCTGTGGCTCCTCCGGCAGCGCGATGTCGACCTCAACATCAACAAGTACAACATCCTGGAAGCACAAAAGTAGTGCGCATAGCCAGCATTTATCCCAGTCTGTGCTAAATCAACCACAGAAGGATCGTCAGTTGCCGAAGCAATTCAAACAGGCTAAGGATCATATTGTGAGTTCGAGACAAAACCATCGGTCAGTACAACAACCTGGACGTTTTGCCAAACAGAAGAGGGACCAGCCTCGACGTGTAGATGCTGGCTCTCAGCAATCTCCACCACCACTAAGTCAAAGACGCCCTGACACACATGTACAAGAGACATATCTGTTGTATCATACTCTCATCAACCATAGTGTATGTATCCTGCTCCTTTTCTCCAAAACAGACTGCTAATGAGAGACAAAATGACTCCATGTCAAAATGAGTTCTGTTCAGCCGCTTCGAATGATAGCACCTCAACAAAACAACATAGTGTCGGTTGATTGATTGATTGATTGATTGATTGATTGATTGATTGATTGATTGATTGATTGATTGATTGATTGATTGATTGATTGATTGATTGGTTGGTTGGTTGGTTGGTTGGTTGGTTGGTTGGTTGGTTGGTTGGTTGGTTGGTTGGTTGGTTGGTTGGTTGGTTGGTTGGTTGGTTGGTTGGTTGGTTGGTTGGTTGGTTGGTTGGTTGGTTGGTTGGTTGGTTGGTTGGTTGGTTGGTTGGTTGGTTGGTTGGTTGGTTGGTTGGTTGGTTGGTTGGTTGGTTGGTTGATTCAACCAATTAATGAGGAAATAAAACAAACACAGCAAACAACTCTAAACATGATGTGATAATCTTACAACAAAACGGATATTTATTTAATTAACACGTTTAACAATAATCAGAGCAAATTAGTAAACATGATATGGTTAAGACAGTTTCAAATTAGATACCAGATCTAACAAATAACAAAGCAAAGACGCTGACGGATTTAATCAGGCGACTGTAACGGGACCGAAGAGGAAAAGGGCCTTCAACAGGAGCCCATGGAACTTCGGGGATATGTGGCAATGTAGGAGTGACAGGGTCTAAACTCAAAGAAAGAGGAGCGGTTACAGCTTCTAATTGTAGGAGCAGCTGAATCTATCGAGTATAAATTATTTTCTTATCTCTTACTCAGTGCACATGTCCATCTTTTCTTGGATAACCCCGTTCAACCAGACCTAAAGGCCACACAGTGAGCGAAGTCAACTATTCCTATTTCATCAGGACACCTACTGACGTCGCACAACGTGAAGTCTTTAAATAATCGTTAAATTTTAGTGGCTCGACTAAAGTTGCTGCTATTTTCAGGACGTATCTGTTATGCTTCTTTGAGGGCTGGGTATGGCTATTGTCATCGAAACATGTAACCTACACAAGAGGATAGCATGGAAGGCATGTATATTACTGGGCTGGTTAGTGAAAACTCACATTTTGTTCAGTCATACTCAATAATAATTTGGTGCTGAGTTTCTAGTTATAATTATGTATTCGTTTAATGTTGGAATGTATAGCTTCATTTGCAACTAGATGTATTCATTTTTAATAACAAACTATTTTAATAATTTGATTAATTTCAAGGGTTTTTAATTTGGTTTAACACCCTTAACCCTTGAAGCACTGAGCTATTTTTTTATTTAAAACAATATACACCAGGGTTCTATTTTAATTTGAAGTCATCATTTGAATACCTATGTTTTGGGTCTATTGTCATTATACATATTTTACTCTTTCAGTGCGGCGATCGACTTTAGACGGAAGAATCTGAGATCTATTGACGTCAAATGCTTAATGTAATGGATGTGTACATCGGTCTAGTTGACAGAAAGTTTATTTTAACTTATGGTTCAATTTCATGAAGATTTTACGTTGACATATCTAAATAAAGCAATATAAATAGCCAGACACAAGAAAACGTCTGCTCCATGAGTTTATTCGAAGAACATGTAGAAAAAAACCAGCTTGGAAATGCTGCCTTTCGATTCTAATACTAATGCTGTTTTGGCTTGTGTTTTATCTTTTTTCTTTCTACATACATATTCGTGTTGTTTAGGTTATTATTGGGCTTCATGATTCCCACCTACTTTCTCTCCATGAGGAATTTAAAATATGTGTCTGTTCGTTACCCATATTCTAAAGCTGTAATTGTTTTATTTGTTTAACTGAATACAGTTTTAATTGAATCTACACATATGTATATTTGACATATTGTATTTATTTTTAACATATTGTTCCATAAACAGTTGAAGTTGTGAGTGTTTTTAAAAAGGTATTTTTAAGTCATTCAAACTAATATATTAGTGCAAACTAATTACATAATTATATGAAATATTTAATAGTTAAAAAAAATATAGTATTTGCCGAAAATTTAATGATTTAGAGTTATAGAAATACAATTTGAATATTTCGATTAAGAATATGTTCATCAGAATCTGGCATATCAGCGGATTTAGAAGATCAAATTAAGCTAGTGAGTTTTAATTATCCAGGTGATGATGGCCACTCAAATGACACTCTACAGAAAAAGCTTGAAGAAACATATTATCAAGTAATAGATCAATCTAATAATGCCTAGCTATGAGATATATATTGGTATCAGACCGTGTCGAAGCAGTATATTAGTAGAAGCCCATATCACACTATATTATGTTGTATCAATTGAGGTCTTTATTGGTCTTATGAAAGTTAATTTTGAAATATCACCATCATATGTGCACCGTTTACTTGCTAATCTGGTATTATGTTATTCTGCAGACACTAACCAGACAAGAGTGACTGGGATCAGTAAGGGGTTCTGTCATGTTATAAAAAAATCCCATAAAAACTGGGAAGTGGGTGGGTCAAGCCCCAAATCAGATTTTGTTTTTTAATTTTGTGTATTTTTATGTTTCCCTATGTGTTTTTCTTTGTTGTACATGTTTCCCAAGAAAATAAAAGAATGTATAAGGGTTGGGTGGGTGCGGTCTGGCCAATCCGAGTTTTGACAACCCTTAAGGCGTTGTGTCTGACCGTGGGTATAGTGCATCGTTGTATCAATTGAGGTCTTTATTGGTCTTATGAAAGTTAATTTTGAAATATCACCATCATATGTGCACCGTTTACTTGCTAATCTGGTATTATGTTATTCTGCAGACACTAACCAGACAAGAGTGACTGGGATCAGTAAGGGGTTCTGTCATGTTATAAAAAAATCCCATAAAAACTGGGAAGTGGGTGGGTCAAGCCCCAAATCAGATTTTGTTTTTTAATTTTGTGTATTTTTATGTTTCCCTATGTGTTTTTCTTTGTTGTACATGTTTCCCAAGAAAATAAAAGAATGTATAAGGGTTGGGTGGGTGCGGTCTGGCCAATCCGAGTTTTGACAACCCTTAAGGCGTTGTGTCTGACCGTGGGTATAGTGCAGCCTTTGTGGGAATCACTACTCTGACAGGGAACGGTCCTAATATGATTCTAAAACATATCATAGACAGGTTTGTGGATAAAAATAAGGAACTGTTCTGACATTATCACATAACATATTATACAACATACGTAGATGTTTTTATCATGAACAATAACATGAAATCGTCAGCATGATTATACACATGTAATAGACAAGTCAATAGACAGTGTTGAAAATGTCCAAGCTGGAGATCGACCTTGAGATTTCAAGCATGAGTGCGAACAATGTGACCAAATAGTTAACTCAGCCATAAGAAGAGTAGGCCTAGTAACTTGATCTCACAACATCTCATAGAACGTGTGTCTTCTTATTACTAGATGGGTATAAAGAGTATTATTATTTTTAATAAATTATGAAGACAACTACTTTCGCCGGTGTTCTCCAGACATTAGTGGGCCATTGTTTAGCTCAATGTGTTATTATATTTGTCTTCATGAAATATTTTTTTATTTTTTATATTCTCAGTTTTTTGTCAGTCTCACACATACTAGATACGTATAATACAATGTCGTGATGTTAACATACATGTTCTGTCCAAAATAGTTTCTTATTTACTTCAGGTTGCGACGAGGGAACTGGGAGAATCCCCTTATACTTATGCTAACTGTTTTATGCCTTAAAACTAATTAGGTTAAGTGTATATATTGATCGCTATACGGTGTAGACTGGCTAATTATACATTAGCGTGTGTTTGGAGGTAATTATGTTAATTTGAGAACCGACTGGTGAGAGTTGATCACGACCAGGCTGTAAACTATTGACCTGTAGTAACAATAATAATAGTTTCAAAATGCAGTTTAAATAATTGAGTTGAGAAATGTGTTAACAGTTAAATGTGATAACAGTTATTATTAAACCATTGTATTTACATGTATGCATTAATTTGGGCCGGCAATACCAACATTGGGATGCGTTGTGGCAGCTTTGAGGCACATTGGGACGGCGTTGTGCCAGCGAGGCCACCAAGTCAGGTGCGAACATACATCGTTAAAGCATTGATAGCGAGCATGTTCTGCCAGCAGACATTTGTGGGCCCAATGCTCGGTTGGACGACCATGAACAAGATCTACAACGTGTCGTTCGGAGCTATAGGTCTGCCCACTAATAAAACATATATTATACAGTTTTCATTATATCACCTTATTATATCACTGAGTAGCTAGTTGTGAGTTGTAATTAGATTTAAAAAAGGTCGTCAATGGTCATGTAAATGTATCTCTGAGACCTAGGTAAAAAGGTGGCAGCGATGATTGTGAGCAGCTAGACCAAAGAATGTTGTTTTGGGGTTGGCCCACTGTGTAGCTGATTTACTTGTGTGAACATGGCTAGAGGTTGGTACAGTTTACCTCTGCTATACTCAGATAAGTCTGCCAGAGGGCAGGCGCAGAACTATAACACAGAGACAGCAAGACAGAACGAGCGAGAGAACTCTGAGAGAGATGAGCGAACCACCATAGAGTAAGGACTGACTATTGTCTGTGAGCATGTTATGATCATGATGTAAGTACATTAATAAAGAGAGGAGAAGATGCTCCTGACCATAAGGCCCAACATGAGAGTTCGTTATCATTACAAGCCCGCTATTATCCAGTGTTGCTGGTTGATCTCATCTTCCCACACAAGGCTCGCTTCTCCCGAGGTCGTAGACCGAGGCCTTGCTGAATCAGTATCAAAACCATCTATTGGAGTGGGGACTTTCAAGAAAGATTTTTTCTGTTCGACCCAAGTTTGACCTCTGGCATGAGTGCTGCTTTAATGCAGGGCCACTGTCTACGACGCCGGCCCTGCATTAAGCAGCACATGTCTGGTGGCCCGGAATTTCACAGGAAGTATCACAGACAGCTCCCACCACATCTCACCAGACACGAGACGTAACATGCGGCAGGGTTGGATTAATGTTGAGCCAATGTCGCAGACAGTGGGCCAACATTAGGCTGGCATTTGGTTGAAAAATTAATGAATATTCAATATCTAAATCATCCTCCCTACCACAATAGGTGGATGATAACACTGATTCAGCAAGGCTCGGTCTGCGACCTCGAGAGCAGCGAGCCTGGCTGTCAGGAAGGTGGTTGATCTGGGATCTGTTACCACTGCGCAAAAGGGGGTCGTATTCTGTACCAGTCGGCACAAAGTGATGCCTGCAATATAAGCCACATATAAACGAACTCGGGTGCTGTTGATCATGTTGATGCAGATGTCATCGGGCGTCATGTAGCGCATGATGTCACATCAGCACATGTTTGGACTGAGGTAATTATTGAGCGTCAGCAACAGAGATATGGGTACTGATGACACAGATAATGATTAATAAGCTAATCACCAGGGGTCAGCACTGAATGTGTGCGTCCCATGAATGACAAAAAATAGCTAGTCATGACGTCCTTTATCTGTGTGTAGGCTTCCAGGCTCATGGTGCACAGTATATAGACTACGAAGACATGCTGCCACTTATCACATAGGCTAATTACAAACTCTTAGTTTTTTACAAACACTATCTGATGAATGTGTGGACTGAGTTGCCCAGAGTCGTGCCTAGCCAATCTGGATAAAAATTTAATATTTTTTAACTAAGATGAATGTCTCTTCTAATATCAATTGGATAAGCCTAATTATTTATGGTGATTGATCAATGTCAGTACAATAGCTATAGTAATGTCACACGTATTGGTCAGTTCCAGGAGCATTTGCAGAGATTTATATATGTTAAACTCCTCTACAGACTTTTTCAAAAAAAATCAGCTTGCTATGATTTGTGTGAGGACTATTGTTTCTGGACTTCCAGTGACGTTGGATATATTTGGCTTTCAGCTTTCAGTCTTGTTCAACTGCCCTCATTGCTTTGGATCGTAATGATTTGTACAGGTCACAAAGCTTTCCGTGCTTCTAGGATCTCACCTTGTCACCAGGTCTAGCTGCCCTGAGTGACTTTGTATCTTTATGTTTGATTTTTACAAGTCACCGGGTTTTTCCACACGTCTAGGCTCTCACATTATTACCTTTTCTAGCTGCCCTCAGTGACTGTGTATCTTTATATTTTTTTTACAGGTCACAGGGCTTTCCGCTCCTATAGGCTATCACCGTATCACCTTGTGTAGCTGCCCCAGTGGCTTGTGATATTTATTTTTGATTTTTACAAGTCACCAGGCTTCCCACACTTCTAGGCTCGCACCTTATCACCTTGTATAGCTGCCCCTGTGGATTGTGATACGTATGTTTGATTTTTACAGGTCACATGGCTTTGCACACTTCTAGGCTCTCACCTTACCATCTTGTCCAGCTGCCCTCAGTGGCTCATGGTGATGCTGTTGTCCACCATAGTCGCATTACTGACCTGCTGACAGAAGTTACCACAAACGCAGCTACAGCTGCAGTCATCACACCTCTTATTGCTGATCGGGGCAGTTGTCTGGAGCTAGTCCACTTTGCAACTTTCAGCCAACATCATACAATTCATTACATACCATCATTGTATAAACTTGGACATCCTAACACACGAATAAATGGCACAATATTGAGTTATTTTTGGGCCAGATTCGCACACAATGAACAAACATTTAGGCAACATTGGATTAACGTCCCGTGTTTGCTGGAGTATTAGCTTTCACTTAAGATATAAAGCTTGTGAAATAATTCTAAAAAGCCACATTGATTCATCGTGAGATTTGTATTAAAGCATGACATATAATACCTGGGTGTTAACACTATTAAATGTATTACGTAATAATTTTGGATTCATTAATACATCTGAAGCTATAGTGGGTTCTATCATAACGTAGGGGCTAGATTGGTTGTCACGAACATTATATTTACAAAGTTTTACACATAAAAATCGATAAACATGAATAATAATTTGACTTCATTTCTTTCAAGAATTCCGTATGCCTGCTATTCTACCTGACTGATTCGAAATTATGATAGATTGACATTTTGACTTCAATTTCTAGGTTTTTAAATTTATATACCCCACAACAGCATCATCCACCATTAAATTTTAAATGTTTTGTAAAATTGTTATTATGTTATCCTCATGTGGTCACCCTTTGTTTCAGGCTTTATCTTTCGGTCTCAATCCCATGATCCTAGTATTGACTGTAGCAATCTCAGTATCCTTCGCATTCATGCTTCCCACGGCGACCCCTCCAAACACAGTAGTGTTTGCCTACCGCCACCTGACCGTGGCCGATATGGTAAGATAAATAAAACAATATATAATCCTCTCGGCGGAATTGTAAAGTAAGAGATAGACCATTTATATTCCAAGGAGAGATGCGTTTCACGCATACGATAAACCTCGAATGTCCCTTTATCTTCTGTGTTTCCATGCATCCTATGGCATCTGCTTAAGCTTTAACTCTCTAGTTTCCAGGTGCCATAAATGCTAGTGCAGACCTATTATTCGTTCACTTTTGTTTGTTTTTGCTTTTTTAATCCTTAAAACGTTCAACTATTTTTGAGAGCAAAGGAGTTTTTCAATTTGAAATCATCATAAATGTCTTAGTTAGCTTTTTCCGCTTCAGTCAAATATCTATGTTTTGGGTCTACCACAATTTTTTTTATTGCTGGTATCAGAATTTGACGTCTAAGGTCGGTCCCCACGGTAAAAGGAAAAACGCATGCGTTGTATCCGAATGATTTCAATAGTATGCTACTTCCATGTTTAAATCAATTTTATATGGCCCGTAAAAAGTCTGATTAATGTAGACCTAATTTCAGCACATACTGTCATTTTGTATTTATTTGAGATGTGATTATTTATTTCTATTTTTGTCTTATATCTACAGGCTAAGGCTGGTTCTGTTCTGAACATAGTTGGATTATGCCAGATGTATTAAAACATGATAAGTACACTTCAATTCTATATGTGTTCTGATTGGTCATATCATTTCTTCTAATTGTAACTGGAGTCTGGCTGTATACTAAGTCTTGCTAATGCAGAGATGCAGTTAAGAAGGGTGGACAGTTAAGAAGAATCAGACTGATATTTTATTCCACTTAAGGCTAAAAATTGCCATAGACAGGACAGATTCCCCTGTGAAAAGTACACATTATGTATCTACCATATATACAGGATGGTTGGAATTTGGAATCTGCTTCATTGACATTAAATTAGTTTTCAAAAATTCTCAATATTACGGTAAGCTTGCAATTCAAATAATTATAAATATTTGTGTAATATGGATCGTCATTATTATCGTCCCAGCTATTAGTAAGAAAACAATGTCAAGGAATTATGGTAATGCAGAGTAAGCAAATTTATGTTTTCATTTTAAGCTGGAAATTGTAGAGAAAATGCAGGTTAAAATAAGATCAATTTATTTTTATATTAAAAAAAGATAATTTTTTGGGGCAATTCGTATTATAATTGTGTTATGTACTCACAAAACAGTAGGCAAATCAATAAATAAGTATAATATATAATTGGATTGTCCTGTATCAAAAAATGTTCTATACATTGAGAAATTGCCAACAAAGTCATATAATATAAACATAAAGCACAATCTGTAAGCCAATATATCTAAAATCATGTAGGGTCTACATGCGAAATATAAAACCAAATTGCTCTTAAGATTTCAGTATAATGACAAATAAGCATGTTTTAACAGGATGTATTTTGTTTGTAATAATTCAAAATGTATCTGTGAAATGGATATTTAAAATCTACATTAAGTCCGGAATCTTAAGCTGAAGTCGTGGCTTGGTGCCTAATTGTGGCTTTATAATTCACCATATAGTGTCACTATCATCAGATTCCTCGGTAATTGCAGATCCACTGTCATGTAGGTCAATTGCAGGCTTTTACAATCAAGACACATCAGCATGCATTATAATACATATACATGTCGTGTTTCTTGTAAGCTCAATTCATGGCATAACATGGCATAGTGTAGAGTTTTGGTTTGATAATGCACCATAGAGACATCCTCAGGGTAAATTATAAGACATTTAAGGATTTAAAGTTCGGTGTCACTATCATCGAATTCGTCGCGAATAACACTCACTGTCATGCATGCCAAGAGCAGAGCGTTTATAGTCCCAACACTCAGCACAAATAATAAATTGCATATACAAAAAATACTTTGTACAATGTAATAATCAGGGATATAATAACTTAATTAAATATGATGATATAATAATAATAATAGCTGTATAGCATAATAGCTGTGGAAAAGGCCTCGGCCTTCCTCCTCGTCCTTTTCTACAGCTAAGAATGTAGCGCTCCTCGGGATTTATCAAATACATAGGTGTTGACGAGATATATAGAAAATAGTATAAAAATGTATAAAATTATTGGCCAACCTCCATCTCAATCTTGTACAATACCCCATCTAAATTTTAAAAAGTAAATTCATTCTTGTGTATTGTACAAAATGACTCCCCCCCCCCTCCAATAGGCCCCTAAACTATTGCCACACCCACTAAGACGTGTAGGCCTATCCAGGATGGCAGCTGCACCTCTTCTTTTTCACAAAAGACTTCAACTGGTTATGAATTTACCAAAAAAATATTGGAGCCCCCCCCCATCCTTCTTATTGTCCAAAATATCCGCTGATAGCTCCACTCTATGCAAAATCAATTTCCCCACTTTTTATTGTGCATAAAACAACCCTAATCACCCTCTCTGTCTCCTCTGTCTAAATTATGAGCGCTCCCTTTAACAGTAGTGTGTAACATAGGCATCTTTTGATCTGAGTCTGAGCGTTTGAAAAGGTATCAATGAACAGAAAAATGCATGAAGTAGTTTCATTGTCACTGTCAAGATGCTGTCAGTAGGCCAGCGGCATCGAAAGGGTGCCAGTGTCACTGTAAGTACGTTTTTAACAATAAATCGGCAATCATGAGGGTCATGCATGTGACACCAGCTGGTCACATGGCAAAGTTTATTTTTGTCAGTGTATACAGTTCCCTCGTGTATAACAGACTTACCGTGGATCAGGCAACGAATATTGTTAATATTTAAGGAATTAGTCGGATTGTTTCGGAATGACATGCTGTACCGTGGTGGCGTCTACAGGTGTCATCGCTGTGCTGATTGGCCGATATCACATAATGCGACATCTAGCATAGCGTGATGACCTAGTCACACCAATATTCAGCCCATATTGTTTGACTCGAAATGACTGAAATAGTGCCTCGCGCTTAGTGTAATTATTAAATTACTGCAATGTATTGACTGGATAAGTTTCCGCCTGAGGCTTAGCAGTATAATAGTTCAATATATGTAGCAATTTGGTTAGTGCCCAGCCAAATGTAGCGAGATGCCACGCAAATGGACATGAGATAGTAACCTAAATTTACTATTTCGAACAAGCGATTTTGAAAAAAATACACATATAGAATATGCTTGCGTACAAGAAGCACGTATATGTTGTCACGGGCTTTTTATACAACCTCCAAAAGCCAAAAAAATACATGTACCTTGGTGATATAAGAGTCAAACAGTTTTGTACTCGGTCGATTTCCTTTTCTATCAGGCCATACAAGAGAGTTATCATAAAATATGACAATGGATTACATAATGTTTAAATCTGATAAAATTCGCGAGGGTTTAATTTTGCGAATTTCGCGAAAAGAAAAAAATGGCAAAATTAAGAATCTCGCGAAATTATTATTATAACAGCGCTACGTATCATTGAAATTGATAATTCGCGAATACTAGACTTCATGTAAAGTCCCAAAATCACAAATTCGTAAAAATCTAAATACGCAAAAATTGCCAGATCTACAGTATTTATTAGACAAACTCTCATATATTTGCTTGTACCAGAACATGAGCTGGGGCACTTTTGATCACACTTCTGAGCCCAAAATATTTGGGTGCTGTTTTAACTCAGAATTTCATGTTGACTCCCACAAATCCATTTCTTACATCGCTCTATTTTCTCATTTCGATGTTTTCAATAGAGCCACTAGAAATGCATAAATTAGTACATATAAACATTATATTCTGAAATCGTGTCTTTTAAGTCGACATAACCTCCTGGTCACGGGACCTGTTCATTCATGTGCAATTTCAACTCCTCGGTGATATTGCACACTCAATTATCTGCAATTATTGCCAACCTATGTTTCTGCTACACTGCCATCCCTATCAGGTAGTCATTCACACTTGAGTGAAGTGTGGCACGCGAGTGAGAAGTGTCAAACCTTTTGAGTTCAGACGTGTAATTCAAAGTGCCCCAGTTCATGGTCTATTTTAATTATAGAAGTCAGAGGTGTGGTGTTAATTAAATAAAGTATAGTACTATTAGGTGTGATTTGGTGATGGCGATTAGAATTATTCTGATATAAAATGCCTGTATCACTTCAGATGATTGTTAGCAAGCCGATCAAGATCAACATTATATGTCATAGGAGGCAAGGGACATGTTTTTTGCGGGTCGCACAAGCTGATAATTATGATAATACAAATAGAAAAACAATCAATCATTCTGAAAATTTTTATTCAACTTAATTTCACATTGTCTAAAATAAATTTAATAGCGGCCATTTCTTCTGCCATAGCCTTTTCCGTTGAATCCGCCGCGACCGAAACCTTTGCCATAATAACCATCGTTATGGTAATTATCTCCACGGTAACCATCTCCACGGTAACCAGCTGTGTGGTAGGCATCTCCATGGTAACCATCGTTATGGTAGGCATCGCCATGGTAGCCTGGGCCGTGAGCGTAGTTGTCTCCGTGAGCGTAGTTGTTTCCATGAGCGTAGTTGTCTCCATGAGCGTAGTTGTCAACATGACCATGAGCGTAGTTGTCTCCATGAGCGTAGTTGTCAACATGACCATGAGCGTAGCTGTCATGGGCACCGTAACCATCATCTACCAAGTTGTTTCCACAGAAGTCATGGTAACCGTATTTGCTTCCATATTTGTAATCGTCATAAGGATTGTTGGTTGATCCAGGAGCGCATGGAAGCTGGTAACCATTACCATTAGAGCAGATCACAAAGTTGTGGACATCCTGGTAGTAGAAACCGTCATTGCTACAACCACCTACAAAATATAATCAGATAAACAAAATAAAATGCTAATATTGATTTTGTAATCTGGCATTTAAAAAATTACATCAACGTTTGTTATATTCGTGGCCCAGTGGGACTTACTTCAAGGTAATTCATAAACTTCCAAGCCAACAAACAGTAAATACACTGGGATATGTTAAAAGAGGTACAATATACACCCAGAAAACACCAAATATTTGTATAACAGTTCCACAATGTTGGACGAGCGTGGACGACGTTGGGCCGGCGTTGTACAAATGTTATACAAATGTTTGTGTTTGCTTGGCAGTTTATGGCGTTGTATATACTGGATAAACATCAACAAGCATTGCACGAACAGTCGGCATTGGTTGATTCAGTTGATTCAGTTTATATTGCATTCATCAGAATCAGTATTTGACTAATTGTGTACTCGTAATCTGACCTGCATATTTTCCATGATAAGCGTATCCACCGTGTCCCTTGTAGTCGCCTTTGTAAGTGTTACCATAACCATCATCTACCAAGTTGACACCACACAGATCATGGTACTGGTAATAACCGCCATATGTGTAGTCGTCATAAGGATTGTTGGCGGTGCCGTAAGCGCAGGGGAAGTCGTAACCGTTACCGTTGGAGCAAACCATGAAGCTGTGAGCGTCTCTGTAGTAGAAACCGTCGGCTTTACATCCGCCTAAAACAAAGAAAAGAGGAAGATGTGAGCGTATCTGTAGTAAAAGATTTCGGCCTAAAGCATAGAAAAAAACAAAGATATTCAAGTGGTAAAAACCATCATTTTGAAATCGATAAACACCATCAAACAAACAGAGCCATCTGCTACTATGTTAGAAAAAACATCAGCATCACATCCACACAACAACTGTTACGAACTGTGCATTGTAAACACCTTCAATTCTGCGGCTCCTTAACCCTTGTCCAGCTATGCCCGGATATATACGGGGTTAAGGATGTTTTAGATCAATAAAATATCACTTAATGTTGATAAAATTGTTTTTAATAGACGCTTTGTTGATCCAATAACTTAATTTTAGACATGACTATTTTTCATAAATAGTAATATTTTTCGTCATTTAAAGCTGGAAATTGCGTTAGCAATTCCAGCTTCAAATTGTAAACTTATGCATGCCTAACGCAGGAGGCAAACGCAGAGATGATAACTGCTGCTGACCTGGCCAGAATCGGACACCGTCAAACAACAATCCATTATGGATTGGAGTATGATTGGATTCAGTCGTTACCGGACTGTCCGGGATGGTCTGCCAAAGGTCAGAAGATCCATCAAGATAGGCCGACTCACAGAGTGAGTCACTGGCAGCCTCGCCACGAAATGTATGTTAACGCAATGTTGGGATTATGTTTATCTATGATTAGATGTTAAATCCATGTTGTAATTATTATTAGATATGATGATGGGGTCGCATATAAAAGGTCGAGCGATGGCGACCAAAGAGTGGTGCGCGCCTAACTTGTGAAGTAAGCTAGAAGGCTACGTATTGTGTTTCCCTGTCATGTTAGACAGGGTAAACCGACGATTGGACTGTATGTGATCTTATGTGTTCTACACAGTGACATGAATGAAATAAATACGACTTTTGACCCAGAATCATGGTGTCTGTGTTAATACGAATCTGGAATCTATGGAGTTTATAACCAGCTCTTCGCCGTCCGCCTTGTCGTATTGGCGTCAGGACGACGTCAAGGGCTGACGTTTTATAAATGGCGAGTTTGCTTTCAGGATCTGTGTAGACAATTTAAATTTTGAAAAGTTGACAATGTCTCAGCCAGACACTACAAAACGCACTGTGGCAGCAGACGCAGGCCACATGGAAAACACTGTGCCGGCAGGCAAGCCATACGCCACGGCCAAATCCGATACTTGCGGACAAACAGTACAGGCTGCTGCGGGTGAAACTACACAGGACAAGCCCAAGGTTATTAAGCTGCTACCGCGGACGCAATGGGCGCCAATGTCTCACAAGGAGAAGAAGAGGGTCTTGAGGATCTGTGAGGCGTTGGCTGAGTTCCCAGAGCTCACCAGCGACGAGGAGGCGTTTGAGGAGGAGATGGAGGCATGGATGGAGATGTGCTGAGATCTACAACATCGGCCAGATCTTGCCAAAACTGTGAGTAAACTGGTGACAGGGTCCAGAAAAACTTTGTTTTAAAAGGGTAAGCTGTCCTTTTTTAAGTATGGATCCTGCCCAGTTTAAAGAGTATACCGACGGCATGGCCGTCCTAGAGACAACCCGAACCCTCAGACGTCACCACGAACAATGTAAGCAGGCGTTGATACGGCAAACGACGCCGTGTGACGGAACCAGCCCGGCGGGCGTCAGGGCCTGGTTCAAAGACATTGAGTTGGCTGGCGCCGAGGTAGGCGCCGAGAACCAGATAGAGGTCGCTGCTAGGACTGCGGCTGGCTCATTGCGCTGGGAGCTGGAGCGCTATATCGCTGGCGTCCTGGCCACCAATGACCAAATTAACGCTCGTTTTAATGTGCCGTGGGCAGATGTGAAGGCCCATCTGCGGACCTCGTTCCTGAATGTGGACGAAAGTAGTGCCCTCCGCGACGAAGTGGAAAAGACCCGGCAAAGTGCCTACGAGCCAGAAGCAAGTTTCAGCCGCCGGTTCCGGGAAGTCGCTGACGCCGCCTACCCGGGAGAAGGTAGAAACGAGGATCAGAATAGAATTCTGATCCGCGCTTTTGCCAGGGGGCTGCGCAGCGACGAACTCGCAAGAAAGCTGGTGGAAGAGGGCAACCCTACCACGCTGGAAGAGGCCTTTTCCACCCTGGCTGGCTACAGTGCCAGGAAGGACGCATACGCGCGGCTGAGTCGGCATGAGGAGCCGATGGAGGTCGCGCCGGTGAACCCCGCGTCACCGCGGCCAGTAGTCGCACGGGACGACCAGACTACTGCCACCCTACTGAAGAAACTCTTGCAGAGCCAGGAGCGGCTCCAGACGAAGGTGGCAAAGTTGGAGGCCCAGGCAAGGCCACCGCGGACCACTGCCGCTCCTGCGACTCGGCCAGCATTCCGGGAGAGAGGACCAGAACAACCCCCGCGTACTGTGCAAGAGCCCGGGGCTGGTTGGACCCCCGACGGAAAACCTCGTTGCTTCGGGTGCGGCCGCGTAGGCCACATGCGCCGAGAGTGCCGCCAAAGCCGTGCGGGAAACGGACAGAAGTCGTAGGTGCGGTGTCAGGTCGACCAGTGGTCGATTTACAGGTTGGTGGCCTGCCCATTGGTGCATTGGTGGACACGGGAGCCTCCTGTACGCTCCTACGACTAGACATATTTCACACTCTGGCGGATCGTGCTCATCGCCACAGGCTCCTGGCAGACGCCCCAGCGTTGCGAGGCGTCTCCGGCGCATCTTTGGACGTCAGAGGGTCGACCGAAATCAAAATCCAAGGGGTGGCAAAGCCAATCCGGGTTACGGTTTTGGGCGACCTGCCGTGCAAAATGGTGCTGGGAGAAGATGCACTACAGGATGGCCAAGGCATAATCGATTTCGGTCGAAATGTGTTGAGATGGCATCGAAGGGAGTGGCCAATGCGACGCATTGAGCACGCCTTCGAGGCTAGCCTTGGTCAGGTATTGCCAGAGACTGGGGATGAGCAGATCAACCAGTTAATTCAGAAAAACGCAGACCTATTTTCAGCAAAAGGTGAGCCAAATGGTTTTTGTTCGAATTCTCCCATACATATTAAAACCAACCACCCTCCCATAAGTCAGGCCGCTTATCGCACTCCACTGTCAAAACGTAAACTTGTAGAGGAGGCGATCGCTGATATGTTGACTGAAAATGTAATCAGGCCGAGTGAGTCGGCCTGGGCGAGTCCGATCACGCTGGTCCCAAAGCGTGACGGCTCTACACGGTTTTGTGTGGATTACCGTAAGTTGAATTCAGTCACCATTCGCGATCAGTATCCCCTACCCCAAATTCAAGATATTTTTGACCAAGTTGGAGGCAGTACTATTTTTTCCTCTTTGGACCTTAAGGCCGGATACTGGCAATTAGCCGTAGCAGAAGACTCGATTGAAAAAACAGCATTTCGATGTCACTTAGGCCATTATGAATTTTTACGGATGCCATTCGGACTTACGAATGCACCCGCAGTATTTCAAAGAATGATGGACAAGGTACTAGCGGGTCTCATTGGCCGCATTGTCATGGTCTATCTAGATGACATAGTCATTTATAGCCGTAGCGAAGAGGAGCACGTACAGCATTTAGAGCTCGTATTTGCTCGCCTTCGTGAGGCTGGGTTACGTTTAAAACCAACAAAATGTTTCTTTGGCCTAGAGGAGATCAAACTGCTTGGTTATATAGTAAATCGGGATGGGATCCATACTGACCCAGAAAAAGTCAAGGCTATTGCTAAGCTAACCCCACCCCGGGATTTAAAGGGTGTGCGGTCATTCCTAGGGATGACAGGGTTTTACCGGCAATGTTTACCAGATTATGCGCAAATAGCGGAGCCTCTCGAAGAATTGAAACGAAAATACGCACATTTTGTGTGGGGACCGTCTCAAAGCGAAGCGTTCGAAAAATTAAAACAGTTATTAACTTCCTCCCATGTCATGACCGCCCCACGCACTGATAGGCCGTATAAACTGTATACCGATGCATGTGACTATGCCGTGGGAGCAATTTTAGTGCAAGTGGACGATAGTGGGACTGAAAGGGTTATTCAGTATGTATCACACTCTCTTTCAAGCGTTCAACGACGCTGGGCTACAATTGAGAAAGAGGCCTATGCGGTAGTCTATGCCATATCAAAATTACGCCCCTATCTTTATGGTGCCGACTTCACAGTTTATACCGATCACAAGCCCCTCACTTCTTTATTCACGAAAGAAATGCAGAACACGAAAATTCAGCGGTGGGCTGTATTACTATCAGAATATGGCGCTACAATACAATACCGTAAGGGTAAAAATAATATTCGCGCAGACATGTTATCCCGCATTCCCCCAGAGACAGGCATACATACTATCGATTGCGATGACTGGGTGGACCCCACAGCCATCCCTGAGCAGGACACTTCTGATGTGCTGCCATTACTATACGATGGCCTTGATCTCGAGGAGGTCAGCAAAGCACAGCACAAAGAGTTTCCTGACATATTACAGTCGCTCACCGAGGACAGTGACGACTATACATTAATTAAAGGCCGATTATTCAGCATAGCACTACCCTCCCCAAATTCAGCCTGTTATCCACGTCTAGTATTACCTGCGACTTACCGGGAAAGAGTCATTAAAAGAGCCCACAAGGAAGTGGGACACATGGCTACCGGCAAAACGCTTGCGCGTCTGCGCGAGGCGTATGTTTGGCCAGGTATGCGACGTGAGATAAACGAGCTGTTAAAACTGTGCCCAGTCTGCCGTGTTCACCAACGTCGTACAAATCATGTACCAATGGGTGAGATGCCGTTAGCGGCATATCCAATGCAGATAGTCGGGGCAGATTTGATAGGACCGTTTGTCCCCTCTCATAATGGGAATAGATATGTATTGACATTGATCGATCATTGCACAGGGTGGGCAGAAGCGTTTCCCCTAAAAGACAAAACAAACGCCAGCGTTTGGCAGGCGTGGGCGACCCACGTCGTACCACGTCACGGCGCACCGGAAGTCCTAATTACAGATAACGGACAGGAATTTAAAGCCACCGCCTGGCGTACATATTTGAAGCAACTGGGCGTAGAACACCGCACCACCACCCCCGTTCACCCTCAGAGTAATGGCCGAACCGAGCGTTTTAATCGCACGTTAAAAGAGTTGCTAGCCAAATCTGTGAATAATTATACACCAGATTGGGAAGATCGGCTTGGAGATTGTCTTGCGGCATACCGCGTGAGCGTCAGTGACGTCACTGGACACACCCCTTTCTTTTTACTTTATGGGCGCCGTGTTCGAACACCGCTGACACGGCTATTACAGCCACGCACCGCCAATCATTTCGGTAACCGTCTGGATGACTTATCATCAGCTCTTCAGACGGCACGCCATGCCACAGCAGACAGTCGTAAGTACAATAGGCAACGATTAGCGAACCGCGCCGATGCAAAAGATATTCATGTTGGTGACACGGTCTTACTCAAAGCGGAGGAGCGATTAACATTAACTAGCCGCTGGGATCCGCAGTGGGAGGTTGTGCGCGTGCGCGGTCCTGTCCTGTGGCTCCGCCAACAACAGAGCGGTAAACTTCGCGTCGCTAATCGCGAAAAAGTAAAGTTAGTGGACCCCCACCTCAACTGGGATGAGATTACGCCACGCCCACGCCGTACTCAGCGTCGCCCCCGTGCAGTAATCGGTGGCGCTCCCATAATTAGACCGCCACAAACCCCCCCGAACGGGCTGGCACGCGCCGGTCAGGAGGAGTGCGAACCTTCACAGACGCCGCCAACGGTCGAGCCTTCACAGGGAGACTCACACGCGCCCCCAGCGGCAGACATCGACATTCCTCTGTCGCCAGGTTCCCCCACCCCTTCCACCCACTCGGGACATTCCGTGGGATCGGGACCCTCCTCAGTAATTATGGATTCCCCACCACAGGACAACCCCTCCCCCTGTCGGTTGACATTAACTCGCCGAGAGGAAGGATGGGCCGTCAAACAGCCTACAAATTTTCCGCCCCCTAATTTGCCAGATAATGTGCCCCCTCTGAAATTATGTCGCCGAAATCGCCGCTGGGCAATTGACGGCCGGGCTTCAATAAAACGCCCTGCGCCCGATGTTCCTCATCGACGACAGCGCGGTCGATACATGTTACGTCGCACACCTAAACGACGCTTACCATTTTGCTCACCTCCGTCACCAGATCACCAGAAACGTGCAAAATGCGAGTTGCTAACTTCCGTGTGTGCGTTTGCTGGCTAGCTGTATGTCACGCGGCACAGATGCCCTTCATGTTGACGGACAACGTCCCACACCTGTTGAGTGACGGACTGTTAATTACTCGTGCCTCGGACATACACGTGCGCCGCGGGACATACACAGTCTTAGTGGTCATAGACGCTCCCAGAAGCGAGCCTCGCATGGAGGAGCGTCTGAATGAATTAAGACTGGTCATAGAAAAACTGGGAACCCATCAGAACTATTCGCGTACGACTCGAAATGTTTGGGAGCAGCGCATCCGCGACATGGAGGCTACGATGACACCTCCCTCGCAGATGCTTCCCAACACACGAATTAAACGAGGTTTGTTCAATTTTGTGGGTGAGATTGGAGCTACATTGTTCGGCACAGCCACAGAGAACCAGGTGGCTCAGTTAAAACATCACATTACCAAAGCCCAAAGAACAAATAGACGTATTCTCCACGCCACCAACGAACTGATATCGGTGGTCAATCAGACACGGGCTGAGGTAAGTCTCAATCGCCAACACCTCGTTGCTGTTGAACAATTCGCCAAGGAGCTGTACGCTGAATTAGTAACTTACCGCCGAGTATTAGATGGGTTCGTGGGCAGTTTAATTGCTCTGGAAGAGAGCACCCAGATCGATCGGATTTTGTCTGCCCTAGAGAGTGTACATAATCTTTGGCTGCGCGAATCCGATCGCTATCAGCGCCAACGCGCATCCCTAGAATTGGGACAGCTAACGGAGGAGATATTGCCTCCTAACGAGCTGATGCTGATTCTAGAGAATAGTCAGGGCGTTGGTCTGTTTTCGCCGGGTCTCGCTTGGTATTATCAACATATATCGTTAGTACCAGTGTGGGAAGAGACCCGACGTTTGGTGTTCACAGCCCAACTGCCTCTGATGGACAAAATACGGTACGCTCGTTACCGTATCCGTTCGTGGCCGGTTCCTGTTAATGGATCGGGCCACACCCTCCAGGTACAAACCCCCGAAGATGTCGCCGTTGATACGCAACGTGGCGGAATATTTGAACCCCACGACTGCGTAGGCAACGAGCCGGCCATCTGTCGTTCGGGTCCCATTTACGGCAGGGGTCGTCTTCTCTGCACCAGAGGTATTCTGAATGGTGACGTCACTCAACGAGGCAGCTGTCTGTTTACCGCTGCTCGAGAGACAAGCCCTGAGGGGTATGCAGAGGAGGTGGCGCCTGCCATGTATGCTATTAGTACCTACGGAGAGGGATATTCCATACATTGTCGTGGAAAACCGGAAATACGACAAAATATGGAAATAGGCATATTTATATTAAGAGTGGCTGCTGACTGTCGAGTGCAGGGTCGAGATTGGACACTCCCAGGGGTGGCCCATCTGCAGGCTCAGTTAGCGATAACACCAGCTATTCTTACTCATCTGCCATTGAATATATCCACCCTTGTACCGCAAGAGCTCTTACAAACACGCCTCGAGCACCCGGACTGGCAAGCATTACCACAAATTGAGGACATAACCCTTGAAAAATTAAATGCTCGGGTGCCCAGTTGGACATTGGACACGTCCGGCCGGCGGTCCTCGTTCCGCTGGGCATTGCCGCTGTCTTTGTTGTCGCCGGTTGCTCTAGTCATTGGTTGTGCGCTCTTGCTATGGTGGAAGTGTCCGGCAGCCCAGTTGTGGAAACTTCGCCGTGGTCTCCTGACGGAGGCAGTCAAACCTCCAACTCCTACAACAGCTGGAGCCCATTGGATCGCAATCACGCGACCAGAGAGGGCAGGTGATCAAGTGTAATGCCTATAATCCTGTAACGTTGTGTGATGCGCATCTCCGTAATGTATCATTGTTGTGTATCTATGCTGTACATGATTGTATCACTGTTGTACACTAGTATAGAAGAACCCCTCACAAGTACACAAGTTGGTCGTATTTGACTTACGTAAAAGTACTATCACGGTGGGACTCACCATCCAGGGGTGAGCGTACTTGTTGTTACTTAAGAAATGTTCATCTTACTCACATTCCGTGTACCACTGTTGGAGGTCCATGCATAATTTTATCAGTGTCAGTTGGAGTTAAAAGAACATAATCCGTTTTTTAACTTTGAGGGATAGGCCTATGTAAACTTATGCATGCCTAACGCAGGAGGCAAACGCAGAGATGATAACTGCTGTTGACCTGGCCAGAATCGGACACCGTCAAACAACAATCCATTATGGATTGGAGTATGATTGAATTCAGTCGTTACCGGACTGTCCGGGATGGTCTGCCAAAGGTCAGAAGATCCATCAAGATAGGCCGACTCACAGAGTGAGTCACTGGCAGCCTCGCCACGAAATGTATGTTAACGCAATGTTGGGATTATGTTTATCTATGATTAGATGTTAAATCCATGTTGTAATTATTATTAGATATGATGATGGGGTCGCATATAAAAGGTCGAGCGATGGCGACCAAAGAGTGGTGCGCGCCTAACTTGTGAAGTAAGCTAGAAGGCTACGTATTGTGTTTCCCTGTCATGTTAGACAGGGTAAACCGACGATTGGACTGTATGTGATCTTATGTGTTCTACACAGTGACATGAATGAAATAAATACGACTTTTGACCCAGAATCATGGTGTCTGTGTTAATACGAATCTGGAATCTATGGAGTTTATAACCAGCTCTTCGCCGTCCGCCTTGTCGTATTGGCGTCAGGACGACGTCAAGGGCTGACGTTTTATAAAATGACGAAAAATACAATTGAATCAATTCAGCAGGACAAAGGTTAAGCCATAGGCAACCAAAACTGAATGGCTCTGTGATAAAACAAACAACTGCTCAGCTGGTCAGTATTATAACGTGGTATATAAAAACAGCTCTTAGCGACTCTGTGATAATAAAAAGGTTTAGTCCGATTGTAGTTCAGTCAGATCTTGATATTGACATACTGCATGTATACAATATTAAAATCAGTATAAGGATAGCTGATTGTTTGCCTTCAAATTTAAGAGGATGCAATGTACTTAAGTCATTTGATAAAGTCGTTAACAGAGTCAACATATTATCTTAAACAGCAAGTCTCAATCAATCAGCTAACTTAAGTTTTATTTTAAATAGTTGTGAACACTGATGAATGCCGATATTTTTTAAGTATCATAATTTTATCATTCTGCCTGGCTCCAATTTACGTCTTATCCAATCTGCCAAACTTGATAATTTAGGCAAACTATGGTGCAGAATCAACCTACAGTCAAACCAAACTACAATCGTATTTTGAACGCGTTTAATCAACTTGCATTTAGAAATATCAGTTGAGCTGCTAGTTTATCCATCCACAAATGTATAAGATACATAGATAGGAACTATCAAGACAGTTATTTCCTAAAAATATCAAGCCAGTTATTTCCTAAAAACAGACTCCACAGGTGTGTGGGACATTACTATATAAAATAGAGCAAATAACTTTCCATACCGTCATATTTTCCATGGAACTGGTATCCGCGGTTTCCGCCGTCAGCCATTGACAGGCCCAGCATCACTGAGAGCACAATTAGACACAGCATGATTACTGTATGATGTATGATGGATCTGAGATGTAATCAGGTCTGACCACCACTGACCACCGCCCAGCCTTATAAACCACACTGGACATTATGACGTCATCATGGTACCACCCGGCAAACAACAATAATAATGTTGGGGTGATGCTGGTCCAGCGTTGAAAACGATGGGCCAGCATTAACACAACATTAACTCAATGTATTTTGTTTATTGGTTGTGCTCCAACGGCACCTCTGGAGTCAGAGATGTCTGAATGGGACACTTTAAGGCTAGTTCCAGCTTGTTTTGTGTTTTGAATTCTATAGCAATTTTCCTGTGATAACTTGATTATTCAGTATTCTTCCTATGACAACTTCCTTTATGGGTCTTAGTTTAATTTTCAACCAGATAAATCCATGGTGGGATCCATGACATTTTGTACATGAAACTGTCAACTAATAGGAATCGGTGCACAGGTGGTTTACACTTCTTGCACGTGTGTCCCCTGCTACTATTATACATTTTTTATGTGTATGTCCTCGCTTAATTATTGAAAAAAATAACATTCGCTCGCTTGGACACGTAATATAACGTTTTATGGTGATTCACAGACAATACGTGAATTTGTATTTTTATAACAGTTGATTTAGATATATTTCAAACTGGTAATCGTTGCATGAATTACAGTACGCATTGCATGGAGAGTCAGATGTGGGGCATAAAGGGTGATTCAATGGGGGGGGGGGGGAGGGGTGATGAGGCTCTGCGGTCATGATGTAAGCCACCACAGAAGTTGAACCATCGTTGTTTTGAAGTTTGTCGAGCATCTGTGATATAAAACAGCCTCTCAGCTACAGGGATAGTACCACACGCAGTAATGGCGTACAAAGCCAAAGTAGTAACTGCTTACTTTTTACGTAAGCAGTTATTGCTTTTTGCATTTGCAAAACAGAGTATCTAGTGACATATCAAATGGCGCAATATCAGTTACATCTAGTTTTTTCTTCCTTGAACTACGACCTAGATCTCGTGTCTCACATTGGTCGAGATCGACAGTTCTGGTTCATTCGTATACATTTATGGAAAAAATAAGCCAATACAAATGTGTTATTTTAATTAATGTCTCAAATATCTTATTGACCTGCACTTTGTACACTAAACTTCTAGCATTTACAAGGTTGTAGTGTTAACCGACATAAAATATACACGCCATGTATATATAATTTATGCATGCGGCATTGTTGGGCAGGCGAGGTGGGCTCATCTAGCACAAGTCCCGAGCCTTTAGGCGAGGATTTCATGTGGTGACGCGTGCTAATATGAGAACATCTCGCCGTACCAACGATGCAGTATGTATTTGCTCGTACGAATATATATCTGAAACGGCTAAATTAAACTGAACAGTAGGCTATAGGAGAGAGTTTGAGATGGGCTGATCTCACCTTACAAACTGAGCTTAAAGTAGAGAGTGCGAGATGGGCTGATCTCCCCATGCAAACTGAGCGTTAGTACACTTAGGAGAGAATGCGAGCTGGGCTGATCTCACCATACGTACCGTAGTGAAAACCATCAGCATGAGGGCGAGAAAACTAGATATATAAATCAAATGATAAAAATGTTCAATAAGACGTGTACATGACATATAACATATATCACATAATCTATACGACATGTCAGATGAATAACATTTTGAAAAACAAGCACAAAATCCCAGTAAAAATTTAACAAAATGGGTGATTTTCATCCACTAAAGGGCGGGGGCCCTAGGGTAGTGGTTAGCACCGCTGCCTTTCACGCCAGAGTTCGGGGTTCGGTTCCCGGTCTCAGCGGTTTGAAAGAAACAAAAATGTTTCTTCCCCATCCACGTGTGAAAGTCAGTATTGTGGGGAGCCTCCGTGACCGAGAGGTAGCGTACTCGGCCTCAGACCGCCAGGGCTCGAATTTCGAATCCTGTGTCTGGAGGGCAGTTTCATCTCAATCATCTCACCATCCTCAGGAGGTTCTCCTGGCCCAGTTTAGCCTATATGTGCACAAAGGTGGCCTAAAGCCCGATTCATTTCATTTTTTCATCCACTAAAGTTGTGGATCATGGTGGCGAGAAACACTCCCAAGTTGGTGAAAATTTAAGTAAGATAACTAAGCGGGTAAATAGTTCAAATAATACAATTTATATAAATGCGAAAATTTTGTGCAAAGGGTTTGACATTTTATAATTAACCCTTTAACCGCCGGTGCCGCATATATTCGGGTTTTCATTTTTTTAATAGCACATCAAGTACCACCTTTTAAGCACGTTAAAGATAAAATGTGACATCAATCAGCAATATTGTGAAGTTGTGGATCGCGTCAGCGAGACACAACTTCAAGTGGGTGAAAATTCAAATTGATAATTTGGCAGTGAAAGGGTTAAGTAATTTATAAATTAATGCGAACATGGGGTGACAAAAGGCACACACAATTATTACATCTGAGAATAAAACAAAATTCAATTAAATTGGGATAAAATATTGCGACGTCAAAATAATTAAATTTCTTATTAAAATCGGACGTTGGGTAAGGAAGATATGAAGTATTTTACATGGCCCGTAGCAATACAATCTCGCAAATAAAGACATCGCCAAAGCGGTCTGTACATAATAACCAGGGTTGTTACACCGTTATGGCTATGCTAGGGTTTCACATTTGTTTTAACCAATATCTTGTGTTGGTTCAATGTTGGGGCACCATCTGCGAAGTTGGCCCAATATTGAGCCACCACGTGGATAAAGTGTAGTGTTTGTGTAGAATAGAATGGTCGCGTCACGTCCCGACCCTCAATCACACGCACATTGTCTGTTTTTTTTATTTATATGACCCCCTTTGTAAAAACCGTCCAAAAACAAAACCAAAAGCATCCAGCGGCGGTATGTGACAAGCATTGTGAATGTAGATCTGCCATTGTAGTAATAATATCACGGACAAAATCTTACAAAAACTGATACTGAATTATTATATATCTATATATACCATATATCCAGATATCTATATTATAATGAGTGTTGTTTTACGTGGCTTTTTGCAAAATAATGACAATATCGCGACATCAGGAAGCCGATAGGACTATAACATACATACTCTTATCAAATGATTATAACATATATACTCTTAACAAATGACTTGCAGGGTTCTTTATAGTACACAATTTCATAGACATCACTGCACACTCCGTTCCATTGAACAGTTTGTATACACACAGCCTCGATGACAAACATCCGACCCTTTCAAGCCTGACTTTACATTGTCATCTTCATCCACTACAAGCCGCGAATTGCTGTCGCAATTCTCGACTTGTAGTGGATGAAGATGATTTGATGTGGTTTAAAAATTATAGAAAAGTGCCATGCATTGCAAACCAGTTTTATGGAAATATTCATTTTAAAACCCTTGGATGTAGGAAAATTACATCTGTTTTCAGAGATGTAAAACGATGCCTTAATGCATCGTGGGGGCTTAAAGGGTTAAACACAGAACCTGAGTTTAGAGCTACAACCGCAACGAATGATCATCAGGGGCCGGCCATATACGTAGTTTGTTAACATGCACTTGGCGTTGCGTGTCAATGTTGTACCGCGAAACAATACATATATCTTTAAAATGTCGCACTAGGTCTATAACAGGCGCAACATTTTTTTATACTTTTGTTTATAAAGGTGACAAAATGGTAATGTACCGCGACAACATTCCACATCAGCGAACTAAGAGTTGATACACAGAAAGACTATTATATTAGGCTTATAGTCGACAGCAGTGATGAAACGTTTATTCTGATACGGGTGACATTGATTGATTGATTGATTCGTTTATTATACTGACATTGTACATAATTGAATATTTCACAGTATATATCATTTTTATAAATTGTACCCAGCCCATGAGGCTTATGTGTCAGTAAAATAAGAATACATTATATAAACATACGCTGCACCGACAACTACTGATCACATACGTGTCAATAACGGAACAACACGTTCTGTTTTTCTCTCCATGAATGTTGTATAGACCACGCTAATTTTAAAACCATCTTTTCCCTTGACATAATAAAAACAAATTTAGCTATATCTGCTAAATCATATAAATTAAAATTTTCATATGCATTATAAGCCAACAAGTACAATTCATTTATGTAATGTTCATAATAGTGACAGTGACAAATAAATAGCAGCTCATCCTCTATAATGCCGGAATTACATACCATAAACACTCTGGCTTCAACAGCTTTACGATAGTATCTACCTGTTTCTATTGCAAGCGGTAATACACATATCCGTAACTGTGCTAATAAACATCTTTTTGACTTGGGTAAATTAGGTAAAATATAAGGTTCAGCAGAGAACATTGTTTTAAATTTGCAATAAGTACGTAGCTTAGAGTAAGAAGATAAAGACTCTTTCCATTCATTTGCACATACAATTTCAAAATTACGCTGTGCATCTTTAATATTACACACACCTTGATTATAAAACACATTGGACATATCGATTGTATTAAACATAGTACATAATTCACTTGACCAATTATTGTATCTCTTCAACCAATCCCATTCAAATATATTCTTGATCAATCGATCTGGGTGCATAGAAGTCAGTTTATTCCATAAACGAACGTTATGTAGATAAATATTGTAACCGGGCGTCAGCCGACCCATATCCCCATGCAAACGTCCGGTTGGTGTGTTTTTAGGTAACCCCAACAAATATCTAATGGCTCTATTAAAAATGCCGTTACATTCAGTGCATCGCTTATGTTTCCAGATGGCCGAAGAAAATTCAAGAATTGGTCTAACACAAGCATTATATAACGTAGTATAAGTGTTGTAGCCTACATTTCGCAAAGTTTTGATTACCATATGATTGTACTCAAGGCACGACCAGCAGAGTGACATAATTCTTCGACTGCTTTATCAAAATTAAGGTGTTCGTCAAGAAGCAAACCTAAATATTTATAAGTACTTACAGTAGTAAGAGCGGTTGTACCGAAATTAAAGGGAACCGTCGTCCTTGAACGCCTGCTTGTCCTGAAATGCATCACATTAGATTTGTTATAATTCAATTTCATTTTCCATTTGAAATACTAGTTATGTACTGTATCAAGGAGCGCTCAATCAATCAATCAATAAAACTTCTATAGCGCCTATATCCTCAGCGGACCGAGCTTAGAGGCGCAAAAATCCTTAGCGTGATCATGTGTCATAATCGTGGCCAAAGCAGGTTCGTCAACAGGGAGCCGGGCTGCTGAGGGACTAGGGTGGAAAAGCCAGGTCAAATAGGTGGGATTTAAGTAATTTCCGGGATGTTAAGATTGTTTTGGCATTACCTATTGGCACAGGGAGGGCGTTCCATAAAACTAAACCAGATATAGAGAAAGCTCTTGACCCAGTCTTAGTCTTTATACGAGGAACAACAAATCTATTCGAATTAGTGGAGCGTAGATATTTTGAGCATTTCGGCCAAACAAGTAAATCAGCCAGATATACAGGTTGGTTTTCTTTTAGGGTTCGGAAAGTTATTGCGCATATTTTAAAATGAATGCGAAACTTGACAGGAAGCCAATGTATCGTTTTAGAATTGGAGCGGAACGACTAAATCGTGGGGCCTTGGTTACTACTCTTGCAAGGCAGTTTTGAACGCGTTGTAATCTAGCGATATCCTTTTCTGGCATATTGTGAAAAATTGAATTACAACAATTTAACTTACTACTGACGAGTGTCACTGCAATTTGCTTTGCAAGATCTAAGGACAGACTTTTTCGAATTCGACGCAGGTCACGGATATGATAGAAGCATGCCCTACATGTTTGGGATATGTGTTTTCGGAAATTCAGGCTACTGTCGAATAGTACACCAAGATTCTTAGCTGATGTAGAAGGATTTGTGTCTTGACCTAGAAGTAAGCATGGGAAATTATTCAAGATTTTTTCTCGCTGAAGTTTGGTCCCAATAAGAAGTAATTCTGTCTTGCTAGGATTAAGCTTCAGCTTAGATCCTGTCATCCAGGCCGACACACCCATTAAACAATGTTGCAACTTCAGAAGAGATTCCTTCGCGTTTGAAACTGATAGAGACATGTAAAGTTGAGTATCATCGGCATAAAAGTGGTGGTTTATGTCAAAACTAGAGATAATAGCGCTGAGTGGTGTAGTGTATAAAGTAAAAAGCACTGGTCCTAGCACAGAGTCCTGTGGAGCTCCATATGAGAGTGTGACCTTATCTGAAAAAGTGTCTTCAATTTTTACAGACTGGTGCCTATTTTGCAAATAAGAAGAAAACCAAATTCGAGCCTGGCCAGATATTCCATACCAATCAGAAAGTCTAGCTGTTAATGTAGCATGGTCAATGGTGTCGAAAGCGGCCGACAAGTCAAGCAAGGTTAGAGCCGTAACTTCACCCTTGTCCATACTAATAATGATATCGTTATGTACTTCCAGTAGAGCCGATTCTGTAGAATGATGTTTCCTGTAGGCCGATTGTAATGGATTACATAGATGGCTATTTTTTATATGAGCTTGCAGCCTATTGGCTACTATCTTTTCTAAGACTTTGGAAATGAAACTTAAGTTGGATACAGGCCTGTAATTTTTCAGCTCGTTTTTAGGAAGAGATGTTTTTTTCAGTAGTGGTCTTACATGAGCTTCTTTGAAATTTTGAGGAAATGTACTAGTTTCCATTGAAATGTTAATTATGTCAGTGATGGGAGTTATTGATATGTCAAGACAATTTTTCAACACGCTTGTAGGAATGGGATCCAGATCACATGATTTTGACGATGAACTCAAAATAAGCTTTTTAATTTCATCTTCTGACGCGAGTTCAAAAACGTTCATTTTAGCTCTAATTTCTGTTTTTTTGCACTTGTGGAATATTCGGTACTTTATCTGGAAATTTGGAACGGATAGTTTCAATTTTAATTTATGATGAAACAGGCTGGGAAAATACAGCAACGATATATAGCCAGGTGCAGATATGCCAACAACCTAATCAAAGATAAATCCTAACGTGATTTTTGTCATACAGTATATAAACATGTTACTCTACGATTATGCTAGCTTTTACCCTTTCAGTGAGGGAAGCGAGTTTTGGCGTCATAATCTGACGTCAATATAATTTAAAAATTAGCAATGGCCATAACATAGGTATTCAAGTAAACCCTTCTAATGCGGGGACCGACTTCAAAGTCGATCAAAGCACTGAAAGATTAAAACATGTATAATGGCCATACTCAACCCAGACACTTGGGTTTGTTCCTTGTTTTCACTGCTCTTGTATGTGAATCGCTGATGCAGTTATCACCTTTATATGTATGAAAACATTCAAATGAAGAAAATAAAATATATGAGTAGAATATAAAACTGGCGGTTTTAATTTCAAATCTATCTGGAGGGCCGTTTCATCTCATTCATTTCACAATCCTCAGGAAGTTTTCCTGGCCCAATTTAGCTTATATGCTCACAAAATATGTCTAAAACCCCCTTCATCCATCCATTTTATACACCCATTTAATCTAAAAAGGACGTAGTACAACCCTGGAGATTTCAGGTGAAATTAATTTACGTAATTTAATGTAACGTAAGTGCGTGTACATAATCGACCAGAGAGAGCAAGTCAGAAATAATAAAAAAAATAGCTACGCTGATTTTACGAGTTGACAAAATGACAAATGCATGGCCAACACCACGAGCATTATACCTCTGCCAAGTATCACAATACATCCACAACAAAAGGACGTTCAAAACGTGCTCAGAATATGTCTGCAGAAAGTATACATAAAACAAGCGACTGAGGATGTTACTCGACACTGACCGGGCATGCCTGGTTACGATAATTGTTTATTTTCCTAACGTATAATAATGTACGGGCACTCATTGTTAAATCAACATTGTTAAAGTCAGATAAATGTACTTATGTTGGCTCCCATGCTAGGGGTTTTAACTTTGATAGTCGTGATAGGGAGAGTCTTCAAACATAACTAAAATTTTCGGTTTAGCATGCCTATTTTACAATGTACAAACGGATGGTCAAATATATTATATTAGGCTTGTGATCTGTTCTGTAAGACATAACAGCATTGTATATTATACAATCCCGTGATAAATGGAGAGTCGCCCTCGCTCTCACTGTGCAGTTAACAAGTACAACGCTGACATATTATTGTATAAACCATGAACCCCAAGGGGTTTTTTCAACTTGAAATCATCACAAATGTCTTTGCTAGCTTTTTCCGGATATTTGAATACATATGGTATGGTCTCCGCGCTAAAAAGGGTTGAACTGTATCTGCCAGTCGCTCGTAAAACAGTTGCAACAAGTAAGAAGTAACAAGTAGTTAGTTTATTCTAATGGTCTTCAGTGTCATAATGCGCAACGTATGGAGCAGTTGGCATTAAATAGAAAGATTGTATAATATTTTTAAAACGTAATCTAACATGTTAAAAAACACATTTTTCTGTAATTATTTTTAATTCTATTTTTGCCACGCAAAAAGGTCCATTAGGACAAAATTTTCAAAATTAATTTTTATTGTTAATATGATAGCCGTGTCCATCCTGTTTGGATAACAGAAAAAATTTTTGAAAAATATTCATAACTTTTTGTTTTATGACATTAAAAAAAAAAAATAGTTAAGGTCTCACCCGACTAATTACTTGGAATGTATTCAGTAAAGCTTGGTTCTGGACTATTTTGCTATATTTTTTGCCAGATCCCCCTAGTTATCATGGTCAGGAAGGCAACAATTATTAATGAAAATTCATCATGTGGCTTGTTTCCTCACAAGGGTTGATTTTGGGTTTGGATTTCACAGAAAACACAAAAGAAATACAAGGTGGCGTATTAATATGAAGGATCAAATCACAACCTCTCTCTAAACCATGAGAATCACTGACAATGGCTTTTTCCCACATTTTCAAGGTAATCATTGACTTCGGCTGCAAATAAAAAAAGAAAGGCGGTAAACACCCATTTTTTTATTATTATTGAATTCACACATTATAAAGTTTCCACGGATAAATATGGTTAGTGGATTAGAGCGGTCCCTGATAGGTCTGTGACCTCTAGCGTGTGGGCGATAATACATGTAAGTCTATGGGACAGTAGTTAATTGTTTGACACCTTATGTAATAATTGAATTTAAATTTTAAATGACGTCATAAATAATTTGAATAAAACCGCGGGGAGGTACCTTGTCGCGTGGCGGGTCACATATATAAAACAGTATTTTAATGCTTTGAATTTTATTTTACACTTTTTCACAATCTATTTCATTTCACATCGGCGTGATGCAGCCAGTGGCATATGTGTTTTTGCAAAATATTTTTAATTAGTATTATTGATAATGATATAGCATATCCATACATGTGGGTAATTTTTTGCATCACCAGTATCTAAGAAGTGTTATATGTGGACTATTCAGTGAGCACCACCTGTACTTAAGGGGTTTCACATGTGGCTCTATGAAGTCAGTACCACCGGTACTTAATGGGTGTGACAATAGGACCTGTTCAGTCACTGACCAGACTACAATAGCACCACACTCAATTAGTCATTGTTCGTGGTCGTACACATGGCAGACTAACAATGACCAGTCCTCCATGCTGCTGACTCCTAGACATCCCTCCATCACCTGATGTATTTATCCTGCCAGCCTCCCAGGTACTCTGCCAGAAGCCAATGATGGCTGAATGATGGGCTGATATCTGCGACGTCCGCTCATCACTCAGCCAGCATTGGTAGAATCACGTCATGTTTTCTGGCAGCGCTGCACTTGCATCAGACAGTTGGCCGAGTGCTATGCTACAGAAGACAGGATAATGATTAGTTCTGACAATCTGGTGATTTACCCTCCCCCCCCCCCGCGCGCTGCCGCACGTACGTACACATTTAAACGGTAATGACACTAGATTGTCAAATTAAGATAAACAACGAATTTACAGATATGTTGGTTTGAGACAAGTGTACCTGTGTACGTTGTAAAGCGGTGATGGACATAACTTGGGAGCACAAAATAATTTGACTATTAACAAATAAACAACACTATAATTTTGCATCCACGTATTCCGTTACTCTGTGAATAATTCGTCGCCTCGGAGCTAAAGGATTCTATCTGACACTCGTTAGAGTGGCAGATAGGATCCTTGAGCTCCGAACGACGAATTGACACATCAATTATCTGTATGTTAAAAATAACCTTATTACCTTTGCTGTATGATATTTTTAAGCTATTCAGTTTCAGCCATGCAATCATTTAAATTAGCCATATTGATAGCTCAGGAACCATAAACTGATTTATTGTTAGTTAGTAATAACAGACACTGTATATCTGTGGAAATATTCTGTGAAAAAAGCTGTGCCACTAATTCTACTGCCGAAACCGATCGATTAAGTCTGATGGATATGTTCGTAAACCCTTTCAGCACGGGGACCGTCTTTAGACGTCTGAATCAATCGTCTTCAGACGTCAGATTCTGACGTCTAAAACTGTCCTTGCACTGCAAGAATTAAACAAAATGAAATAGCGGTAGATCCATAGCAAACATACCTAACTAGGATAGTTATGCTAATTTCAAATTTAGACAGACCCTTTGGTATCCATGGTTTATAAACCACTATTTCAGCGTTGTAAGGGCCAATAAAACAGATTTAATTTGAATTTGGGATTTAATTTGAATTTGGTTGCTCTACTCTTCCCCTTCTACATTACCATTTTTGAAACGACGAAGCATATCTGCATGTGTTAACATTTTTCTCTATGGATATAAAGACATAATTATATTCAAAAGAAAATATTCTGAAATATTCATAATTGCATTTTAAATTTTGTTAGAATTAGACGACATAGTAATAATCATTAAAAGATAAATCTTCCCCTTGGATATGAAAGGGTGTATCTGCCACTTCGTAAAGAGGCAGATACACCTTTTCCTATATAAGTGGACAAACTAATCCACAGCTTCATTTGTAACCTTATACATGGAGTTTCGTTTTTCGCTATTCATTAATATTTAAATGTAAAACGTCAGTGTTTACTTTTTTGTAACATTTGACTACTCACTGAAAGTAATGTTTTGTTATAATAATGTTTTGTATTTTATTGTCCTGATTTGTGTTGTATAAATCATGGATATAGATCCTACATTGTTACGTATATGTGGAGAATATATGCATACGGCATTATTGGGGATCACTCGTCACCATATCAGGGCCCCGCCTAAAGGCTCGGACTTGTGCTGATATGAGCCCATCTCGCCGTACCAACGATTCAGTATATATTTTCTCGTGTGAATATCTATATGACACGGAAAAATCAATGCGAGATGGGGTGATCTCACTGTACGTCTCGTAGTGAAAACCAACAGCATGAGTGCAGGAAATATCGCTTAATGCGCTATTTCGGCTATCCAGCTTAAATAAACATGTTTAGATACACATTTTTTTGTGAAATTGTTGATCACAGGATACGCTGCTCACCAGCCAACAGAAACAGAGCTTCTGCTATTATATAGACTGCTTGCACGAGTTTGCGCAGTGAACAATTGTCTGATTAAAACAGTTCCGAGTTGCTCACTGTGTTCATTGATAAGTGTGTAACAGTTGTCTGATTAAAACAGTTCAGCGTTGCTCACCGTGTGGCGTGCTGTTATTGAAAAAGGTGTATTCAGCTTGAATCCGAAGCTGAATATGCGGTCGGGTCTAACTCTGACGTCCTAGGCGGACCGTCAAGCAGAGCCACCTGGTGACAAGCTCAGCACCATTACATTATAATATAAATCACTACGAGATGTTCATCGAATACGATAAATGTTGGGCCAGCATGACAGATGGTATGCCAAGTTCTAAACAAAAACATTTTCTACGGTTTGCATATAAAAAAGGCAAAAATATAACAATTTTTTTCGTTGTTATTGTAATAAACACATGTAAATACCGCTTTATTAAATTGGTGCATGAATTAACAATTTCCTAAATGTATGACTAATTTATGTCCTTTATGGTAGCCTCTAATGACATGCTTGCTTACAACATTCTGGTTATCTTTACTACATTTTAAGGCTTTAAACCTCGTATAAAAAGGAGTTATATATATGAAACAGAGTGGTTTTACCAATAACAGTAACAATAATATTACAGCAGCTTATAATAGCACCTCAGCAGCTGTTGTTAGCACCGCACAACATATCTATGAAACTCAATAACCTTGACCTCCAATTGTTTCACCGATGTAGCCAGTACACTGGTCTGAGCTTAACTCCGCTTAGTCACATGGATATTGGTGAAACATTATATTCTGTGAAATTCTACTGACATTTTATATTAGAAGCTAAATGCAGCTGGAAACCCTGCCGTTTGTCCATCCATTATTACAAATGTTCCTAGCTTCATTTGTTAAAAAATCAAATTGACCTTGTAGCCATAAAGTCATTTGACATTGAGGCTTGAAATATGTTTTTTCCCCAAATGGACGACAACTTCGGTTTGACTCACTTGAGCATAAAGAATGAGATAAATATAATCGTTTGTTTTTAACCACTCAGTTTATCAGAACTCATCTTTAAACCAATAATTGGAACTGGCCACTAGTCTAGTGGGGCAGATGGGTATATGGGCTCGTTCTACGCAGTAACTGGCATGTTATTCCAGGAATTTTAGGCGTATTTAAGGGCAAAGATTAAAAAAAAATATGTAAAGCTGAAAATCCAAAATGGCCGCCAGATGCAATAAAAAATTGTAACATACGAAGAACTTAACATATATTCCCTGTAATACCTCTTTTTCATTTTTTTTTACGGGGAAGTCATTTCAGGTCTTCATTTTAAGTTTTAAAGCATCATTCGTGTTTTTTTGCAAAAATCCAAAATGGCTGCCTGATACAATACTGAAATTGTAACTTATGAAGACATCCAAATATATTCATTTGTAATATCTTTTTTCTGCATATTTGTTCAAAAGAAACTTAATTCTGGCCCTATTTTAACATTGCAAGGCTTCTGTCATTGCAGAATTCAAAATGACCGCCATTGGGGAAGAAGTACAATTTCAGAAATTATGTCATTTTTTGTCTACATATTTTTTTATTTGGAAACATGGTGGCAGTGAAAAGATATTTTTTAGAATAAAGTGTGGTAATGCTATGTGGCTTAGTCCAGTAAATTGTCCTCGGTGTTGATCCAGCCTTCCATGTGATAATAATAATGAGAAATTAAGATGCATGAAATTATTTAAAAGACGGTGACAAGAGGGTACGTTGTGCCATTGTGCATGTCACAACAACTTACCACACCAAAACAGCTCAACGTTTCCCTGGTACTACAGATTTTATTTTTCAACACTAAAAATCTCTTAACAATTCAGTATATTTTAAAAGTTAAGATTCAATAAATTGAATTATGTATGTAAATGTGTATCTGCTATTACTTAATATGATATTAATTCGTCATAACAGATACACGAGAAGCAGGGACAGGATTCAGGATGCAGGATTCAGGGATTCAGGGTTCGTCAGGACGGCCTCGTTATTTCAAACACGAAACAAAATTATTCATGTTCCTGTTAATGTTACATCAAATATATATAAACATATTAAATAGGGTATGGGACCTTCCCTAGGATCCTGCAGGCTCGGGTGTGATACCTTGCATTTGATCCTTATGCCCGCATGTGAAGTGTGAGATCTTGCCTGGGACCCTGCGGGCCTGGGTGTGAGTGCTTGCTTAGAACGATGCAAGCTCCAGTGTATGACCTTGACTAGGACCGGCCTGCTCGGGTGTGAGTTCTAGGGACTGCAAGCTCGGTTGTGAGACCTTGTCTAGGACCTGTAGGCTCGGATGCGAGTCCTTGCCTAGGACCATGCAGGCTAGTGCGTGAGACCTTTCCTATGCCTCTGTGGACACGAGTGTGAGTCCTTGTTTAGTACACTTGCTTAGGACCCCAGCTGAAGCAGTAGCAAATAACATGTATCACTGAGATGTCCACATGTACAAGAATTGCCTGAGAAAAGATTACCACCAACAGGCTGGGGATGGAAATTTTAAAATGAAAACCTGTAATCAGTTTTCACTGAGCTTGATGCAGCACCTCCCAAATTAAAGGAAATGATTAGGTATGGTTGCAAAAGTTGGTTGCATGTTTCTATGCAACAGGTCCGCGAGGTACACAAGCTGAATAGGAACTGGGTACAGTAAGTCATCGCGAATTAATGAAATTCAGGTTGATGATTAGAAAATAATGGCACAGACTAAAGTTTTATTGATTGCATATGTTGTTTGGCTATTCTGTATTATGATATAAATACATTAAAATGTGTACTGAATACTTCTTTAGGATTTAGGAGTTATTTGCTTGTTATTAATTACAGGTAATTTATAGATTTAAAAGCTTACATGTATCTTGAATAAGAATCACAATAGACTCGCTCCCAATCAAACCTCAAATTGCGGCCATTTTGGATTTTTTCTTTGACGAAACTTTACTACAAATAGCTTTGAAAATAAATTCAGCATTAAAAATTATTTGAAAATGAGTTATTACATTAAAATATGTGTCAAGTAGTTCAGGAATTACAACTTTAACTTAGCGCTTGGCGACCATTTCGAATTTTGTCAAAGAAGGGATGTTCCGCTCAGGGGAAACTTTGGGACTTTTTACAATGTTTCAACAAGCCCCGGTCTCCCCTACTAGCCATTATATTCCATAGTCAGCGCCAAAACATCTTGAATACGACCCCTTTTTGCGAAGTGCGAGCGAGTGTAAGCAGCAGCCCATAAAATAAGTGTATGTGTGAGGGAGGTGTAGTTGTCACGATATATTTAACCAAGGTTATTTTAACCAGCAAGCCGCTAATTCAGGTTTTTTTCTAACTTCCCCTGACTACTTGTCCCAAGTACCTCGTGCAGAAGGCATCATGTGGTGGGTTATCGACGGCAGTTTGTCCTTTGTGATATATGATACCAGTAAATCGCCCCATAGGCAATCTAAGAGGAAGTGGTTCATTCAGTTGTGTCACATGCACAATTCTGGATCCTGTTTGACATTTTGTGAGCTTACCGTTTACACGTAGTAGCTCACGCTGCACGTCCGACGTTAGCTGGCAACCACGTTGACGTAACGCCGATCTTATCACTGTGTCACAGGCAGATATCGGTATTAATTGGTGATCTTATCTCCTTTGAACTTAGGAGCATACGGGTTTGTCTCCAAAATCTCTACTGTTCTGTCTCTGAGTGCGATACTTTGTATCAAGTAACAAGTAACAAGTAACAAGTAATTTATTCTGATGGTCCTCTTTAGTAGAAGACAAGACAGAGTTGCCAGGAAGGCACATGACATAGTATATAAAATATTCACATTTTGCAATATTAAAATTTACATATTATTATTTCACAATTTTCAGCCTTAGTCTGTTTAAAAAGTTTATGTAGGTAAAAGGTTGAAGGTCTTACGTAATATTTTGAATTGATAAAATGTTCACGTTCTTCTTTAAAATTGGGACAACAAAGTAAATAATGAAATTCATCACCAATATCTGTTTCACAAAATTGGCATATACGCATATCACGAAGGACTTGTGACCGTACACCGGCTTCTATGGGTAAGCGATGATTTCGACAGCTAAATTTTGTGAAATATTTCCTGAGTAGGTCTGGTAATTCATTTAAATAACTTTCGAAACCAAGCGATGTTTTAATAATACGATAAACTGTGATATAATTTCGTGCCATTTTTGAATAAACTGATCTTTTAATCTTATCTTCACTGAATGTTTGAATACTTCGATAGAACAAGGCAATGATTGATTCAACCATAATCCAGAAAATCCGCAATTGTTCAGCGTTGTCTTAACAGTTTCCACACATTTAGACTTAAATATATTTTTTTCATCTAATGTATATAATTAAGAGAAGATCGTATTAGAGATCTTGTGTTTTTCACCAGAACATAATCTTGCCCAAAATGTTAGCATACGTGATTTAATATCAACATCTAGGGGAATTGCACCCAATTCTCCATAAACCATCATAGAGGAAGTGAACTTATTTACAGATAACACATATTTAAAAAATCTAAGCTGGAGTCTTTCAATAGGTCACATTTTTCGCTGCCCCATACTTCAGCTCCGTACAACACTACCGGTTTGACAAGTACATTAAAAAGTTTTAACATTATATCCATCGGGAGAGATAGACTTCTGGATTTTTTAAGTAGAGCAAACATCGCTCTGCATCCTTTCTGATATAAATGTGATTTTGCTATTTTAAATTTGGCATTGTAGTTGAAGACTCATCCTAAGTAGTTATACTCCTCTACAGTATCAAGTATAAATTATCCGAAATTAAAAATATGGTGTCTTCTTAATTTTCCTCTTGAAAAAAATAGAATTTTGGTTTTATTTACATTGATGTGCAGGTCGAAAGTATCACAATATTTTTTTCATTTCATCCAATGATGCTTGTAGGTCATTAGGATTTTCAGCAAGTATTACTGTATCATCAGCGTACAAAAGTATATACAGTTTAAAAAATGTTACAATTTCTTCATGAAGATGCTCTTTTTGTAAGTTTTTTATGTCTTTTAATCCGTTGCATTTTTGCGATATGAACGACTTTAGGTCGTGTAGATATATGGAGAAAAGAAGCGGAGACAAATTTTCTCCCTGTCGTACACCGATGTTACAGGTGAAAAAGTCTGACTGTTTCTCTGCTGTTAATGCTACGCCAGATTTGGCTTTTTCATACATGTTTTTTATGATATCAAATAATTTTCCCGAAATCCCAGAGGCTAGCATCTTTGACCACAACGTTGATCTATGTATAGTGTCAAATGCTTTTTTATAATCGACGAAACAACAGTGCAATCGCTTACGCTTACTGAGATACAAATCAGCTAGTGATTTCAGAACAAATAGGTGATCAATAGTTGAGAAATCCGATTTAAAACCTGCTTGTTCTGCTTGTACAATATTGTTCTTTTCAATAAAAATGGTAATCTTCTATTTAAACAGCTTGTGAACAGTTTACTAAAACAACTCAGAAGTGAAATTCCCCTGTAGTTGTTGGGATCATTAGGATCACCTTTGTTTTTGTAAATAGGCCGAATTACGCTCTGACACCAATCGTCAGGCATGTGCCCTGATTCTAAGATCAAGTTAAATATTCTGGTGTAGCAAGGAGCAAATTCGTGGCGTGAATGTTTCAGAAATTCGTTTATTATTTGATCTGAGCCCCCCGATTTATTGTTTTTTAGTTTTGATATAGCTTCCACAATTTCTTGGGGTGTAAAAGGTCTGTTTAGTATTTCATTAGGAGGTATGTTGTTGAGCTCACCGTTCGTTTCACATGCATCGCCACTTTCATTCCCAAGAGCGAGTTTCTCAAAATGCTCTTTGAATATATCTAAAGAGATGTTATGATGAGCTTCTGATGTTTTTCCCTCCTTAATTATTTTCCAATACTCTTTGGGATTTTCAGACTGCAGTTGGCGTAATTTGTGAATTAATTGTTGTTTATATTTGGAATAAGCTTTATGCACTATTTTTTTTGTATTTTGTGCTGGATTTTCTTGCGAAATTTAAGTTTTGCAAACTTTGTTTTCGTCTATAGTTATTTCTGCATTTTATCATAGTTTTTCTATGATACGCTATAATCCACCCACTCTTTGAATGCCATAAATATTTTCTGCTTCTATTACTTCGGCGACTGCTAAGTAAACTGCTCCTGTGTTAATGCGTGTGTATTTTGTGAAGTATTTGTTTTGTAAGAAAAAGACAGGTTGTACAGTGTCATTTTCTTGTGGAGATTTGTCTTCGTCACTGTCGTGTTCAATTACTGTACGCAGTGCACCTTCATCCCCAGCTGTACTTATTGACTGTATGCACTGGCTGGTCAGACTCAGACTCAGACTCAGATTCTTTTATTTGTCATATATTTTTGTCAGCTGTATTGTCCAGCATACGTTGCGCTTCATTGGTTTTATCGGCATGTGCCATTTTCCAAAGAATCTGATCAATAAATTAATGTTCAAAATTCAGCAAAGATGTTGCTTTATCCCTTATAGGATTTTTAGATTCTCAATCGCTGAATCTTTATACTTGTAAAATTATTACATTCCTTGATAGCAAAAACATATGGTTTAGAAAAATATATATCATAATTATTAACGAAGATAATGATCACTTTAGTGATTTAATGGCGGCCATTTTGAATTTTGCCCGATAAAAAATAGTATGTGAATGCCAATTTGCGAACTCCATCAAACTTGTTCTTATTCAGTAGTCTATTCTGAACATTTTCATATAGGTTGCATATTTTATCATCAAAATCCCACGGGAATTTATTTATGAACACAAGCATCCCCACTAAAAGTGTCATCTCAGAACTCAAATTGTGATTTAAATATAACGGTAGCACCCCCTGTATAGGCGGATCTTAAATGGGTTTTGCACCAATTGCTACACTTAATATTTGCATATCTGGAGTCACAGACCCAAAACGAAACTTTCATGACAGGTTTGATTGATGTACTCGAAATATAATAAAAACTGATTTTGAGGGGTATTTAACGCCCGCTTTAGGAGGGTCTTAAATTGGTTTTGCACCAATTGCATCACTTAAGACTTGCATATCTGGAGTCACAGACCCAAAACGAAACTTTTAGGACAGGTTTAATTGATGTACTCGAATTGTGATAAAAACTGATTTTGAGGGGTATTTCAAGTGCCCCCTACCTAACGCACCATTTTTTAAATTTAGGTTCGGCCATTTTGGGGTTGCCATACCACCAGCTGATGACTTGAACTATCAAATCTTTTGTACTCAACATGTACATGTAATACAAATCACTGCTAGCTTCCGGACTATAGGCCTACACCGGCTGCGTGTGAAGACTACACCAATGATTTGATGTGCTGCGATGGAACACTGAATTCGATGTAATGGATGTTATGGAACCATTGCTTGCATAACTACGGTTGCTATAAATAGCTGCAACAGCAAACTGAGTTTAAAGGGAAGTAACAAATGCATGTTGCGGAGCAACTGCCTACAGCACCATGGTTAATATGTGCTGCGATGGAATACTGGGTTTGAAGGAAACTAAGGATGTTGCGGAACAGTCCCTTACAACAACGAACTTGAGATATGTTGTGACATGATATGGTGTTCTGAGAACGGATAGTTGTATATCAGACAACTGAATAATGTGAATGTTCTCAAAATATTAGAGGCCTACCCTATTGGGGGAAGGGGGGGGGGGGGTTGTTAAATAATAAAATGTGAATTTAATATCAAATTAATGTACCTTTTAGTAACTAAAGGGTCAGTTTCAAAATAATTTTCTTACATGTATGTCTTAAACGTGACTAATTTAATAATAGATATGATTTCATATGCTTATTTGTATACAAAACGCGCAAATCTATTATTTTTCACATAAAAAAACACTTTTATATTTTGTGGAATATCGATTTGACTATCATTGGCTCAGCGATTAGTGTATGTTGGGTAGTGATGCAGGCGGGATGTGATAATGATGTGTATTGCAGCGTTTTGCATGAGATAAAGACCGAGGAGTTTTACATTCTCAGCTGTGAAAAGGGTCGAGGCCGAAGGCTGAGGCCTTTTTTATAGCTAAAAATGTAGGTTTTTAACTGACTTAAAACAAATCCGAACATAACGATGATCCATCATAATCAACAGCTCGGTCACACCTGACTGATTTTAATACCATAGGCCTACAATGATAATTTTTCTGTACTAGGTTTAGCAATAACTCTCCATTCCCGGCTTAGAAAGTAGTGGTCTCACAAAAAAAATAATGTAGTGGTGTGTTCTACCTAAGTACTTCTTAGCTACCTAACCCTTACACCGCTGAAATATTTTTGTATAAACCATGGAAACCAAAGGGTTTCGTTTGATTTAATATCATCTTAAATGTCTTAGTTAGCTCTTTTTGCTTCATTTGAATACCTATGTTATGGGTCTACGGCCATTGGAAATAGTTTATTTTTTTCAGCGCGGGGATCGTCTTTAGACGTTAGAAGCTGACGTCAGATTCTGACGTATAAAGACAGTCCCCGTGCTGAAAGGGTTAAATGATAACGTCAATGAAGGTATATATGTAAATTAGCTAGATTGGTCTTTAAATAGTGAATAACGTAGGCCTTATGATACAACCTCATTGCTGCATTCATATTATATATAGGGCCTATACGAGAGGCATAAAAATTACACAAGATTTCATCAGATGGCCGACATTGTTGCGCTTTAACAGCACTGAACGTTTACACTGATATTGCATGTTAACCAATTCGGATCACTGTTTTTGTCTTGAAAATAAAAATGACAATTTAGAGTTGATACCTGTAGCGTTTACAGTTTTACTGAAAGAGTTAAATGCGTCGCTAGGAAGATGTTGCCTGGAAATATGTTTTGTTATGGTACTATTACTATCATCGCGTAGCCCTGACCAGTTTCTAAATATACCTCCTATTATGGCATATTACAGCCAGACAGCTTAGACCATAGACACCCCCTTTCCACACCGACCCCTCCCCCTCTACACTAAAATATCAAGGTAGACAACAGCCATGTAGAATAGCAGACGATAATCTCAATACTGCCTGTATTTGAAGGTCGTTCGAATTCTGACAAGTCGCTATGAAAATATTATTATACAATTTTTTTATGGAGACCTAAAGTTATGGGAACCTAATCATCGAGCTGGTGCCTCTAGTGTTTTTCAGAATTATTGTATCTATGTATAACTGTTTTAGTGTGTAGAGTGTCAATATAAACATTGGAAAAAAACTGTACTTTACAGCGACACTTGTAATGGTGTGAATATATATATCACCTGGTGAATGCGAATAATTTAAATTCAGGAATAAATATGTTTCTAGCGATTTATTATTTTAGTTGTACCTCTTGCTCAGTATTGTACGAAGCTCTGGAAACGACATGCAATAAAAAAAATACTATCTTGTACGTACAAGATAGCATTTCAGCTACCTTGTACGTACAAGATAGCAATTCTGCTATCTTGTACGTACAAGATACTATCTTGTACGTACAAGATAACATTTCGGCTACCTTGTACGTACAAGATACTACCTTGTACGTACAAGATAGCATTTCAGCTACCTTGTACGTACAAGATAGCAATTCTGCTATCTTGTACGTACAAGATACTATCTTGTACGTACAAGATAGCATTTCGGCTATCTTGTACGTACAAGATAGCAATTCTGCTATCTTGTACGTACAAGATACTATCTTGTACGTACAAGATACTACCTTGTACGTACAAGATAACATTTCGGCTACCTTGTACGTACAAGATACTACCTTGTACGTACAAGATAGCAATTCTGCTATCTTGTACGTACAAGATA
>OZ024910.1:65141067-65202907 GCA_964017125.1 Flabesymbios commensalis | reverse complement strand
TGACAATCTGGTGATTTATCCCCCCCCCCTCCTCCGCGCTGCCGCACGTATATACACATTTAAACGGGAATGACACTAGATTGTATTTAGTTTATCCCCCCCAAAAAAAATTAAAAGCAAATTAAAGCAGCCCCTTGGGATGACATCAATTTTCGTTTTTAGTCTTGTAATGAAGTAGTGTATCACCCAGATCAAGATTTTATTTTTTTCAGAGTTTTTAGATTTTTACAAATATTTTTAATCAACATTTCTATGAAACCAGAAGGAACCCAAACAAACGATTTGTATACCTGAAGGACGATTGAATGTTTTCACAGCATTGGGTCACATGCTGATGGCATCGGCCCAGCGCTGGGTAGACAATCAGTGCTGCAGGTGTGTCCTCCCGTGTCCTGACTATAAGAGACCAATTAGCGGCGACTGCTCTGATCTTACCGTCTGATACGTGGGAATATGTGATGTAAAGTGCTGAATATTGCTGACTTGTTTCGTTTACATGGCAATATACGACCTGGAAATACAACTATTTCACTCTTTTTCGGTGCTTTAAAATTGTTTTTTGACTTTTTCGTATTTTCAGTTAAGATCAGTAGGCTATATAGCTTCATATAAATTAAATTTTCAAAAGTGACAATATTGAAAATGTCTTATCCCAAGGGGTCCCTTTAAGATAAACAACGAATTTACAGATATGTTGGTTTGAGACAAGTGTACCTGTGTACGTTGTAATACGGTGATGGAGATAACTTGGAGCACAAAATAATTTGACTATTAACAACGATTAATAAACTACACTATAATTTTGCATCCACATATTACGTTACTCTGTGAATAATAATGACACATCCATTATCTGTATGTTAAAAATAACCCGTCACACGAAAGGGAATGATGTAATCTTAAAACTGAAACAGGTTTGGAAATACTTGTATTACTTTTGCTGTATGATGTTTTTAAGCTATTCAGTTTCAGCCATGCAATCATTTGAATTAGCCATATTGATAGCTCAGGAACCATAAACTGATTTATTGTTAGTTAGTAATAACAGACACTGTATATCTGTGGAAATATCCTGTGAAAAAAGCTGTGCCACTAATTCTACTGCCGAAACCGATCAATTACGTCTGATGGATATGTTCGTAATTTCTTTCAGCACGGGGACCGTCTTTAGACATCTGAATCAATCGTCTTCAGGCGTCAGATTCTGACGTCTAAAACAGTCCTTGCACTGCAAGAATTAAACAAAATGAAATAGCGGTAGATCCATAGCATAGGTATTCAAGCGAAGCAAACATAGCTAACTAGGATAGTTATGCCAATTTTAAATTTAGACAGACCCTTTGGTATCCATGGTTTATATAACACTAATTCAGCGTTGTGAAGGCCAATAAAACAGATTTATTTTGAATTTGGTTACTCTACTCTTCCCCGTCTACATTACCATTTTGTCGCCTCGGAGCTAAAGGATCCTATCTGACACTCGTTAGAGTGGCAGATAGGATCATTTAGCTCCGAGGCGACGAATTTTTGTGACGACGAAGCACATCAGCATGTGTTAAAATTTTTCTCTCTGGATATAAAGACATAATTATATTCAGAAGAAAATATTCTTCTTTTCTGAAATATTCATAATTGCTTTTTAAATTTTATTAGAATTAGACGACATAGTACTAATTATTAAACGATAAATCGTCCCCTTGGATATGAAAGGGTGTATCTGCCACTTCGTAAAGTGGCAGATACACCTTTCCATATATAAGTGGACAAACTAATCCGCAGCTTCATTTGTAACATTCTACATGGAGTTTCGTTTTTTCGCTATTCATTAATATTTAAATATAAAACGTCAGTGTTTACTTTTTTGTAACATTGACTACTCACTGAATGTAATGTTTTGTTATAATAATGTTTTGGATTTTATTGTCCTGATTTGTGTTGTATACATCATGGATATAGATCCTACATTGTTAAGTATATCATGTATATGTGGAGAATATATGCATACGGCATCATTGGGAATATCACTCGTCACCAAATCAGGGCCCTGCCTAAAGGCTCGGGCTTGATGTGTGGTGACTTGTGCTGATATGAGCCCATTTCGCCGTACCAACGATTCAGTATGTATTTTCTCGTGTGAATATCTATATGACACGGCAAAATCAAACCGATCAGTGAACCGTGTTAGAGAGAATGCGAGATGGGGTGATCTCACCATACGTCTCGTAGTGAAAGCCAACAGCATGAGTGCAGGAAATATCGCTTAATGCGGTATTTCGGCTATCAAGCTTAAATAAACATGTACTGATTTAGCAAAATGGGACAAGCTTTTTCAGTGGGGCTAGCCCCGGCTAACGCAGGCTAGCCCTGGGCCAGCCCCATGTTCTCTCCCCACCCCATTTGGGGCTCGCATGTATGCGCCCAAAGTTATAAAATCCTTTAGCCGGGCCGCAATGTGCGTTTTGGTATAAGTTCATATAACTGGAGCCGCGCACATATCGCCGGAGCTCAAGCCAATCTAGAGCCTCGGGGAATTGAGTCAACGCCTGTATGTGTTAGTCAGGCGCGCTTCTCGTCTGGTCAAGTTTCAAGCTCGACCGGTGTGCCGAGCGAGCCTGACTTCCCAGGTGCCTGCTTTTTCATCTTCAGTTAGGTCTATTCCAGTGACCGTAGCTTCATAAAAACACCCATTTTCTGAATGTATACACTGAATTGCTTGTCCGATACTAAAGATAATGTCTAAATGCTAAAGGCTAAATGCTAAATGGCTAAGCAGAAATAAATGAGGACTGCAACAGGTCTACATGTATACACGTACGGACACTCAAATATTGCACGTTTAGATCAACTCAGAGCTGTTCAGATGATGCTGAATGTGGTCAAGCTGAGCGCGCCCTGTCTTGCCCAGAGCGAGCCTGGCCAGCCCGGCGAGATGACACATGGTTCACAGCATCCATGTTAGCCGCTACACAGTATACTGGGTGCAAGCCCAAGTAGGATTTGGGCGGGTATATTTTCCTGGCCCGAACCGTGTGGGGGCTCGAGCCCATTCCATGCGCTGGGCGCAACCAATTCTGCGCCTGTCTCGCCGGGCTTGCGCCCGGGCTAATGACGGGCTGGCCAGCGTTAACGCAGGCCAGCCACCGATGAAAAATCTGTCCCATTTTGTGAAATCAGTACTGTAGCATAGCAGACGAGAAACTCAATACTGCCTGTATTTGAAGGTCGTTCGAATTCTGACAAGTCGCTATGAAAATAATATTTTATTATTAAGTATGGATGTGTGAAAGGGTCGAGGTGATAAACTGGACAAAACAACAATTTTTTTATGGAAACCTAAAGTTATGGGAACCCAATCATCGAGCTGGTGCCTCTAGTGTTTTTCTGACTTATTGTATCTATGTATAACTGTTTTAGTGTGTAGAGTGTCAATAAAAACATTGGAAAAAAACTATACTTTACAGCGACACTTATCTTTCAATCTGTCGCGCTGTACTATGTGTAAATGACATCACTATCATCGGGGGATTTTTTTCATCTGGACCTTTTTTATCTGGACCTGTAAAAACTGACATGCATGTTATTCAGGGTTAGAATTCGTTTTTTTTGTCGACTATTAAATATTTAATATCATGTGGTGGAGAGGTAACGATCTAAATTTCAGACCGCCAAACCTTGAATATAAAATCATGTATGATATCGGGATAGCACTCTCATACTATTTATCTCACCGTCTTCAACAATGTGTATATAAAACAAAATCAGCTGTGTGCTGGCCCACCATTAAACCAATATTGTCTCAGCGAACTGAGTGATGTCAATTTTAGTAGTATGGCATGGTGTCGGCTTCTGGTATCTCTCAGTCTCATTATTATATCACCCGCAGTAAAATTACCCTGACAGTGCAAGTATCAGCATCAAATTTAACACTGAACAGTGCAGACTCTACAACTGACCCCTGTTGTATACCAAATTGAATTTACATCAAATTTAACAAACAAATGGTCATTTTATTTATTTTTCTATCCCACAAAGCACCATACATCGATCGTTTTCTATGTTGAGCCACCGTCTGCGACATTAGCCCAACTTAAAACCTGCATAAAATCGTGCTGGTGGTGTGCTGAGCAGTGCGGGATGAAGACCATCAGAATACCGGCCTGATGGCAGAGTCTTGCTACTCTTCTGTTGACAGAAATCATTATCTACTTTTAAACAAAGGCCCCGCATGGATCACTCCTGGAGAGAGTCCATGATTTCAGACGGGTCGATGGCATTAACAGTTAATGGACTGTGGAGGCACGGATCAATAGCTTATCATTAAACCTTTCAGCTCGAAATAAACCCTTTCAGCGCTGTTTTCTAACAATCAATATTCAATAATGTTGTGTATTGGGGAAAATGTTCTTCATTGCCGCGTTTCTTGATTTTAGTGGTGCTTTCCCCAATTAATCTTGTCACGTTTATCTGACCATTCACAATACTTCATAATAAAGAAGTTATGGCTTTCCATTTGATGTATTATAATATTAAACTTGTCTGTATTTCCCTTGCAACACCACATCTTTAGTTCACAATGCGATCGGAATTGAAGTGAATTGGTGAATATGGAATAATTCGTTTTATTTTTTCCAGGATCCACACTTTTGTTTAAATTCAGCAATGATGGCTTTCCAACAAAAAGAAGGAGCGATAAAAAAATATGAAAATGTAATATCTTAACATAAGCTGCTGGAATAACAAATAAAGAAAAAATACGTTGAATTTAATGATTAATACATCGTCTCAAAATATAACATTTAGGATTTATCTGATTATATAATGTCAAGGCAGGCTTGCATATTAACCATATTTAACCCTTACAGCGCTGAAGTAGTATTGTATAAATCATGGAGACCAAATGGTTATAGTCCCAGAGCTAGGGGGGTTTTATTTGTGTTGAAAGGTCCATACGATCTAAGAGTTCCACCTATAGTGAAATTTTCTCAGGAATCCGAATCTGCGCGTCTTAAAAAAATCATCCTGTCCAAAAGTACCGTAAAAAACCTTTAAACACTAGTACCGTCAAAATCGCAAACCGCAATTTGAAATATTGCGTATAAAGTGATTGTTTGCTAAAATTGTGGTAATTTTCTATTTAAATAATTTTTCAATTATTTTTTATCCTCACATATGACACAGGCTTTCACATGGATGTAAAATATTTTGTGTCTGATCAATCACAAATACACAATATAGCTTTAAGTTGGTATTTTAACACGTAATTTTACTCATTTTTCATACTTTTTCACTAAATAGACAAAATACTTTTCTCTCAGCCGATTTTTGTATAGTATAAATGTTTAGTTTTGATTCAAACATGTTCTAGAACTAATGTTGACTTAAAATTAACCCATTTGGAATAAAAATAATGAGTTATGTGAACATATTACTCACTTTTTTCGTTAGACGTAAAATTAGGTCGCTTTTCTTCAGCCTCGGGAAAATTGACCATATCTCACATTTTTGCCCACTGAGTAGTCAAATTTTGAGCTATATCAATATGTTTGATATCAATAGAAAGCTACTGGCACATGCCTTCACATGGATGTAAAATATGTTGTGTCTGATTATTGACAAATGCACAAGAAAGCTTTAAGTTGGTATTTCAACCCTTAATTTGACCTTTTTTCATACTTTTTCAGTAAATAGTCAAAATACTTTTTTCTCAGCTTTTGTGTATAATAAATATTTAGTTTTGATTCAAACATGTTCTAGAACTATTGTTGACTTGAAATAAACCCATTTGGAATAAAAATAGTGAGTTATGTGAGCATATTATATACTTTTTTGGTTAGACGTAAAATTTGCGCGTTTTTCTTTGGGCTCAGGAAAATCGTATGTATCTCACAGCTTTGCCCAATGAGTTGTCAAATTTTGAGCTACATCAATATATTTAACATCAATACAAAGCTACTGGGACAGGCCACGGATGTAAAATATGTTGTGTCTAATCTTTGACAAATGCACAAAAGAGCTTGAAGTTGGTACTTTAACCCATTAATTTTACCTATTTTTCATACTTTTTCAGTACATAGTCAATATACTTTTCTCTCAACTGATTTTTGTGTATAATAAATATTTAGTTTTGATTCAAACATGTTCTAGAATTATTGTTGGCTTAAAATAAACCCATTTGGAATATAAAAAATAATGAGCTATTCGAACATATTACACACTTTTTGGGTTGGATGTAAAATTTGGGCACTTTTCTTCCAGCCCGGGGAAATTGACAGTGTTTCACATTTTTGTCCAATGAGTACCCGGTACCCAAAATAAAAAAATGTACCAACATCTTTGATATCAGTTAAAGGTAACTATCAAGGGCTTTAACGTTGAATACATAATATTTTATTTCTGTTAAATACGAAATGTACAACAATTAAGCGCTAACTTTGTATTTTATCCCTCCATTTGAACAATTTCCCGCGTTTTCTTAGTGAATACCAGCCAGCCTTCTCGCTCATGTTAACTTTATATGTTATAAATGTTTGTTATACTTTTACATTCTCTGGAGCCATTTTTCAAAAGTTATCTTGACGACTGAAGAAGTGATCACAGCCATTTTTAAAGTTATCTCAGCCACTACAAAAGTTATCTTAGCCACTGAAGAAGTGATCATCACAAATTTAAACGTCATCTCAGCCACTACAAATGTGATCTTGGCCACTGAAGAAGTTATCACAGCGACTTTAAAAGTTATCTCAGTCACTACAAAAGTGATCATGGCCACTGAAGAAGTGATTACAACCACTTTAAAAGTTACCTCAACCACTACAAAAATTATCTTGGCCACTGAAGAAGTGAACACAGCGACTTTAAAAGTTATCTCAGCTCCTACAAAAGTGATCTTGGTCACTGATAAAATGATCACAGCAACTTAAAAAGTCACTTTTGCCAATGCAACAGTTATCTTGGCGAGTGAAGAAGTGATCACAGCCACTTTAGAAGTTATCTCAGCCACTACAAATGTGATCTTGGCCACTAACAAACTGGTGTCAGCCAATTTTTCAGGTTATCTAAGCCACTACAAAGTCATCTGGGCCACTGAAGAAGTGATCACAGCCACGTTTAAAAATATCTAAGCGACTACAAAAGTGATCTTGACCTGTGAAGAAGTGGTTACAATAACTTTCAAAGTTATCTCTGCCACTATAAAAATGATCTTGGCCACTGACGAAGTGCTCACAGCGACTTTAAAAGTGATCTCAGCCACTACAACTGTGATCTTGGCCACTGAAGAAGTGATCTCAGTCACTTTAAAAGTTATCTCAGCCACTACAAAAGTGATCTTTACCACTAACAATCTTATGTCAGCCCGTAAAAGTGATCTTGGCCACAAAAAACTGATCTTGTCCACCGTAGAAGTGATCACATTCACTTTAAAAGTCATCTCAGCCGATACAAAAGTGATATTGGCCACTAATAATCTTATGTCAGTCCCTAAAAAAATGATCTAGGTCACTACAAAAGTGATCTTGACCACTTAAGAAGCCATCACAGCCATTTTAAAAATCATCACATCCGCCATAAAGCTGATCTTGGTCACAAGCAAACTGATCTTGTCCACTAAAGAAGTGATCACAGCAACTTTGTAGTGGTTAAGATAACTTTTTAAGTGGCTGTGATCGTTTCTTCAGTGGCCAACATCACTTTGTAGTGGCTTAGATAATTTTGTCAGTGGCTGACAACAGTTTGTTACTGACCAAGATCACCTTTGCAATGGCTGAGATAACCTTTAAAGTGGCTGTGATCACTTCTTCAGTAGCCAAGATCACTTTTGTAGTGGCTGAGATAACGTTTAAAGTGGCAATGATTACTTCTTCAGTGGCCAAGATCACTTTTGTAGTGGCTGTGAAAACTTTTAGAGTCGCTGTGATAACTTCTTCAGAGACTAAGATTATTTTTTTGTGGCCAAGATCACTTTTACGGGCTGACATAAGATTGTTAGTGGTCAAGATCAGTTTTGTAGTGGCTGAGATAACTTTTACTGTGACTGAGATCACTTCTTAAGTGTCCAAGATCACTTTTGTAGTGGCTGAGATCACTTTTAAAGTCGTCATGAGCACTTCGTCAGTGGCCAAAATCAATTTTATAGTGGCAGAGATAACTTTCAAAGTTATTGTAACCACTTCTTCAGTGGCCAAGATCACTTTTGTAGTCGTTTAGATATTTTTTAAAGTGCCTGTTATCACTTTTTCAGTGGCCCAGATCACTTTGTAGTGGCTTAGATAACCTTTAAATTGGCTGACACCAGTTTGTAAGTGGCCAAGATCACCTTTGTAGTGCCTGAGATAACTTCTAACGTGGCTGTGATCACATCTTCACTCGCCAAGATAACTTTTGCATTGGCGAGGTAACTTTTTAAGTTGCTGTGATCACTTCATCAGTGGCCAAGATCACATTTGTAGTGGATGAAAAAACTGTTAAAGTCGCTGTATTTACTTCTTCAGTGGCCAGGATAGCTTTTGTAGTGGTTGAGGTAACTTTTAAGATGGTTGTTATCACTTCTGCAGTGGCCAATATCACTTTTGTAGGGGCTGAGATAACGTTTAAAGTTGCTATGATCACTTCTTCAGTGGCTAAAATAACTTCTGTAGTGGCTGAGATAACTTTAAAAGTGGCTGTGATCACTTCTTCAGTCGTCAAGATAACTTTTGAAAAATGGCTCCAGAGAATGTAAAAGTAATAACAAACATTTATACCATATAAAGTTAACATGAGCGAGAAGTTTTGATGGTATTGACCATGAAAACGTTGGAAATTGTTCAAATGGAGGGATAAAATACAAAGTTAGCGCTTAATTGTTGTACATTTCGTATTTATCATAAATAAAATATTATGTATCCACGTTAAAGCCCTTGATAGTTACTTTTACCTAATATCAAAGATGTTTGTACATTTTTTTAAATTTGGGTAACCAGTACTCATCGGGCACAAATGTGAAACACTGTCAATTTCCCCGGGGGGGGGGGGGGGAAGAAAAGTGCCCAAATTTTACATCCAACCCAAAAAAGTGTGTAATATGTTCAAATAGCTCATCATTTTTTATTCCAAATGGGTTTATTTCAAGTCAATAATAATTCTAGAACATAATAATTCTAAATATTTATTATACACAAAAACCAGTTGAGAAAAAAGTATTTTGACTATGTACCGGAAAAGTATGAAAAATAGGTAAAATTAAGTGGTAAATTACCAGTTCAAGCTCTCTTGTGCATTTGTCAAAGATTAGACACAACATATTTTACATCCGTGGCCTGTGCCAGTAGCTTTCTATTGATATCAAATATATTGATATAGCTCAAAATTTGACTACTCATTGGGCAAAACTGTGAGATACATACAATTTTCCTGAGCCCATAGAAAAGCGCGCAAATTTTACGTGTAAACAAAAAAGCATGTAATATGTTTACATAACTCACTATTTTTATTCCAAATGGGTTTATTTTAAGTCAACAATAGTTCTAGAACATGTTTGAATCAAAACTAAATATTTATCATACACAAAAATTAGTTGAGAGAAAAGCATTTTGACTATTTACTGAAAAAGTATGAATAAAGGTCAAATTAAGGGTTAAAATACCAATTTAAAGCTTTCTTTTGCATTTGTCAATGATCAGACACAAAATATTTTACATCCATGTGACGGCCTGTGCCAGTAGCTTTCTATTGATATCAAATATATTGATATAGCTTAAAATTTGACTACTCAGTGGGCAAAAATGTGAGATATGGTCAATTTCCCCGAGCCTGAAGTAAAGCGACCTAATTTTACGTCTAACGAAAAAAGCGAGTAATATGTTCACATAACTCATTATTTTTATTCCAAATGGGTTAATTTTAAGTCAACAATAGTTCTAGAACATGTTTGAATCGAAACTAAACATTTGTACTATACAAAAATCGGCTGAGAGAAAAGTATTTTGTCTATTTAGTGAAAAAGTATGAAAAATGAGTAAAATTACGTGTTAAAATACCAACTTAAAGCTATATTGTGTATTTGTCATTGATCAGACACAAAATCTTTTACATCCATGTGAAAGCCTGTGTCATATGTGAGGATAAAAAATAATTGAAAAATTATTTAAATAGAAAATTACCACAATTTTAGCAAACAATCACTTCATACGCAATATTTCAAATTGCGGTTTGCGATTTTGATGGTACTAGTGTTTAAAGGGTTTTTACAGTACTTTTGGACAGGATGATTTTTGTAAGACGCACAGATTCGGATTCCTGAGAAAATTTCACTATAGGTGGAACTCTTAGATCGTATGGACCTTTCAACACAAATAAAACCCCCCTAGCTCTGGGACTATTAGTTTATATTTTAAATCAGTATAACTGCCTTAGTTCTTTCCGCTTCATTTGAATACCTATGCTAAATGTCTACGGCCATAAATTCATAATAAATATTTTAATTCTTGCAGTGTGGGTATCGACTTTAGACGTCATAATCTGACGTGTACAGACGTCAGATTATGACGTCTAAAGTTAATCCCGCGCTGTAAGGTCTAAACCAGCCCAGATGGAGCGGGGTTTCAGTAAACATATTGAATACACACCCTTGCCTAATCTGGTCACTACACTATTGCATCATCTATCACCCATACGTCTGGTTGTTATCACTCATGGGCATGCGCCGATTACTCTCTAAATTGATCATGTTAATGAAACATTCATATTTCGATGACAATGCAGTATCTTCTTAAGAAATATTTGATGACATGAACATTTTTCGAGTTTTCACTTTATCACCACTGTTTGAGGCAAAATGAATTGTCCCTGAAGAGTAAATAAACATCAAATAATGCTCTCATTTTTTAGATATACACACGCAGAAAGAATGATACATTTTCTTGTCATCCAAACACATAGTTCTAAATTAACTGCAACTGGTTTATCTATATATGTGGCGCCAGAAAAAATCCGTTGAAATTGTAAATTATTCACCATCAAAACCAGCAGATCCGAACATAGTAATCACATTTATATATTGAAGCAAGGACGGGACACAGTTAGTAGTTTCATCAGGAAATGGTCACAAAATATTCAATATTATCAGTGAAACAGCTATATCATTCTATGTGATTTTGTGTTTGAAGCATTGCATAATTCTCAAACAATTCTACAGCCAGTTAATAGTCTGGCAGTTTACAATGCTGCCAGAGAGAGGAACAATGGAGACTGAATGAGCATAGACGACCAGTTGTGTGCCTAATATGGTGGCGAGACACTTGTGTGATGCGGCGTCGGGTGACTCGCTAGGTGGAGACACATGTCTATGCTCTGCCATGATGGCCGCCATGATGGATTGTAAGTCTTGATGGCATTCCATCTATGTGCGCCACATTCACCGTGGCTTCTGAATATCATCATTCATTGTTGACATTCGTATTCTTCTCATAAGAAAAAAGTGTTATATTATTTACATCGACATTTCCTCTAGACATCTCCCCGATGATCCCAAAAAATTCAACTAGGAAACTAATGGAAAGACACATCATCAATTCAGTTTTAATCTTCATAACACTGAAGTCTTTCTATGATTGTCATACACCTTACGTATGTTAAGATTTGAATATATCGCTTTTATTACCAGTTCAATATAAATCAGGTAAGATATCAAACAAAGATCATAATATCCTTATTCTGGCGGATTATAACTACCATTTGTGCATAAATAAATTGTATTCAAAACATGTCATTTTGAGAAATAACAGACACAGTATTTCATAGAAATTATTCACAGTTGTCCGGTGTAAGAAAAAAATACACGTACACAGTTTATCAAATAATTCAACTTGTGAGATGTATATTTTTATTATATGGTGACATGGTTCTTCAGCTGCATCTGGAAATTATGTCAGCAATTCCAGCTTTAAATTCATTGTTTAAAAATAAAAATAACACGTAAGATTTAGGTTTGTTAATACAGGACACCTATATTTGCAGACTAGAATAAAGGGCTAACATTGTTCACATACATGTATTTAGTATCCAGAAGATAAAAAGGACATTGTCAAACACTGCCCCCAATGGGTACAAGAGGTGAGGTCAAAGCTGCATGACCTTTGACCCATTACACAGGGGAGTCTGAAGGTGGTCAAACAGATTAGACCAAACAGATCGCCTGACAAACGCATCACTGATTATTCTTTGCCATTTCCCTTGCCTCTTCCCTTCTCTTCACTCCTCTCTCATCCCCACATCTCCACTCGTATTACCGGGTATGTTTTTTCACTTAAAAAAAAATTTTTAGAAATAGTTTATTTAGTGATGGCAAAGACAAAAGTTCCATCAATGCCGGTGTATAGTTGGCCCATCGTCTATGCCGATCGGCCAACAAAAAACCAGCATTGATTCAACGTTTTGTGTTTCTCTTTATACACATCTATCGCTGTTCTCTCACTGTCATTCAACTCTTTCCTACTTTATCTCTCTCTGTGAAGGAGGGCACGACCTTAAATCTTTCAACGCTGGAATAGTTTAGTGTAAAACATGGAGAACAAGGATTTTGTCAATTTGAAATCATCAGAGCTGTCTCAGCTAGCTCTTTCCGCTTCATTTGAATACCTATGTCTCAGCAAACATGAGACATTGAACCAATGCTGGTTCAATGTTGGGCCAGCGTCGTAGACGATGGGCCATCATTGAACGAGCATTGGGTCAATGTCTCGTGTTTGCTAGGGTTATGGGTCTATGGTTATTATAATTTGATTAATTCTGGCAGTGCAAGGACCGTCTTTACACGTCAGAATCTGACGTCTGTAGACGTCAGATTATGTAGACTAAGGGAGGTGCCGACGCTGAAAGGGTTAATTCGACGAAGTCGCCATTAACGTGATCGCATTGGGAGAGAATAAACAAAGCTCCTCTCTGGTCGATGGCACACTGTTTATCCTGACTACTAGTAAACTCTTTAAGCCTGCGGCAACGGGTGGTAGAGTGACATCAGATGGAGAACTGTCCACTGTGGGAAGGGATGTTGGTAAAACGATGAATTATTTTCCCACAAAGAATGAGATGTTTCGTGATTTAATGCAGCTGAATTATTATTGTAAAAACCATGGAGATCAAATGTTTTTTTCAATTTGAAATCATCACAAATGTCTTAGTTAGCTCTTCCCGATCCATTTTATTACCTATGTTTTTGGTCTACGACCATTATACATATGTTTACTTTTGCAGTGCGGGGATAAACTTTAGTTGTCAGAATCTGACGTCTACAGACAACTAAAGTCGATCCCCGCACTGTAAGGGATAAAGCGGTGAATTAAATAATTTAATTTTTCACCCACTTGAGGATGTGCTTCCTCGATTCACAACTTCAAGTGGGTGAAACTTAGTCATATGTGTTTAACTTGAAACCGAATAGTTGCAAATCTCGATGGCTAAGAATTCATTTCATTCCCGATAACGGTGGCTTGGTCGGTTAATAGAACAGTTTGAATCCGACTCTAGTCGTACATAGCTCTTAACCCTTTAACCGCCGGTGCCGCATATATTCAGGTTTTCATTTTTTATTAGCACATTAAGTACCACATTTTAAACATGTTAAAGATGAAATATGACATCAATCAGCAATATTTGAAAACAATTGACCCCCATTTTGTTAAATCTGCATAATTTTCACTCACTTGAAGTTGTGGATCGCATCAGCGAGACACAACTTCAGGTGGGTGAAAATTCAGATTGAATAATTTGGCGGTCAAAGGGTTGTGAACTCGTTATCTGGAGGTGTCGGGTTTGACTCCCGGTCGAGCTAGATATTTTCCATGGTGGTTTTGCATACAGTAGCATACAGGCGCAACTGCATGGCATCTAAATCTGGAATACGTACATTCCATAATAGCACGGCATTGACCTGAATGCCGGATACTTTCTGTAGCGGAAATTCCAGACGTCAGAATCTCATGTTGAAAGTCGACCCCGCACTGAAAAAATAAACCATGTATAACGGCCGTAGACCCATAACACAGGTATTCAAATACAGCGGAAAAAGCTAATTAGGACATTAAATGATGATTTCAAGTTAAAAAACCCATTCATTATATTGGTTTATATGCAAATATTTCAGCGCTTTAACCCTTCAACCGCAGGTGCCGCATATATTCGGGATTACATTTTTAATTGGCACATTAAGTACCACCTTTTGAACATGTTAAAGATAAAATGTGACATCAATCAGCAATATTTGAAAACAGTTGACCTCCATTTTGTCAAATCTGAATAATTTTCACTCACTTGAAGTTGTGGATCGCGTCAGCGAGACACAACTTCAAGTGGGTGAAAATTCAGATTGAATAATTTGGCGGTTAAAGGGTTAAGGGTTAATATCTGACACATAGACAGTGATTCCCGCCAGGATCAGTATTCAGCCTGAGGCGATCCATAAACAAAAACAAAAGATGTAAAGTGGGGACAGCCTGTTTGGCATGCGGCCTATTTGGAAGAATCGTGTATGACTCACCGCAACATAATATATATATACTTTTACTGACAACATTATTCAATACCATTTTCGACTCGGCAGATTATCCAGATGACTGGGCACAAGTGTTGATATACCCAGTTCACAAACAGGGTGATAAGTCAGATCCACAGAACTATAGGAAAGTTTCTCTGATTCCCTCTCTTGCAAAAGTTTTTGAATCTGTACTCGAAAATAGATTATCATTCAAAAACTTAGTGTGACGTGACGATGATCCTCTACAAAGAGACTTTAATAAAGATTGTAGGACATCTGATAATTTATTTGTGTTGTACAATCTGGTTGAAACGCAGAAAACACGTAAAAAAACCGCTCTACGTTTGTTACATAGACTTGACCAAAGCTTTCGATTATTTAAACAGAGATGCACTTATCCTGAAACTGCAGCAGCGCAATGTCGACGGAAAATTTCTAAATGCAATCAAATCTATGTTTCTTAAATCTAGCAGTCGAGTTAAATGGAATGGCAAGATTAGCAAGCCCATTAAAAAACGTTATGGTGTCATGCAGGGGGGGGGGGGGGGTGTCTTAAGCCCCAAAATTTTCAATGAATTCCTGCAGGATCTTGGAAAATATTTAAATACTAAATACGGTCTTAAGATAGGAGACATATACCTTGCGTACCTCCTATTTGCCTACGACATAGTCCTCTTTTCAGAATTTGCAGAAAGCCTACAGGCACAAATTGACTTATTTTACAAGTACTGTGAAATATGGAATCTAATAATAAGCATTGCTAAAACAAAAATAGTCATTTACAACCAAATATATGCTAAACATTCATTTTCTTTCGCACTGGCCGAAAATACGCTTGAAATCGTGGACAAATATAAATATTTAGGTCTTTGGTGTAGTAATAATAAAAAATATATTTGTAAAAAAACATTCGTATCTGGCTGAACAAGCTCACAAAACAATATTCACAATTAGAAATTATAGTCACAACTTAGGACATCTAACGTCAAAATTGCCTCTAAAAGTATTCCAAACATAAATAGAGCCAATACTGATGTATGGTAGCGAGGTACTATTTATTGGTAAAGAAATATTGGACTTTGAGACAGTCCATTTATCATTCTTGAAAAATATGCTTGGAGTCAAACAAGAAACCACATCAGTTACTATTTATGGGGATACAGGAAGGTATCCTCTCTTTTTAAAACAACAAATTCTAGGTTTGAAATACTGGATTCGCTTGATCTCCTTGCCTAGAAGCTGTTATTTGAGAATCGTGTACAACTCACTGGCGTCTCTTGACTTTATTGGTGAAACAAATTGGTGCTCTCACATCAGGTCATTATTATTCCGAACAAACCACCGCGACGTTTGGGAAAATCATAGGGTAGAAAATGCCAATCGTCTCATCAAACAAGTTGAATCATGTTTGATTAATACATAAAAAGTTGATTGGTCTATCAAAGTCCGAAACTCTATAAAATTACGAACGTACATAAAGTTCAAATTCGAACACTCGCTAGAAGAATATCTGTTTTACATCCCCGACACAAGGTGGATGAAGGCACTATCAAGATTAAGAATGAGCTCACATATGCTAGAAATTGAACGAGGAAGGCATGTCAAGCCGCAAAAACTACCACTGGAACAGCGCATATGTCAAAGATGTACATCAAACTCTGTTGATGACGAAATTCATTTTTTAATTACTTGCTCTTACTTCGCTACGCGGCGAACTAGTTTACTTGGCGAAAGCAAACTACTCAACAGTGCATTTGACTCGCTCTCAAACGACGACAAATTTATATATATTATGTCATCTACACATTGACCATTAGTAATATGCTTAGAAAAATACACCTATAGCTGTTTTCAAACCTTAAGCGTGTCGCGTACCCCCACTTTATAAAACGATTGGGGCGTAGGGTGACTGGTGCGGCGGGTGATTCTTCTAATCATCCACTCATGAAATCATCCATGCTGTCGGGGGATCACCACTGTGGTATCAGCGACTGGTGCGGCTGGTGATTCCTCTAATCATCCACTCATGAAATCATCCATGCTGTCGGGGGATCACCACTGTGATATCAGCGACTGGTGCGGCTGGTGATTCCTCTAATCATACACTCATAAAATCATCCATGCTGTCGGGGGAACACCACTGTTGTATCAGCGACTGGTGCGCCTGGTGATTCCTCTAATCATCTTGGTGTTTCTAGCTGACGTCAGTCAATGCATTTTTTAGATTGTTTTTTTAACATGTTCAATGTAACTAATGTTATTATTTTCTTCTTTATACATACTCTCACTCATTATGCAATTTCTCGGTTTCTACGCTTTCCAGAGGGTTTTTTTGCTACATGCAGTAGCTATTTTATCTCTGGTTTTGGTGCGGGAAACTTAAAAATATCATGCCAATGCTGTTTAACTGTAGGTTATTTTAAATAGTTCTCATGCATATTTTATTTAACCTGTGCTTGTTTTAGTATATACTGTCGTTTGATTTTAACATGTTTAAGTTAACTTAGCATGTATATTTTACCGAACTAATCCTGTTGTATATAGTCTTGTACATATGTTCATTTTAATGACGCATAAGTCTGCATAGACTTACCGTCGTCAATAAATATCTATCTATATAAGCTAACATCTCCGAGTAATTACAAATGGACGAGGTTTTAGTGACGGACGTCCACTTGATCCAGGGGGATTCAGCAATGTCTGCACAGAGCAAACAATACAACTATCAGACCAAGTCATAATACATATCTCAGTAGGCCACGATGAACTAAATAATGGAGATCGCAAAGGTTTATGAACCAGAATTAGAATATATATATAATCCGATTTATAAACCTATACGTAATCTGAAATCAAATTACCCAAGTCTTCAAGGTGGCTTAACTGTTTGTGGTGTTGTTTGTGTCATCAAGAGGCGGCGAGGTTAGTGTGGCTTGGGCTAGGTTACTCAACTTTATTGGTCACTCTCCGTATTTAGGTTGTTAAATTCCCTTTCTTTCGCATAGACGGAGCTAGATATGCCCCAACATTTTTCGGTTATATACAATGTGTTTTGATGTTTCTCATGGATTTGTTTATCTGAATTCAAATCCGATGTGTTCCAGCTTAAACAGTTTGGGCATTTTTGTAGATTCAAGGTCCAGTATGATTATCTCAACAAATGAAGCTAGGAACAAGTGTAATAACTAATTTTCGTGTGATTTTGACTGGGCAATCTATTTCTGAAACTAATTTGATTATTTAAGGTCATTTTCAGGGTCAAAATATCAATTTCAAGGTCAATTAAGGGAAAATATCATTTTTAACAAATAAAACTAAAAAAATGTGTTAATACCTCTTTTTCATGGGATGTTGACTGTAAAGTATTATTTTGGTGATTCAAGGTCATCTGCAATGAAAAATAATTCTTAAAAGTCTTGTTGATGTCATTTTGATTGAATAATCCATTTCCGCTACTATTTTGATGATTAAAGATCACTTTCAAGCAAAATGCGTCAGTTTCTAGGTTAGGTAATCGAAAACAAATAGAGCTAGGAACAAGTGTAATACTTCATTTCCGTGTGATTTGCATAAAAAATCGAATGCTGATATTATTTTTGTTATTATAGGTGATCCTCTAGATCAAAGGTCAATTTCAAGGTCAAATATGATGTTAACATATATGCTACAGATTGGAGCACGTATAATACATTGTTTTGGTGTGATTTTGATAATTTAATTCTAGAAGGGTTTAAATGATTAAACATCATCAAGGTGAAATGATCAGGCCGCGAGAAGCCGTTAAAGGGTGGCGGAGAAGCGTTAAAGAGCAGCGCAAAAGTAACACATGTTAATGCAGAGGCGTTAAAAGGTGGCAGTGGGTGGTAAAGAACAATGGCGAGGCATCAAAGGGTGGAAGCGATGAAGAATCAGTAAATACCTAGCAAACACACGACGTCAATCCAATGCTGGGCCAGCGCTGAACCATCGACGATGGCTCAACGTGTACCTGTGTACCTAGAGAACATCTTTAATAATTACTATGCGCAAAGAAATATGTGAACACTATGAATATAAGAATGAAAAACATGACAAAGCAGTCTGGTTAAATATTTATTTCCCGAGTTGCGCGTATAATAATTCTTTTCCATCTTGTCCATATGATTAAACAAATAATTACAATGTTTCCAATAGTTTGTTTGATGCAATTGCGATTCACAGTGAATATGATTAAGTTTAGTGATATTATTAGGTCATTATAATTCCCAGTTAAGTACCTTGTTAAATATGCACCCCATCATGCAAGTTCTTCTTAACACACACTCGTGCACACGTGCACACGTACACACGCACATATAAGACACAAATAAAAGACAAAAGACAACATAAAGCGTATACACAAAGGTAAAGAAAACACTCATGGCAAACATACATGTACTTCTTCAGCGAGAGAGAACACATAAGTATTCCATGTATTAATCCAGGGGTATTAGTCTAAAACTCATAGAGACCTGGAACAAATTCGTAACAGGCTGAAAATTTCAGCATATATTGCTGAGACAACATAGAAAAACATATCAAAAGTCCTCTAATATCCCCCTGGAATTAGTGTCCGAAATTGGGGTAATAAGGGGTAAATAGGGGTAATAAAGGGTATAATAACGATAACTTTAAAGCTATTTAACCGGGATTCATAAAATTTGTATCTAAACATATGCTTAAGCCCTGCGGAATCTATTAAATATATGTGTATTAATTTTCAGCCACCCTTTAATCCCCAAAAGTGGTAAATAGGGTAAAATAGGGGTAATAACCATAATTTGTGATCTATTTGACCTAGATTCATAAAATGTGTATCTAGCATCGATTTTTTTTTAAACACTTTTAAAATTTGGCGACCTTACTTTAATTACCAAAAACATTTTTTTATATCAATTTTTAACCACCATTTCCTCTCCATAAGTGGTAAATATGAGTAAAATGGGGGGTGATAACCATAGCTTATGAACTATGTCGTCTAGAGTTACAGAATTTGTATTTAAACTTACGTTTTAGCACCTGAGGAATTCATCACAGCTACTTATAGTAATTTTTACCAACTCTTTCATTCCTAAAGGTGGTAAATAAAGGAAAATTAGGAGAATAGCCATAACTTTGATGGAGATTCATAAAATTGGTATCTAGATATTTATCCTGGCATCACACGAAAAAGTGTAGGCCTAATTGAAAGAAAAACCAACCATCACCATTTAATTTCAAAAAACGGAATTGTATTCTTTTTTATCAACCTTTGCATTCCCAAAAAATATTTTTTCGTATAATGAAGTTTGTTAATTACATAATAAAACAGTTAATTAGAGTTTATTTTAATGAGCTTAAGCTGTTAAATTTTAAACTATTATTTTTTTAAAAATGGTTTTATTATTTTTTCTCGGATGCTAAAGCATATATCTAGATACCAGCATCATATAATTTTGTTGCTGACTGTCGCATAATTTTAAAAATGTTTTTACAATTTCTCCCATGATAAAACATATCCAGGTAGGCCCTAACAATTTTATAAATCTATGTAAAATAGCTCACAAGTTGTGGTTATTATGCTATTTTTTTGCTTTGGGGATGAAAGGGTTGTAAAAAAATCATACAAATTATAATATAAAACACCAGGGTATGTCTGGATACAAAGTTTATGAATCTAGGTCAAATAAGTCATGGTTATCACCCCAATTTTACGCCTATTTACCACTTTTAGGAGGAAAGGGTGGTTAAAAATTGATGTAAAAAGTTGTTGCTGGCGATTAAAGGGAGGTCGCCAAATTGTAAAAAAAGTGTTTACATTTTATTCTCCGATGCTAGATACAAATGTTATTAATCTAGGTCAAATAGCTCATAAGTTATGGGGATGAAAGGGTAGCGGGAAATTAATAAAAATAATTTTAATGGCTTCCGAGGGGCTAAAACATATGTTTAGATACAAATTTTAATAATTTTATGTTAAATAGTTTTAAATGTATCGTTAATACCCTTTATTTACCCCTGTTTACCCCTTAATAGCCCAATTTCGGGCACTTATACCAGGCGGATTTAGAGGACTTTTGATATGGTTTTCTATGTTGTTTCAAGAACATATGCTGAAATTTTCAGCTTGTTACGAGTTTGTTCCGGGTTATTATCTAATACCCCTAGACTATATGCTCAGTAACAATACGTAGCAACATGGTCAACTATAGTGTGTGAAATCATATTGTCTAAATATATGTAGCTCCTCATGGGAACATATAATGAACACATTATACCGATTCCCCATCTTGTGAGAAAACATGAATATATATACACAGCGAGAGCAGAAAGAGAGTGATAATATAGCTAATCTACGACACCACACAATATAACAGACAGTATTTCAACACTATCTCAATGAGAACACATACAGTATTCTCAATACAAAAAAGCACACATAACATATCTACTCTAAGATAACACATAGAGAAAAGCTATACTACTCGAGAACACACAGAGATCACATACGTTATATATCTACTCAGCGACAACACACAAATAATAACACTACTTGAAAAAAACACAGTGAGATAATATCTGTACTCAACGAGAACACACGGATAAGATTTATACTCAGCGAGAACACACACATAGAGAAGACAAGATCTACACTGATTGGGAACACAAAACACAGATAATATATTTTCTCAGAAAGAACACACATAAGATATCGCTACTCATTGAAGACACTCAGAAAACATCCTCTATTCAACAAGAACAAACAGAACACAATCTGTACTGAACGACAACATACATAGAAGATCTCTATCCAGCGAGAACACACATAGAAGATATCTATTCAGCGAGAAGACACTTAGAACATGTAGAATATCTGTATTCAGCGAGAAGAGAAAATATTTGTATTCAGCGAGAACACACAGCACAGAGGACATTTTTCTGATTTTCATATGGCGGACAGGGGAGAGATCCACTACAACTTGTTGTAGCTGGAACTAATAGGACACTTTCATAACGTCTGTCAGTAGTAGATTTTCCATCAGGATTAGCCTCAGCTTCGTTATCCACGCACACATACTCCGTACGCATAGCTAAACGCGTCTCAGCAGCTAGATAGCCCACATACTCAGTGTGCCATCCATCGTCACACTGATTTCTCCCCGGAATCATCAACACTAACTTCCGGGGAGTGACGCATACAGCACATGGTACATCGATGGAATTTGCAGCCTTGACCGGTGATGACGAATATTGTGCTCCAAAGATGCGCACTAGATTTTCATCTGATGAAGGACCAGTGATAGGGTCTCTCCGCATACACAGATAATTACTTCCGCCTCCTATTTGCAAAAGACTAGAGCCTCCAACATAACCTGCAACCACATCGACGACGATTAGTTTATAAAACGATGGAAGGAAACTTAGTAGTTATCGCTTCCTTCCATCGTTTTATTAATTATATACGCCAATAATGTTATTTACTTATTCCTTATTCCGTATTCATCAAGGAATAAGTTACAGTTACTTATTCCTTATTAGATAAGTGATAAGTAACAGCCATTAATATTTATTGGACCGAATAAGTAATAAGTGACTTAAACGTATTCGTTATTGGAACGTATAATGAATAACTAACTGGTTACGCATTGCTTATTCGAAATTGGATAAATAACACTAAAACAAAACTAAACATAATAAAAGAAGCAAATGTATGCTCACGCTCCAAAGAATAATTGATATACTGGTGGTTCTCTGCAGAAAAAAATTAAATCACCAAGCTGGCAATATTGACATGCAAAAAGAGCTTTAAAAGTATATTCAAGTAACTGATTACTCATTCCGTATTCGGGTACGTAACGGGTAACTGGTACGTATACGGGAAAACACCTAAAAACACGAACACACATCTAGAATACGCTCAAACTCGACAAAAGACGTTTAGTCAGGCAGCCATCAAGCTATACCCTGCATCGGCTGTTACAGTTTTTTTTTCGATGGATTCCACTCCCTCGTGGGATCTATAATGCATATTTGCCGGATATCAAGAGGATATCCTTGAGCGACAGAATAGGAGCAGCCTCATGATTTTGGTGTCCGCTATAGGGTTTTCAGGTATGCCCGATCTAGTGGTTTGGTCAGCGATAACTTTGGACATTGCATTGTGGGTAAAATCAAAGATAGTCGCCATTTGTCCAAGATCAAACAATACATTCTTATCATTTTTGACATAATATTCGTGTTTTTGGTGTCTATCCTGGGGTTTTCAGGTATGTCGGACATAGTGATGTTGTCGCAAAATATTTTCGACATTGCATTGTGGGTAAAAAATCCAAGATGGCCGCCATATGTTCAAGGTCAAGCAACAATTTCATATCATTTTCGCCGTAATACAGACAGATTTGTTTTTTTGGTGTCTATCATGGGGTTTTCAGGCATGCCGGACATAGTGGTGTTGTCGGGAAATATTTTAGACATTGCATTGTAGGCAAATATATATATATATATATATAAGATGACCGACATTTGTTCAAGGTCCATCAATAAATGGACATAATTTGTTACAGAATAGATAATAACTCGTGATTTTGGTAACCACGATGATGTTTTAAGGTAGTCCGGGCTTAATGGTGTGGTAAAGAAGTACTTTACACATTGCATTGTGAATCAAAAATCCAATAAGGCCGCCATGTGTTCAAGCGAGGTCAAACGTTAATCTGATATAATTTGTGATAGAATCAAGTTCATGATTTGTATGTCTAGCCTAGAGTTTTCTTATAAGCCTGATCCAGTGCCATTTTTAGAAATAATTTTCGACACTGTTTACATACAGAAAAAAACAGATGCCGGTAATCATGGTGACAAAATGGCTGCGTTTTGAGAAAAAAATAATAAAAACAAAATGGCCGTCCAAGCGCATAGGGAAAATTTACTTTTTACCTATTTAGCTTAGAATAACGAGTTATACCAACTTTTCAGCTCATTTTGGTGTGAGGAATCTATTTTTGATGATATTTTTGTTGTTTGAATGCGATAACAGGGTTAAAAATTAAATGTGTTTTTAACTATCCTTATTAACGTTAATTATATAATACAAAGCTGATACCATATGTGCTGTGTAATATAATATTTACCCCAGTAAATCATTTCAGCTCCTTCCGGGCAAGATAGTCTTCCCCAGCGAGTGTACAGTGAGCTACCTGAAACAAACACAATGGTTTACAGTCTTCACATCGACACAACAATTATATTTATAATCTATTCTATAGTGTGTCCCATTAAAGTTACATAATGTCAACGTCTGACAATTGAATGATCTCAACATTTACTCGATGAGGCCGCCATTCGCTCGATAGCCTAGTCACATTGATAGGGGGGAAACATTGACAATTCTATGAAACACCAAAGTAGGATCTGTCAAACACTTCTTGAATATCAACAAGCCCAATGCAAACAAGTATTAGCATTGGTGGAAGTTAACTAAATATCATCTTCACCAGAATCAGGATGAAATGCAGTGAACTTAATCAACATATTTTCCCCATGAACATCATTAATACCCCTATGTACATGTACATGATGTAGGCGTAACGAAACAACCCACCAGGTCAGAAAAAAATAATGTGATTTGCTAAAAAATCATTTGCAATAATTCTAAATTGATAGTCATCATTTTTGGAAGTTATTGCCATGTCTGCCACATTGCATCGGTGTCTTACACTTTATCTATAGCACTGATGTGTCAGACATGGAGCTTCTCTGCATCAACATTAAAAAAGCTTTCGGCATAAAATAGTTTGTTTTACGATAAGAAGTTTTTAACACACTAGAAATAAAAAAAACGCATTTTTCTCAAAATGCCAAAAAACAGAGCCCTTCAATTGTACTGTTATATATTTATGGACCACTCCGTATTCACCTACATCAGCCTCTGTGTCTGTGTATGTGTGGCAGTGGCATGTCCGACACATCCATATGCGTATTGGAGCAACACTGATGGTCTGGTCATTGCAATGTCACATGTTCCGGTGCATGCTTGTATGCTTTTGTGCGTGACGTATTATGAGAACAGCTTATTATGGCATAATAATAATATTATGATACCTAGTATTACACGTACGCATTTGTTTTATAACATCATCTAGTTATGTCAAAGATTTACACCCACATGTACAAATTTTCCACAGTATCCAAACCACGACTACGCAAGAGCCACACACTTCTTTTTCAAACTTAGCCTAATATTACAATTTTGTATTGCTTCAATTGATTATTAAAATATGTTCAAACTAAGTAAGATCAAGGGGCTCGAACCCTTTTTTACTGGCGAGGTAGTCAGGCACTCTATCAATGCGTCACATCTGTATTAACATTTTACATTTGTTCATATAGTATGGCCTACATACCACCAGAATACTGTTCTGGCGTTTCAGGATCGTGATAACCGTCCATTTCGAGGTTACACAGGTAGGATTTCTCTTCTGTACATCGTCTCTCGTCTTGATCCCAGTATGTCTTACTTCCATTCACTTCCTCACATGGGATGTTGTCCTTCATTTTACCATCTTTGCATGACGCATATACATCACATTCCTGACAAGATTGATAAAACCCGTCACGTCTGTTCTCACAGCTCGTTAGGCAGTTACAGCCAGTTGTAAAAGTATCTAAGAGTAAACAAAACACTTTTAATCCTTATGATCAACGTAAACATTCATGATATATTATGACAGACATTAACAGGGTCTCCTGGGGCCCCCACCCTCTAAAACTGTCTACTTCTCACCAAGAAGAAAGAACCCCCCCCCCCCCCAATTACTCTCAATTCCATCCCAAAACTGAAAAGTTATCAAGGAAACCCTGATAAATATGACGATTTTGATATGGACAGGTTGCATATATTATTGTATGTACATTTTATATTTATCATAATGTAGATGTGTCTACTAGTCGTTATTTCACCAAATTTTGTTTCTAAATTACCTCATCTACCGAAGAGTATCTAAAAACTTGAAACTTTTAAGAAACACCTCAGAATTAGGTATAGCTGGTACTTTACATTGCTTAAACTTTTGTTTTTCATTTTATAAACTATTTAGTGAATAGTAATAAGTAGTTTAAGCTTTTAGAAAATAAATCAGATTTTTACTCATGGTAATGGTGAAGACTTGTGAAATGTACTGAACACTGTTTTCATATATCACCCACCACAATTGTTTTTTAATTTCGTTTCTTTCCTTTTCTGAGTATCGTTTTTGCTACTATGTACTCTTTTTGACTTTTTCATTGTACAAGTTAACTTACATTCTCCATTCACCTGGTTCATCAATTCTGCTGCAAAAATAGCCAGCACACAGGCTACCAATGTAAGTGTCATGTCTATTTAGTCTGTTAACAGTTGTCAACAGGTTAACGATCAGTCTGTTTTCAGTACGTGTGTGATTTGTTGACTGTAAAATGTGACTTCAGGTGTGGTGTCAATCTGTGGTTCCCCACTATATATATATACTGACACCCGAGTCACACAGGACAATGAATATACGTTGCTGTATCAGCATCGTAGATATTGACCCGGCATTGAAACAACATAATCATGTCTAGGGCACGGGAACATTCCTTATGTTCCTCTAAGCGTCCTTGTTTCATACTGTTCGTCATAAGTCACCCTTCAAAATAAGATAGTTTGGCAATTGTAGAATATAATCCTCTCTTATGTACGGCATTTTACAAGAGAATGATTGTAGAGCTTCAGATATCATGGGAAAATCAGGAAACGCATCATGTTATGTCCCAATTAGAACAACAATTATGCTATTTGAGCTATTAACAAAGATCACATTGATTTTGCGATATAATTTTAATATCATAGTTAGGATAACATTGTTTATTTTAAAAAAATTCTACAAATGTTCAGTTGCATTTTATGATTTTATTATCCGAATAAAATGGATTGAACACTGACTTATCTCAAACATAGAAGTACATGTGCTGGAGATTACGTTTTAAAAGTTCTAAAATTTCAAAGGATATATCACTTGTATCATAACATTATTATTTTGAGAGCGGGCCCTATTCATTACACTATTTTGACGCTTTGTAAAATACACTGAAATTAAATTTATTGTACTTGAATACTTGCAAATGCATTTATCATTTAAAAAATCATCAAGTTTTTATTTTTATTTTTATTTAAAATAATATCAAGTTTTTATTGAATATGATTTTATTTGTGTCAACTTAGTTAACCTTGTGTCCGCAAATAGTTATCTTATTTACAGTTTCGCCCACTTTAAGATTTGTCTCGCTACCACGACCCACAACTTCAAGTGGGTGAAAATGGCAGCTAGAAGTATTATATGTATTTAACCTTTTGAGCTCATTCGTCTCATTTCTTCACGACGTTGCATGCATATACATTTAAAACCCTTTCAAGCCTGAATTTACCATTGCCATCTTCATTCACTACAAACCGCGAATTGCTTTCGCAATTCTCGACTTGTAGTGGATGAAGATGATTTGAACTGAGTGAAAAATTAAAGAAAATTACCATGTATTGGCAAACAAGTCTCATGGGAATTTTCATTAAAAAACCCTTAGTTGTAGGAAAATTAGGACTTTTTTCAGGGATGTAAAATTAGGCTGTAATAGGGCTCATAGAGTTAATGGAATTAAAAAATTGTTATATTCCATCAAAGTAAGGAACTTTAACCCTTTCAGCGTGGGGACCGTTTGTAGAGGTCAGAATCTGACGACTAAAGACTTTAGATTATGACGCCTCAAGAGGGTCCCTGCACTGACAGAATTTAAGTAGTATATATTGGCCGTAGATCTATAACTCAGGTATTAAATGAAGCGAAAGAGCTAACTAATTTTTTATGATGATTTCAAATTGAATTAAACCCTTTGGGCTTCATGGTTTATACAAAAATATTTCAGAGTTTGAAGGGTTATTTTGATATTTTTCTAAGATTGGTTATTTGATAAAATCACGATAGTTTAATTTCCTTCGAGATGGAAATCGTGACAGGAATTTAGAACTGAATTTGAATAGAAATAAGACTAAATAGCTGATTGCTAGGAGTACATAATTTAACATACACAAAGTTTTGACGTTAGATATTCGCTAATTGACATAATTCCTGAACATGCTTATTTCAACCATTATTTAACCCTCATTAGCCATGGTAATATCCACATATTAATTTATGTTTTTTTCGTGTCACATCTAGTTGTACACTACAATGGACCGACCACAGCGGAGGGGTAGCAATTACCTGATACTACAAAGTAGGCCCATTTAAAATTTAAATGAAACTTCTCGAAGAAATAAAAGTGAATGTTCTTAAGACACAACGCTTGTGGGTTGTTTTACAGATCTGTGTATATACCATATAAGTTTTACTGGCCCTGTGACGAAAACAACAAAGCAATTACAGATCAGACAGTAATTGATCGTATTTTGCATAATTAGTCGATCATGTACTAGCGTTATTACAATAAGACAATCAAACTGCATTGTAATATGCATGCGTGAAAATATGTTGATCTGTGTGATTAAAATCCAGGTCATGAAATCACGCATGACACGTTTAGAAGCTAAACTGGGCCAGGTAAGCCGCACGACGAAAATGATGAAATAAATAAATATACAGGCCCATTAGGGTAACCCGGATCAGTTTCCCATGTAGGTTTCCCATTCACAAAAAATCATGTGTTTTAAATAGCTTGTGTTTATACATATACAGTATCTGAATAGCAGAAATTCAACCCACATATCCATTCTATTAAGTAGCTAGGTCGTCCTGTATGCACATGTTGCAAGCCGACATGTATTGAGAAATCTCTACGAAAGCAGTTAATATGCATGTGCATGAATATAGACAAGCGATGACGGTAGCCTTTTAAAGTTGGGTGCTGATGACGTACCAAATAATCCCCTGATAATGGGAGTTTTTAACCAGAGAGGACGAATATAATACCAATAAATAGGCAGCATAAACAAAGAAACGAACAAATTTAGAATTCTATGTCATAAATATGTCTCTGTCTGAAACCTAAAGGGTGTATTTACTACTTTATAAAGTGAACCCTTTCAACTCCGATGGGCCGCATGTATTTTCCAGCAAACACGAGACGTTGACTTAACCTTTTCCCGCTTTGTTATTTTATTTAAATATGCACTCACTTGAAGTTGTGTCTCGCTACCGCGACCCACATCTTTAAGTGGGTGAAAATCAGTGAAATTTGTTTAATTTATTTGAGACCAAACGTGTGCAAATTTCGATGTTTAAACACATTTCATTCCCACTAATAACAGAATAACACATATTTAAAATACCATATCCAGCAGACACAACACGTTGAATCAATGTTGATTTAACGTTGGCTATGACGTTGGACCAACGTTAAACCAACATTGATTCAACGTCGTAGCCGGTGGACCAACGTTAAACCAACATTGATTTAAAAGCTTGTGTCTGCTGAGTAGTCTTGATTAGCGGCTGTTGATTCAACGACGGCCTACCGTCTGCGACACTGGCTCAACTTTACCCCAACATTGGGTTAGCGTATCGTGTTTGCTGAGATAAGAATATGCACCATCCCAACAAACACGAAACAATAACCCAATGTCGTTTCAATGTTGGGCTATCTCCTGCAACGCTGGCCCAACTTTAAAACGACATCGGGTTAGAGCTTCGTGTTTGCTGGAATGTTTACCAAACTACGTGTGACTGAGAAGATTTCAAATTGCAGTCATCTGGTATCATAATTATAGTGTGTGAACACGATTCTGTAAACAAACAAATATTGTCGCGCAGGAATGATGGTAATTAGACGCATTTGCAGCTGCTGTCTCCATATAATCACCCCGTCAGGAAGGGATTCTATTGTATATGGCAGACAACAACGAAGTCCGCTTTAAATCCAAGGACATTATACACAATCATGTGTTATTGATTAATCTAACGCAAATAACATTCTCATTTTGAGCGTAATTGTAAAATTGTATACCATATCATAGTGATAAATTGTTGATTGTGAGACATGTGTATGTGATGCCAAACAAAGAATAATAATATGAATGTCTTTGTGAACAAGTGAGTTGAACGCTCCTATCCTTACAACGCTTACATATTTGTGTATAAACCATGGAGACCAAAGGATTTTATTTTTGAAATCGTCATAAATGCCGTCGCTAGCTCTTTCCACTTCATTTGAATACCTGTTTAATGGGTCTACGGCCAATATAATTTATTTAATTCTTTAACCCTCTAACCGCCAAATTATTTAATTGGAATTTTCACCCACTTGAAGTTGTGTCTCGCTGACGCGATCCACAACTTCAAGTGAGTGAAAATTATTCATATTTGGCAAAATGGAGGTCAACTGTTTTTAAATATTGCTGATTGATGTCACATTTTATCTTTGTTACATGTTTAAAAGGTGATATTTAATGTGCTAATAAAAAATAAAAACCCGATTATATGCGACACCGGCGGCTAAAGGGTTAAGTGTTGGGACCGAATGTAGATGTCAGAATCTGAAAGGGCTAACCAGCACGAAACACTGGCCAGTGGTGTTCTATTGTTGGGCCAGCGTCGCAAACGATGGGTCAACATTAAAACAACACTGGGGCAATGCATATCGTTTGCTGGGTTGTACTATGATATCTTACGTAATTGGTTCGAATCCCGTTGGCTCGTTGCTGTTTGATAAATAGACTAAAGGCCATTATCCTAAATGTGGAATCTGATAAACTGAATGGCTAGAAGCAAACAATTTACACCCACTTAGAGTTGTGGGTCGTGTCAGCGAGACACAACTTTAAATGGTTGATAATCCCCATTGAATAATTTGGCGGTTAAAGGGTTAAAATAATCTAATTAAAATTATCGACCCTTGAAGTTGTGCCTCGCCAACGCTGTGAAAATGACTCCTATTTGTTCCATTTAATTTGTGATCAAACATTTGTAAACCTTGATGTTTAAACACACATTCCATTCTTAACAACATTCATGTGATCACCTAATAATAAAACGATTTACAAACGATTGTATTCTCGCTTAGCGGTTGAAGGGTTTCAACTTTGACATATTATTGTATCAACCACGGAGATCAAAGGTTTTTTCAATTTGAAGTCATAAAAAACGTCTTAGTCAGCTCTTTCCGCTTCATAAATTTGAATACCTATGTTACGGCCATTAAAAATTGTTTAATTTTTTTAGCGCAGGGAATGTATTTAGAGAGCATAATCTGACGTATACATACGTGAGAATCTAATATCCCTATATCAGCTAAAAGATAAATTGCTACCACAAACTGAACGGCCTAATAATTCAAGCACTATTTATGTCGTTTATAGCTTATTCCTAGACACAATAATCTGACCTTTATTAAAAGACTAGACATCATGCATGGAGCCTGACAACAAATATAACATATCCTCCCAACAAGTCAAAGGTTCATAGATGTACGCACGCGTTACCAAATAGCTAAACCGGAAGCAAGTTCACGGAAGCGGAAGTAGAACTCTTTTGTGCATTTAAGGAAGCCGGCGTTGATATTTTTTATTTATTTCACTTTATCTGCCAAATATTCAAACAGCTAGCAAAAACCATGGTAACGGTACAAAACACGGATCCAGTAAAAGCCTGATGACAAAGCACACTGAAAGCATTTGTGACCTTGTCAGTGACCTTTACCACTTAATTATATAAGCCTACTCAGACAGATCTGCCGCAACTTGTACTTGGCTGGACTTACCTTGTGAAGTAAATACTCTAACATTGATGCATGTATATTGATGAATTATCTCGCCTCTGATTATATGCATAGGCATCGTTGGGAAAGCGAGATGGGCTTATCTCAGCACAAGTCACCACATTAAGCTCGAGCCCTTAGGCGAGGGCTTCATCTGGTGACTAGTGCTGAGATCAGCCCATCTCGCCGTACCAACGATGCCGCATGCATTTTCTCGTACGAATATCTATCTGAAAAGACTATATCAAGTTGTGCAGTGAAGTGTATAGGAGAGAGTGCGAGATGGACAGATCTCACCATACGTCTCGTAGTGAAAGACAACAGCATGAGTTCGAGAATAATCTGTATTGTTCATACCACCAAACGATCAAGTTTGATTACTAGAATAAAAGTGGTATATAAACCCTTCTCATATGCTCAGCGACTATCGAATTAATGTTGGGCTAACGACGTAAATGGTGTACTAGCACTAACCTAGCACTGGATCAACATTTCCTATTGTTGAGATCACGTCAACTTAGCAGAATTGCTCATTTTGTCTATTTAGCCACGACTACATTAAGTAAATCACTGTCCAAGAGAAAGGGGCGCCCGTGTCAACACGAATAAGCAAGGTACATCATCGTCGATAGGAAAATCCAATCACCTGAAAGAGCGATTATTGACCTCTAGATGGACCATTTTATGCCCAGAACAGTTCTAACTTCCATGGGACACTAAACGATTTCGCGATCAGATAGTTCACCAATGATTTTCAGGTTTGCAGTCCGGCGAGTATTATTTCTGGGGGGAATTGGTCTTGGATCAAAGCATCATCTTATCATAATGTCTTGTTCATTAGATTATTTAACGATTGATCAATGATTGTCGATAAATAAAAAAAATCATTAATACATTGCTTCACTCCTACACGTTGGAATTCCCTGCAATAAATTTATTGTCCAAATCCTTATTGATTTTCACTCTTGTTTGACAGACCGTATGACAGGCCGGCTAATTTCATCTCTTCAAAAGACAAACCAACCATGTAACTTAGATAGAAATAAAAACGTAGCAAGTCCGTTTGTTAGCTAACATGACAGCCAACCATCAAAGAAGCCAACAAAATAATCAAACTCGCCTGTTAGCATATTTTGAAATTAATCAAATAAGCCATAGACAGGTGGCAAAATCTCAAAAGGGGCCAAATAAGCAGTGTAGGGTGGACGGAATGTTAGGGTTTGTTAATCATATCAGCCATTGTCTCCCACCTATACTAAACACATTTTAAGCAGATGACAAAAAAATAAAGCGTTTATTGCAGAAATATAGGACCAAACAAAATGGCGGCCATTTTCAGACCTAACAGCTTATCAATATAGTCAGGTCCCCGAGAGTGGAGCCTTGCAAATGGGTATATACACACTTTTTTGTGGATTATTGATGCATGATATGTCTCAATTATTATGAGCAAGCATGCCAGACTGACACCTTTGACCATTTTTCATTATCACTGAAAATTCGAAATGGCCGCCGTCAATTAATGAAAAATCGACGTATATACGGAGTGTGAGGTAGAAATTTAGGTGTCAGAGCTAAAAATTAGCTTGAGTATCCCCAAATAGTCATATATCGTTTATTGTTTATAGTTTATTTCACTTCCAGTTAAAAACATGCAAAAATAGTACATTATAATTATTATTATCATTTTTTGAACATGTTATTAACTTTGGTTGACGGGAACAGGTCGAGACGACCTCTACAATGCCTGTCAACCATATAAGTGAATTAAAGTTATAGAATAAAATAATATCCATTGTTTAAAATAGCAATAGCAATTTAAAAATGTACATAGTATAAATTATAAATTTTACGATTTGTACACATAAAATAAAATAACCGACAATTGTCTGTCATCTGTTTCCCGCACCAAAATCAGAGATAAAATAGCCACACTGTGCTCTACACCGTGTAGCAAAAAAGGATACTCTGGAAAGCGTAGAAACCTAATTAAAACCTCTAAATGCTTTAGTTGTCTATTATATCAAAGGACATACAACTAGGATATGTGAAAAGGAAAAACAGTAAAAACTTATGGCACTCTTAATTTTAACATAGGCCTACACACATCCCTAAATAAAAGTAATACTATAAACCTAGAATACATCTACTGACGTCAGCTCATATAGCCGTCGCGCAACCGAAATATGCTGAGTAGTACCACATATGCAATATTAGACTGGAGGAAAAACAATCCCAAACTCAAGAAGTAAATCAGTTGATTAGAGATCTTTGAAATTCAGCATAAGGACCCACCTGGTCTGGAAACAAAGGCGACTGAAAAAATCACTAAACCTCAAAATAAAAAAGAAAAAAAAACGAATAATAATTTTGAGGGGAACAGCCATCCATGCCATGTGGTAATACTCTAAGTCAGATCATGACAAGCGTGATCATGTAGAGTGATGTCGGTCTGCTCCGAACAGTATCAGAGACTGTCTCCGGCCTGAATTCGAGCCAGGCAGACAACACAATGCAACATTCGCAGATTATCGTTCATAGGTCGATCACTTAAGGTGCCATTTGTGCTAAATATATAGATATATATTTAATACACGAGTATAAGTAAGGCGGGGCGGTTTGTCATCTGCCAACACATGCGGAGCCCTCCGTCCCTAATCATGAGTGGCTGGTGAGAGCTCAAATAGCTGTCTCACAGCCGATTCAAATTGCACAGGTAGTTTAAGACACAAAATGTTCCGCTATATTTGACAATTTACACAAGCACAAGCCAGGCTCCAGGTACATCGATTATTCACATCAAATAAGTTTACCATGGCGAGATATAATTCATTCAGGTTTTTCTTAAAAATCTGCAAGCTACTAGCATCTCGGATAACAAAAGGTAAAGTGTTCCATAAGCGAGCAGTGCGATAAAAATAAGTACATTGGAACTGAAATTTCCAATGAGGTCTCACCACCCTAAATAAGCCGAAATCACGGCAGGTGTATACTAATGATGGAATCATCACGCAAAATATTTTCAATGCGGCTGTTTCAACCGCTGTTAAATTAAAAACACATACAAAGAAGTTTCTGTGGATTTGAAGTTTTTGTTGGAGTCTTAGTGCGGGGACATTTGTGTTTTCTTTTCTTTGTACTTTGCTATAAATGTATATACATTTGTAAACCTATTCAATTAACGCAAATGCATATATCATCCGATTATGATCTAAAATGTCTAATGTACCTTCTATTTTAGTTATTGTAACTATTGTACATATGATAATTATTGTTTAAATGTGTTTTCATTTTTTATGCAAATGCTTGTCATAAAACAGGGCACATATGCAAAATAGCCAATGGGTAATAATGTTTTTACCCTATATAATATGTTTGAATAAATTAAATAAATAAATAAATAAATATTTAATAAGTACATGATGTCTCCTTCATGCCGGATATCAGATATAACTGTTTCGTTATAATCTGACAGGAATACGGTGGGTTAAAAGGATGTGTGTCTGGTCTGTGAAAGAGGGTATGAATGTAAGCCTAATTTAAACTATGGTGACCTTTTGACACACTAGGGAGCCTAGCTCAAAATCTGTCTGGGTACCCATATCGGAGCTGTTTTTGAAAAAGCACAGTTCAGGCTTCATTATGATATGCGGTACTAGACAGGGGGAGGATGGCAAACAAAAGTAAAATCGGCCCGCGGAATTGAGGCATTTTACATGTATTTCAATGAGACTGGTATTTGGAGTGGTGAGACCATGAATTCTATTTCGCGTTTAGCCGAAAAACGGCAAAAGTTCAAGATGGCTGCCAGCGGATATTAAAAAAAAGATTATTAACTAATAATCCGATAATCAAGTCATTTCGATATGTCATTTCTGATTAATTTTGGGGCTTGGAACCCATTTCTGGACTTCAAGTTACAATGATAAGCCACATGAAGGTAAAAAAATGATCACAATCGGTTATAGTGAAATACAATTTGTACTAGTAGTTCAATGGTTACATGTGATGTGACCATCTTTGTAGCGCTAGTATCAATAATTTCATTCTATGCATCAATTATCCGATAAGGTAAAAAAATGATCACAATCGGTTATAGTGAAATACAATTTGTACTAGTAGTTCAATGGTTACATGTGATGTGACCATCTTTGTAGCGCTAGTATCAATAATTTCATTCTATGCATCAATTATCCGATAAACATTAGATGTAATTTGTCATTTTAGGTTGATTTGGTGACTGTCAATCTATTTGAAGGCATAAAGTAGGCCACAATGGGAGTCCTCAGGATCTTTCAAATCCAAACGTGATCAAGATAAAATTCAAACTTGGCTAGTGGATAGAATGAAAATATGAATACAATCGTTTTTCAGTGTTTGTTCTAGCCATTTCTAACAGGGCGCTGCGCCACGATAGGTGTCCTTTTTGAATCTTAGATGGAACACTGGTTTCTTATAATTCCATATGTTCTGAATGCAATAACATGCAATAGTATTTTATTGATTAAAACTTTATAATCTGTCGCTCACAATATGCTCGCTTCTTCAGAGGCATGAAACCATTATCACATTCTCCCTTATTTTGCTTGCTGGAGAATTTTGATGCCACCTTAGCAGCTCACTAGGGAGTTGTTACGACTGTTGCATGCTGCATGGCATGTTACATTATAAATTAGTCGACAACAACCATGCAAGCGTATATGCAGCCTCCATGAGTCCGGCCATACTCCTTCAGCGGATTCCAAGAAACCTTCCTTGATATGGTCTCAGTATAAATTATTAATAAATACTACTGCCGGTTTCTAAAAAGTAAAAGTAAAATCACCACAGGTTAAAGACGTATATTCGTGAACGTTTTGTAATAAAATCAGCATACAGTTGGAATATTTATTGATCCACAAAAGGCGACAAATTTTTTTTCAAAAAGGGAGAACATGTAAAGTCAGATTAGATAACACTACGCAAGAGGAAGGCGTCCGATAAGGAAGCATTGTGTCGCCAAATATATTTATCCGGTACAATATAAGTCAACAAGTCAAGTGTTTAACAAAACGCATCGAAAATTCGTTATATGTAGACGAGTTTTCTTGTGTTTTACTAAGGGTGATTATGAGACTGAGAGATACCAGAAGCCGACACACCTACCCATACTCCTGAAACCGACATCACTCAGTTCGCCGAGACAATATTGGTTTAATGGTGGGCCAGCACACAGCTGATTTTGCTCTATATACACATTCTTGAAGACGGTGAAATACATAGGATAACAGTGCTCTCACGATATCATGATTTGAAATTCAAGGTCTGGCGGTCTGAGATCGAGATTGCCACCTCTCCATCCCATGATATTGAATATTTAAGATAGACACAGAAAACACATTTTACACATGAATAACATAAAATAATGTCAGTTTGCACAGTTCCAGATATCCCCCGATGTTAGTGATGTCATCTACACATATATATTAGCGCGACAGATTGAACAATAAGCGTCGCTGTAAACAGTTTTCGACAATGTTTTTATTCACACTCTACACACTAAAACATCTACATCGATAAAGTAAGTTATTATTATACACCATAACTGATAATCACAAGGAATGACAAGTAATCATAATATTATCATGAATCAAAATTGTAAAAAAATAAAATACCACCAGTGAACAAAAATTCCACACTGCTTATATATATCGAACAATTTAGTTCAAATTGAATAACACGTGGTCCATTCTCCACTTTTCTTAGCAATAAAGGTATTGTTAATATTAAAGGTTTTGTTGCCTTGTGAGTGATTTTTTAGCAGAAACAATCTGGAAACTCCCAACAATATGACTATTTTGTAAATCATTTTTTATGTAAAATATGTTTGAAAAATATTTTCAAAACACTTTACTAAAATGACAATATAGATGGCATAGATCTTCAACAGCGTTCAAGTTCTTTATTACAAAATATGCACAGTCAATCATCTCGTATTGGCCATGTATTTAGCCAAAAGTTATTTACAAAAATATCATGTAACAACAGTACGGACAATCAGTTAACCACACGTCCAAACAAATTTATACACTCGTGAAATAAATAATCTTCGAATTACGTTACATGTGTTTTGCGAGTATATCTAACCCTTACAGCACGGGGATCGACTTTAAACGTGGGAATCTGACGTCTGTAGACGCCAGATTATGACGTCGAAACAAATTTGACTATTTAGAAACAATAACAGGTTCAATACCAATAACAGGTTCATCCTAATTTATTTATAATACTGGAATAATTACATATTAATTTTATTGAATATTTGACGTTTTTTTATAATTTATATAACATTTTCATGTGTTAAACACCTTTCTCATATAATTTGCATGCCGATATAAGCCTACTGTTAATCAGTTGATTATACACAACTTGACTACGACAACCTGCCACATTATTACACACTTTTATGTTAGTACTATCGTATTACTACATTTGACTAACGCTTTTGAGAATGCTTAGCGTATATTGTATTGGCTTATGTTATTGTACAATCCTCGTTAAATAAACATACACTAGTTTCGCTTAGCTTAAAGTTTAGATGAAGAGCTGACAGTTTAAAGTCCCTTGTATGTGCACATATGTGTATGTGCACATATAGGCTAAACTGGGCCAGGAGAACCTTCTGAGGATGGTGAGATGATTGAGATGACACTGTCCTCCAGACACAGGATTCGAAATTCGAGCCCTGGCGGTCTGAGGCCGAGCACGCTACCTCTCGGTCACGGAGGCTCCCCACAATACTGACTTTCACACGGGGATGGAGAAGAAACATTTTTGTTACTTTCAAACCGCCGAGACCGGGAACCGAACCCCAAACTCTGGCGTGAAAGGCAGCGGTGCTAACCACTACCCTAGGGCCCCCGCCCTTGTATGAGGTTCTAGAATAGATCGGAGAGTTGTAATTACAGGCTGGGCTAGTGCGAGACCTCTGCTAATGACAAGATTAGGTTGCCATAAAAATGGTGGTTTTGTCCAGTTTATCACCTCACCCCTTCACATACCTAATTAATTAAATATATTTACATAGTGATTTGTCAGATTTCGCACGACGATCAAATACAGGCGCTATTCAGTTTCTATGGGGTGCGTATGGTCTGAGCTGCCTGCTATAATATATGCTCATAATAGGTTGTAGGCCTATATTTGGAAGCTGATCATGGCTACGCGATGATAACTATAGTAACCTAGTACTATTTCTGGACAACATATTCCTAGCGACGAATTTAGCCCTTTCAGTACAGTTGTATATGCTACACGTATAAACTTGAAATTCTCATTGGTATTTTCAAGACAAAAATAGTGAATCGAATTGGCTAACATACAACGAGGGGATATTTGCGTGGTGCCGCCTACATGCCGACAGTACCAGGAGGTGGCAAGACAGTACGCCAGAACCACACGCATGTCAGACAGTACCAGGAGGTGGCAAGACAGTACGCCAGAACCACACGCATGTCACCGGACCGAACTAATCATAAAGTTTTTATCTGGGCGAGTGGTAGACCAACCACAAGGACACGGGAGTGACCATGTCGTGTTTATAAATGATGACATAATTTAATATAATATCAAATAATGACCTCAAAATAATATCATGTGCCTGAAAGATGAAGTGAGCGATGCCGCATTAAGTTCGGATGTGTTTAAGTCAGTTAAAACCCTCGGTGTTCTACATTCTTAGCTGTAAAAAAGGCATCGGTCTTCGGCCTCGACCCTTTTCACATCTAAGAATGTAGATGTGGAGCTCCTCGGGCTTTATCCTATACACAATGTTGCAAATCACACTATTATCACGTACCAACCTCATCTCTTCACTACAGACACTAATCGCTGAAACAAAGATAGTCAGATCGGATTTCACAAAATATAATTCCTGTGGGCATTTTGGGGTAAAAGTGTTTTGAAGCTTTTCTCGACCTGATTGAGGTGTCTTGAATGCAAAAATAATGTTTGCTGCGTTTAACTATTTGACCCCCAAATCGCAAATTAAAATAACCACAGTTTTTGTATGTAAAAAATTAAAGACTTGCGCGTTCTGTATACAAAAAGCTTATAAAATTATATTAAATTAGTCACGTTTAAGACATAAGAAAATGATTTTGAACTGACCCTTTTGTTACTAAAAGCTACAAAAATTTGAAATTAAATAGGCCTACACATTTTATTATTTAACAAAACAACCCTCCCCCCCCCCTCCCCTAATAGAGTAGACCTCTACTATTTTGAGAACATTCACTATTCACATGAGTGATATTGCGATTAACAATTATCCTTTCTCAGAACACCGTCACAACATATCAAAATTTCGTTGTTGTAAGGAACTGTTCCGCAACATGCATTATGAATTTCCTTCAAACCCAGTCTTCCATCGCAGCACATATTAACATTGGTGCTGTAGGCAGTTGCTCCGCAGCATGCATTAATGCTACTTCCCTTCAAACTCAGTTGGCTTTTGCAGCAAATAGCAACCCTGGTGTTGTAAGCAACGGTTCCGCAACATGCATCATTAGTCCCCCTCGAATTCAGTGTTCCATCGCAGCATATGAACTCATTGGTGTAGTCTCCACACCCGGTTGGTGTAGGCTTAGTTATCAACGCTGGCGTTGTTGTAGTCGGTTTAGGCTTAGTCCTAATCGCTGGCGTTGTTGTAGTCGGTGCGGGAGTCATTGTAGGCCTAGTCTGCATCGCTGGCGTTGTTGTAGTCGTCCCTGTGTGAGAACAATTATGTATAGTATATTTTTATTTAATTTTACTTTTAAGTGTTATCACCATGTATATAAATTTTATCCTGGATGTCGAGTTTAGGGTGCCGGCCACCTGTATTCGACATCCTGATGTACACAATTTTACTTACAATCGCAAATTTGTACGACTATTGTGTATATTTGTGTATATAAAGCCTCATAAATAAATAAATAATATAGTACAGTAATTAAGCATAGCGTCACAATTATAGTTGCTTACACAGTATTCGTTCGTGATGCTATGTCAATATTATAAAATAAACAATACAGTCATGCATTCCCAGGCTTGTAGGCCTACTTGTCCCCGAACATTACATCATACCTGAAACGAAATTGTAAAAAGCTCATTTTTTTAGAAATAAATACCCTCTAAATGAAAAACGGAAGAGTCCCTAATAATCCCTGTGTGGCATTTTTTTCAAGATGGCCGTCATCTTGTTGAAAAACGTCTAGAATACTACAACTTACTTTTGTCGATGCTTTCCCTTTGTTACGGGGAAATATTTTAAGAAAGACAAAAATACCATTATCAGATTCCTATAGGACAGATTAACACATGTCTACAGCAAGAATGACGTAATTCATTTTTTTGTAACAATGAATTAAGGGCATTGCTCAGACAATCACTGCACAGACAATCATTTCTCTGACAATCATTGATCAGATAATCATCTGATTATTAACATAACATAAATTGAAAATAAATGATATATGTGATTATTTCGTGACTCAGAACCTGCTTCATTGTAATCCTTGTGTAAAAAAGTACACAACAAATCATAAAGTAATGTTGATTACAAGCGGAGATATTATGCAAACATCCACTCGTTCAAACAAAAATGTATAGCAAATAAAAAAAAGGTTTTCCAGTGGCTTTGTCACCTATGGGATGTATTCAATAGCAGGAAAATATCTGACTACTGGAAAGGTGTTAAATCCAAGATGGCCGCTACTGCCTCTAGAAGCAGCAACTTGCTATGACAAACATAGTGCATAATTAGGCGGCCTACTGTTATGCCTACTCAAAGAATTAGGTGCCACTGTCAGTGCAGACACTGATGTTGGCTGTGATAGTCTAGCTAAACAACCGACACCAGTGTTTGCCATTTAATTAGGTCTCCCACCTGTGATGAATGGAGCTACCCTCAGCTATTGCTACTCTGGGGAATATCAGACCCGAGTTTATGGACGTCTGGGCATGCCTGGGGGTAAATCGTCTAGACCTGCCCAGAACCCCAGAACAACCCACCGTGCCCTATCAAATCACCCCCACGTCATCATCTGTACATCATTCATCTTATCCATGAAGCTCACTGTTTTTACTGTATTACAATGTCACATAAATGACCATTAGTGCCGAAATTTGACGTAAAGCAACAATTTACTGTGAATCACATTATTTTTTTCACATCACAAAAACAGTGAAATTCAATAAATACATATACATTGTGTTTACATATTTCATTTTATTCAGTTATTTTAGCAAGATAAAACATGTGTTTACATTTGTCCACCCTCCCCCTCCCCTGACATAAAAAACACCTAAGCTAAGCTCTTGGCGTACCACCCCACCCCTCTAAATTGCCGGGAAGGGTGAGATATGCCACCAATTAAATGCATAGTACATCGTATACGTGTGCTTTTGACTGGAAAATCTAATTCTGGTAGGTTTTAATGATTAATCATGCTCAAGGTCAAAAGATCAACTTAACTTTGTGAAAATGGCATTTTTAACAATAAATTACAAGGAATAACAAGGCACTACAAGTAGAACGTCAGAGGCAATGGCAATGGCAATAGGGAGGCATTTTAGGGCGATGAGGATGCGTTAAAGGACGATGGGGAGGCGTTTGAGGGCGATGCGAAGGTGTTAAATGACGACAGAGAATCGTTAAAAAGGGCCATGGAAAAGCGGTAAAGCTTGATGAATAGGCGTTAGAAGGCGACAGAGAGCAAAAGCTACATTAAAAGCAAAGGATAGGTGCGAAAAAGGCGAAGAGTCGTTAAAGGACAATGTGCAGGAGTTGAAGGCGTTCAAGTGCGAATGGGTGTGTGAAAAGGTGTTGGGGGAGCATCACAGGGCGACGAAGAAGCATGCATTGGCAAGAGGAAAGCATTAAAGAGCAATGGAGAAGCGTTAAAGAGCGATGTGGATGCACCTGAGGACAGCGAGAAGGCATTAAAGAGGGCTGATGATGTGTTAAAGGCAATGGGAATGCGTCAAAGGGCGACGAAAAAGGGTGAGATGGCAGAGGCGTTAAAGAACAACGATGCAGTGGAAAAGCGCGATAAGGCGCGTTAAAAGACGACAAAAAGGTGTAAGAACATGATAATGGTATGCCCTAAAATGTGATTGAAGATAAAAAAAAGGGGATGAGTGGGTGACAAAGGGTGGCGGGAGGCGTTAAATGACGAGTTGAATGGGTTGAAGGGCGATTGTCGGGAGTTAAAAATTATCTTGTGGCACTAAAGGGCAACGGAAAAGCGCTAAGGGACGATGGGGAAGCGTTGAAAAACACTTTATTCAGTCAAAAATAGCTAATTAACCTTATAACCACAAATATGACATTTTACGGTCAAAATACTGCAAGAAATGCAATTAAACCTCGTCAAAGATATGAATCACACTGTCTCGTTTCTTTTAGTGGTTGTAGAAAATATCTTCGGAGACTTTGAAGACTTTCAATCAAACTACTACCAAAAATTGTTTTTCTTGTCAAAATCAACTTAAAACAGGTTATTAAGTTATGTGTTACGTTAATTTATTATAATCATATTTTTGCTCATTTGACCTTGAAATTGACATTTTGTTTTGAAGATGAAAATTGACATTGAAGATTCGTAATCTTCAAAAATAATATATTTTTTACATTTTGACCTTGTAATTTCCCTTTGGATCTTTAAGAAGTCTCTAAATCACCAAAATAATACCATAAATTGATTATCTAGCCACAATCACATAAAAAGGGTATTGTACATGCTGTTTGTTGATATTATTTGTATTTATTAAAAATAAATTTTCAGGCATTTGAGCATAAAATTGACCATTTGACATTGAAGGTCACCTTGAATCACAAATATAATACCATAAAAAGATTTATTAGTCAAAATCCCATGAAAATGAGGTATTAAACATATTCTTAGCCTAATTTTGAGTTTTTCAATTATTTGACCTTTAAATTATTGACCTTTTGATATTGAAGATGAACTTGAATCATGAAAATAATATAACAAATAGAGGTATTACACTTGTTCCTAGCTTTATTTGTCGAAACATCATATTTTACCTTGGCCTTGACCTTGGATTTTGCCCCCTTGCCCCTCCGCCATCTCAGATTTTTTACACTGTTATTGTAACCAATGAGTTCCCCAACTTTAAAAAACGTGGACTGTAAACAAGAATCATGCTTTGGTTGTGAAATTTTTGTAAAATTTTGGGCATTTCACGATCTTTTTACCGATTTTCGCGGCCATCTTTGAAATCACTCAATTTTAATCACTTTTAGGGGTCAGATTTTGATATACTTTTTTTCTGTGATTCACTATGTCCAAAAGGATAGAAAACCGTTGAGAAACTTTTTGTTATGATTTGTTGTTGGTCAGGTGGTGTATCCACCCATCTATTACTTATAGCCGTGTTAACATTTTTTGCGGTCATCTTGTAAAAATCAGCTTGGGCACATTTTTTTCCCTTTTAAAACCAATACTATTCGCCTCTAAATTGTTGAACAGAAATAAAGAAAATTTAAATGTATTTTACACGTCGTATATCCGACTTTAAACTATGACTTTGATCTTTCACTTGATCTCAGCTATTTTAAATCAAAGTATTTTTAATCAACTGATTGTTATTTGTTCCCAATAAACTTTCAAAATATTATTATTTTCTCTTCCCGAATTAAATAAACATAACCTACGGCGTCTATTGCACGCATCGCTGAAAGACAGCATCGTCATCACGATGAGTAAACAGGCGACCAGCATCTTCATGGTGGTGTTCCTGTAACATCAGATAAACATAGTATGCTAACATATGTAATGATTCGTACAACAAACAAACAGTGTTTTACAGAAGTATCGCTCCATCTATTGTTCAATAGCCTATACTCATAATAATTATGTAAAACACAACCAATTCGGCAGTAAAACACTCCCTTAGCTGAAAGCCACAAATTTCCCTTGATTCGCTAATATCTGACTTGCATATATTTTGCTTTGGGTTCATACAATTGAATATTATTTTTTATTCCTCCAGTTTTTTCTCTTCTGATTTTGGAAAGTCGTCGTTTTTGTCAAAATATCAGCTACTATGCTATCAAGAATATTAGTACAGTACATAATGCTGCTCACAAATTGAAAGGAACAGGCCTGACTGACACTATGATGTTCTTGCCATGAAATGTAATGGACGCTGAAAGACAGGAAGTACGTCCATTTAGAGACGTAATTGTGTATATGTCATTTTACAGACACACCCTTGCATCTCCAATTGAACGAGAATCACGTACAGATATCTGTCAATATATAAGATAAACTTACTCTGGCGCGAATCAACACGCTTTCAATAAACAACCTGATGACCTAAATACGCAGCTAATTTGCTAACGGACACCAAAGGGAATAACGCAAGTTATTGGATTGTTTTGTGGGTGTCATCTGTTTAGTGAAGGCCCGTTGATCAGAAGACCCGTCAGTCAAAAGGCTCATTAGTGAGAAATATAGTGAGTCAGAAAGCCCGTTAGTCAGAATGCCCATTAGTCAGAAGGCTCGTTAGTTAGAAACTCGTTAGTCAAACGGTCCGTAAATCACAAGGACCATTAGTTAGAAAGCCCGTTAGCCAGAAGGCCAATGAGTCAAAAGGTCCGTTAGTCAGAAGATCTATTATTCTGGAGTGCCGTTAGTCACAAAGCCCATTAGTTAGCATTCTCATTAGACAGAAGTGTCCTTAGTCAGAAGGTCAATTAGTCATAAGTCCCGTTAGACAAAAAGGCCATTAGTCAAAAGGCATATTAGTCAGAAGGCCCGTTTGTCAGTTTGTCTGAAGACCTATTCGTCAAAAGGCTTATTACACAGAATGCCCGTTAGTCAGAAGGTCCGTGAGTTAGACGGTCTATTAGTCAGAGGGTCCGTTAGTCAAAAGGCCTATTAGTCAGAAGGCCCGTTAGCCAGAAAGCATATTAGCCGGAAGGCCTGTTTGTCAGAAGGCCTATTAGTCAGAAGGCATATTAGACAGAAGGCGCGTTAATGAGAATGTCCGTTAGTCATAAGGCCCAGTATCTGTTACTACTCGTGATTTAAATATTCCGGAAGTTCTATATAGTGCAGTTGTATTTATGTCTGGGGAGAAATATTAACTCACCTTGCTGGTGACCTTATCCACTAAAGCGATGAGAATATCATGCATAAAAATGTCCTTTTTTGCTCAGCATATAATGTTACTACTAGGCAAACACATATTCACACATCACTTCTATTATTGTTATAAATACTTTTATTAATGTTATAAATTACTGAAATTATCATTAAGAATGTGAACGGAGAAAAAAAATGTTGTAATTCTGTTGTATTATTTCCTGGTAATGTATACGTTTTGTATATATATATATCATAAATCCCCCAGTGAAATATAATACCAAAGTTTGAAATCAGATGCGCAGTAGCTGACCAGTGAGCCATACCTCCGTGGTCACATGCAGCAGCTGACCAGTGAACCATTGCCTTAGTGCTCACATGCAGCAACTGACAAGTGAACCATTGCCTCGGGGGTCACCAAAACCATTCAAAAATACAGCTACTTGCGTGACCTAAAATTAGGTTCTGCTTAATGAAACGTTTTTCGGGGAAAATGTAATTTATTTTGTTTTGTAACAAGACATTATAATTCTATTATAAAACTGTGGTAAAACTTATAATATCTTATATATGCTAAAATGAGTTGAATCTTACAATCCCACCAATGAAAACATGTCAATGAGTCACACAGAATTTGCAGTGTTAAAAACACTTTAAAGATGTTGGCACAAATAATATAAACTAAAAAAAACAGTTTCAGTTTCAGTGTTTCAGTTTCACTAAACGACTTAATTCAGTTTAAATTTTGTCATAACTATGAGCATGTGATCAAGACTCAACCAGCCAATCATTGGGCCTAAAACTAATTAAAGTTTAAGTCCATCGGTGAAACCTGCTGCATATACTATGTGTTTCTTATATCATCACACATGATCAAGGCCAATCACGGATGGCAATAATTATATACATGTAGGTCAATAAGGGCATTTATAATTATAATTTGTAGTTATTTAGTAAACTGCTTTATATAAATTATAACATGTTGAAATTGTGACACGACTTTTGAAAATAACGAAGTAAGGAAATCAAGGTGTACGAGCATGTATATAAACTTTATTGGCCCATTCCGAGAGCTGAAATGTCTAAAACTGAAGATATTTTTCTATTTTTTGTCAATAAAAAATTGTATTCTAAAAAGTACCAATGACAGACCGCGAGCAGGAATGTGTACCACACCACATTTGGGTGAAATATACCATATTTAGTGTAGGGTCTTAAGTAATTCCATGGGAATCTCGTGTTAATTCTTGTCCCCTACGTTTTTCTTGTTCAGAAGTTTATGCTGATTTCAACAAAATAGAGTGTCATTTTTTTTTAGATCACTTTAAGGTCATTTTTCGACTCCCTAGAGGTCATGTCCCCTAGATCTCATTTATTTATTTATTTATTTTTCGAAACACATGTCTTACTAGTCGTGTAACACATCAAAATGACCGAAATTGTTCAGGAAATATCATCAAATAAAAAAAAACATTTTAAAACCCCTCTAAGGGCATGTCAAGGTCAACTATTGCAAAGTATTCAAATATACATATTAGTCCATGGATCGGTCACCATGCACCCCCCCCCCCCAGCTTACACAGCCCACCAACTTTTTTAAAGCTTTGATATGTCCAAAACATGAAATGAGATGTTACCAGTAAAAAAAGGGATGAACTTTATATATTGACCGCTTTTATGGGGGTACCCCGAAACTTGTCTGAAATAAGGGAGTAGGGTTACGTAAGCGTATGTCGTTGGTTGTCTAATTAACCAATCTGCACATGCAATATATCATATAACAGATAATTAAATTCCCGTTCTATTAATACATCACCCATTGCAGTAGAGTAAATAGTCGTCTCTCCATACACGCTCAAACATGTTTTTATTATAAAATAATCAGAATGAACAGCAAAACAAACTAGTCAACATGGTCATTAAAAACAACATATTAAATGGTAGTTATTGAACATATCCATATCTGGCCTATGTTTTCTGAACCCAGATATGTGTATCCTTTCAAATGTGTGTTATTTATATTTATAAATAACATAAACATTTTTTTAATGAATGTTTATTGCAGCCAGTTATGAGAATAAGTCTAGTTAGCCTGGGTTCAAATCTAAAACATGCAACTTTGCTCGGGATTTTAGTGTAGGCCTATACTTTTGTAATCACCTGTTTTTACATAATTTGCGTGTGCTGAATGTGAATCTGCCAGATAACGTTCTATATTTGAAGACCTTTACCTTCAAATTAGCAAAACACAAAATGGCCACCAAAATGTTAAGAAAACCCCATATTTTCTATAGTTTGTCGCAGATAAACGTTCAATTTGTGGTTTCTGTAAGATTTTAGATCCAAGATATCCGCCGTTTTTTTTATGTATTTACTTTTACTATAAGTATACTGCTAAACATGTTGACAATAATATGCTGTTTTGGTGGTAACATAGTGGATTAGGACTACACGTTACTGACGAGTATATTTGAAAGAAAAAAGCCAAAATGGCCGCGAAATTTATCTTCATATGAACAAGAAACAATATGGCTATTAAAATTTAAATTTAACTTTTTTTTTCAATTTCTGGCTTGGAATTGCTCAATTTATTGATTTTGTGTGACTTTGCGGCCGAAACAAGCATTTCTGGCGTTTATTGTTCATCGTTTGACCTATAGTTTTTCTTAAAATCCAAGATGGACGTAATTTTGCATATTTAGTATTAAAATAATGATGTCATTCTCAATACTAAGAACATCAAAGCATGTTAGAATATACTGTACTTAAACACAGTTTCAAATGCCTTGCAACTTAATCCACCGTAATACGTAGTCTACTTTTTAGATTTCCATTAAACAAATGTTGTTTATGATATTATAGTTCACGTGCATGAAAACACTTTTATTTGTCTGTTGGCGGTAACCATTTTGAATTTGAAGGTCAAATAACGGTCATTTTCATCGAAAAACATGAGACATAAATTTATCAACTTAAAATCATGCAGAAACCAGAAATAGTGCAATAATTTGTAACAAAAATATAGAAAAGATGTGGTTTTGGCGACCATTAGTTTTTTGTTTTGCTTATTTAAAGGTGAAGGACACCAAATATATAATTTTATCCGACAGATTCGAATTCAGCTCACACCAATTATGTAAAAACAAGCGGGACAAAGATATAGTCTTAATTGCAGAGCAAAGTTCAATGTTTCATATTTCAACCCAGGATAAATACATACATTTTTAAAAAAGTCTGCAATATTCGTTCGTTTAAAAATATATATGCAATGTGCAATGTACAAATCTAAATACCACTCAGTTTTAAGGATATACACATCTGGGTTTTAAAACATCCCCGTGTGTTTTAGGGTCATGACCTTCAAGACCCCGGAAATGACTTATAGAGCTTCAGAAAAAATGACACCCTATTTGATTTTGTTCAGTATTTTTTTTCTTTAAATTGAACATAGGTGTCAAGTATTAACATGCAATTCCCACGGAACCATATTTACTGAAATGAGCCCCTACACTAATTGTGGGCATGGCCTTCAAAGTGTTTTTTTTGTGTAATCTGGAGACTTGTGAAGACGTGTAATTGTTTAAGTTCTGTGAATGAGAAAACTGATATATCGTATAAAATAAACAATTAAATGATCATAAACGCAGTCAGTGATACGTGTAATGTTTTATTGTGGCAGCTGCATGATTAATAGGGTTGCGAGGGTTTAGTCAGGCAGCCAAAGCTGTTTTTTGCCTAACCCTGCATCGGCTGTTAACGTTTTTTTTATTGATTATAACTCACCAGGTGTTCTATGAAGCATATCCGCCGGATATCAAGAGAATAACCTTGAGCGTTTTGAGAAAAATGAAAAAAATCCAAGGTCAAAGTTCAAATTTCAAGGTCAAATATATATATTTTTAAATGGAGCTACAAACAAGTGTAATTCCTCTATTTCATCAAATTTTGACTGGAAAAATCATTTGTGGTATTATTTTAATGATTCAAGTTCATCTTCAAGGTCAGAGAGGTTAATTTCAAGGTAAAATTGTTGAAAATGTTATTTTTAACAAGCACAATTTGGAACTAATATAATAGCTCTTTTTGGTGTAATTTTGACTACATAATTTATTTCTAATTATGTTTTGCTGATTCAAGGTTATAGTCAAGGTCAAAAGGTTAATTCTAAGGTTAAAGCTGTGAAATATTATTTTTAACAAATGTAAATAGCAGCAAGTTTAATACCTCTTTTTGAGGTCAAATAAACGAAAATATGATTTTCAAGGTCAAATATGATATTTACAACTAATTTACCTAGGAACAAGTGTAATACCATGTAATCCATTTCTGGTATTAGTTTCATGATACCATGTCATCTTCAAGGTCAAAACGTCAATTTCAAGGTTGAATGAGCCAAATTTTGATTCTAATGAATACAAGTAAGAACCATTCTTTTAATGTAATTTTGACTACATGCTAAGAGCCCAAAAATGGGCAAAGCCTCACTTTTAGGGCAAGCATGACACTTGGCATTGATGTTCCATAGATCCATTAGGCAATATACGACCTGGAAATATAACTATTTCACTCTCTATCGGTGCTTTAGAATTGTTTTTTGACTTTTTTTGTATTTTTAGTTAAGATCAGTATCCTATATAGCTTCATATAAATTAAATTGACAAAATTGACAAAATTAAAAATGTCTTATCTCACGGGGTCCCTTTAAATATTGGCCGACAGTTGTGGGTCTATAAGAGAAAACAATAAATGAATATATAAGTGCAACCTCAGTGCTGCAAACTGCAGTGGGCATGTCGTAAACCTATCCACTATAACGAATGATACCACTTTCTCAGCTCATCTTGATGTGAGATATCCATTTTTGATATAAAGCTGTTTTATGTATCAGAATAATGCATGTACAACTTTTGTTTTCTATCGCGTTTGAATTGCCCATAACTTATCTCATCAATATATATTAGAAGGTAATATTTACAGTAATAAAGTACATAGAAACTAACAACAAGAATAACATACACTATGGTACAGTCTGAATGTACCACAACATTTTCCCCAAAAAACAAAATGTGTAAGTGCAGATTATGGTACTTTAATGTGGCCTGAATTGAAGCGGCTTGCCATAAGCCTTGTGCGGATTGTGAAGATCGGACTGTGAAGATATTTCTTCTAGGACTTTGGTTTCATCGGTGGGTTGACATGATATGTCGAATCTTGGCACGGTAGTTCCTGTAGTAGTCTTGCTGTGCTTTTGCTTACGTACATTTCAGAACTCTAGGTTTTGATTCACGTGTGGATATTATCTCCTGATAAAGCACTTGCATGATAATACAACCAGATTCAGTACCCGAGATAGAGGATCGATTGAAAATCTCTCCATTATCCATAGCTGCATACGTGTATGCATTCTGAATGAATGTGCTTGGGACAGGGACTGCATCTCTATCTCACTTATTGTATGCGACAATAATTCTCCTATATCTTCTTACATCATTGTAACATATGGTTTGTTGCTGTTTACACTTCACGACTAGGGCTCTTTTAATACTGATACTGAAGCAGTCAAAGGGGTTTAAATACTCCCGTGCAATAGTTGGTTGTATGCTATCTGGAAAAGGAAATGCAGTTGGTTGTGTTATTTATGGGTAGCCCATTCAAAGTATACTGTATTTTCATCTGTAGAGTTATCAATAAAACTGTTTTCATTAATATCATTATCTGTGCAAATATCTACAACATTTCATTATTTTTCGCTACCAAATAAAGGAGCGATCAAGAGGCGAGTACGTCATCTGAAAGCCTTAATTTAAGGATCCCATCATTTCAAGAGAAATCTGGCAACAACCTCAAACATTTTCTAGTTTGTTCATGACCCAAAAAACATGAATGAGTGGAAGTTTAGGCCATCTGTGTACACACATCTGCTGAACTGAGCCAGGAGAAACCCCCTGAATATGGTGTGATGAATGAGGTGACACTGCCCTCCAGACACATGATTCGAAATTTGAGCCCTGGTGGTATGAGGCCGAGCACGCTATCTCTCGGTCACAGAGGCTCCCCACAATATTAAATCATTACAAGTGATCGAGGAAGTAACAATTAAATTTTTTGAAACTTAAATGCCAGCGGGGGGACGAACCCGCGATCTCCAAGGAATATAATTATTTTCCAAGCAGGCAGTTTTAACCACTGCACCAGGGCCCCCGCCCTGCTCATGACCCATTCATAGCTGTCTCTCTATAGCCATCGTCGTGGACATCATGACCCATTTATAGCCATAGCTGTCTCTCTATAGCCATCAGTCATAGCGGCGAAATGTTTTATGACTACTCCACAATGTTTGTAGCAACTAAAAACTCTATAGTAAACACCACAATCATCGATGTAGGCTATCTCAGCTGAAACTTCTGTACATTTATTGCCCTCCCATGGCCCGCTAGCAGCCATTTTGTTACCATGATGACTGGCGTCTGTTTTTTTCGGTATGTAAAAAGTGTCGGGAATTATTTCTAAGATGCTACTAGATCAGTCGTATATGAACCCATAATGCAATGTTTAACGTACTTCCTGACCACACGATAAAATAGGGAATACCATAAAACATCATGATGGACACCAAAGTTAATGTTCTGTATCTATTCTGTCAAAAATGATGTCCATTTATTGATCGACCTTTAACGAATAGCAGCCATCTTGGATTTTTTTACCCATAGTGCAATATCTAAAATATTTTCCGACAACACGACTATGTACAGCATACCTGAAAACCCCATGAAAGACAGCAAAAGCACGAATATGCCTCTATTATGTTGAAAATGATATTAATTTATTGTTTGACCTTGAACAAATGGCGGCCATCTTGGATGTCTTACGCATAATGCTATGTCAAAGATATTTTTTGACAACACCACTATGTACGGCATACTTGAAAACCCCATGATAGACACCGAAAACACGAATCTGCCTCTATTATGTCGAAAATGATATTAATTTATTGCTTGACTTTGAACAAATGGTGGCCATCTTGAATGTTTCACCCACAATGCTGTGTCTAAAATATTTTATGACCACACCACTATGTACGGCATACCTGGAAGCCCCATGATAGACACACACAAAAAAAAAATTGCTCATATTATTTTGAAAATGATATGAATTTATTGCTTGACCTTGAACAAATGGCTGCCATCTTAGATTTTTTACCCACAATACAATGTCTAAAATATTTTCCGACATCACCACTGTGTCGGACATATCTTAAAACCTTATGATAGACATTAAAATTATGAATCTGCCTCTATTGTTTTGAAAATGATATCAATTTATTGCTTGACCTTGGACAAATGGTGGCCATCTTAGATTTTATCACCAATGCAATGGCCAAAGTTATTTCTGACCATACCACTAGATCGAGCATACCTGAAAACCCTATAGTGGACACCAAAAATAAGAAGCTGCTCCTATTCTGTCGACAATGGTGTCAATTTAAAGTTTAACCTTCACCAAATGGCTGCCAATTTGAATTTGGTCAATTTTCTCAGATCGCTCAAGGATATCATCCTGAAATCCGACAGATATGCATTATAGATACCATGAGGGTGTGGAATCCATCAAAAAAATTAACAGCCGGTGCAGGGTATAGCTTGATGGCTGCCTGACTAGTTTGCCTCAGTTGTTTGAAGTCTGATAGACAGGTGTAATTAGTGAAGATCTATAGCGTTATGCTTAGGTGTGTCTGCGTGTGAATTGAGCCAGTACTCAGAGGTATTCTGAAGTACCCTGCTTGTCAATGACCATTTATTATTATATGGTCGTAGTTCTGCTCTCAGTTAGCCCAAAGGGTAGGATAATCAAATGAATTATGAACAAATATTGCACTTTATTTGATAATAAATGAGATGCGGTGAGTTATGTTTTGCTAGTAAGAAACGCTATAGTCTTGATCTGTCAAAAATGAATTGAAACTATAATACAATAGTTCATATTATATCTTGTAATTCGCTAAAATAATTTGAATCTACCTAATTATCAGCGAGAATGATTCACGCGTTAGTGTGAGTGGACAGCAGTTGTCATAATAAGGTAAAGGTTACCTGCACATTGTCACGATGACGGATGTTCAAGAACAATCAGATTTTTAATCTCACACGCCAGCGTTCACAGCACAAGACGAACAGTCTCAAAGTAAAGATGTTCAGGGTTTAAAAGCCTCACAGTCTCTGATTTTCTTGACCTGATTTTTCTGATACTATCAGATAGAATGTGCATCGGTTCATGTCCCTGATTGGTGTTAGACGTCATCTGCGAATCACAGAGCATAGCAGAGCGTAAAATTGACTACCCTGGAACGACATGACCCCGGTCAAATGTCAGTTCCACACCACATCACACCAAACACTGTTGAATGTAGAGTTGATATTTTTTTAGCCGCTTAAATCGCAGTTATTCGGGAACTAAATGTCTGTTTAAACAGTAGGATTTACAAATGGTCTCAAATTAAGCACATATGAACAAATTTCACCCACGTGAAGGTGTGGATCGCGGCAGCCACGCATAACTTCAAGTGGGAGAAAATTCAAATTAGCGGTTTATTAGTTAAAATAATCTTGGTTAAATTTGTCGTGACATCACCACCTCCCTCACACATACACTTATTTTATGGGCTGCTGCTTACACTCGCACTGCGTAAAAAGGGATCGTATTCAAGATGGTTTGATGCTGACTATGGAAGGCTAGTAGGGAAGACCGGGCTAGTTGAAACACGGGGTTGGTCAAAACACAGCATCTCAAGCCCTCAGTATGCTACTGATTGGTCATGTGAGGACACCTAGCGAATGCCAGTGACATCATACATAGGCCATTTTGTATGCAAAGTCAACAGGAGCGAATTCTTTCAAAGAGACAAGTTTGTCGCATTTTTTATCTTCTGAGTAAATTTTGGTCGAATCAACTTATCTTTTCATTCTCCTTGGTGCTTATAGTCTATACCTACAACTTTGCTCCCTGTATAAGCCATATAAAAAGGTATATATACATTGGTGTTGTACTACCACGTGATGCATTGATTTAAGTGTGGATCAGTACAAACTATCAATATGGGGCTTGAAACATTTGAAATGGGATTAGTAGAAACATGGGTAGGGGTTAGTTGAAACATAAATAGGGTTAGTCGAAACATGTTCCAACTAGACCCGATTCATGACCAATTACAATTATACGGCACCAAATCAAGCAACTCTGCCATACGTGGCCTAACAGAACGTTGTTTGTTCCAGAATTAACGTAAATCCTTATCTCTTTGCTACAATTGATAATAACCACATATTGACTGATGGTTCAACAAACCTCAGTTTTGTTTCAACTAACCCCACATGTGGGGCATGTGGGGTTATTTAAAGGTGTCAGCTAAGTCACATTTAAACAGTGATGCTAACAACATCTCATCGAGATCCGCCTTTAATGGTGATCTTTAGTGGGGTTTTTCATTAACCTGAAACTAAAACTAAGACTCGTAAAGCAATTTTTTCTGAAAATCGTATCAACTAGCCCCTGTCTCCCCTACCCTGGCTAATCTGGAGTCACTGACGTGAATACGGCACGTATTTGGCTACAAGTTAAAATATGATTTTTAACAAATAAAGCTAGGAACATTTGTGATACTGGATGGACAAACGGCAGGGTTGCTAGCTGCACGCAGCTTCTAATATAAAACGTCAGCAGAATTTTCTGAGAATATAATCGTTTCATTCATCTCTATGTGACTAGGCGATCAGGTTAATGGCGGCCTCGTCGAGTTTAGGTTCAGATAGCTACCTCGGTGAAACCATGGGAGGTCAAGGTTATTGAGTTCCATAGATATTTTGTGCGGTTCTACCAACAGCTGCTGAGGTGCTATAAGCATGATAATATGCTGCTGTAATATTAATGTTACTGTTATTGGCAAAACCACTCAGTTTCACATATATATAGCTCTTTTCATACGAGGTTTAAAGCCTTAAAACGTAGTAAAGATAACCAGAATGTTGTTAGCATGCATGTCATTAGAGGCCACCACAAAGGGCATAAATTAATCATACATTTAATAAATTGATAATTCATACATCAATGTGTTAATGTAGCGAAATTTGCATGTGTTTATTACAATAACAACGACCAAATAGTTACATTTGGTGTTATATTTTTACCGTATTTTATATGCAAACAGTAGAAAATGTTTTTGTTTAGAACTTGGCATACAATCTGTGATGCAGGCCCAACATCAAAACAACATTCACGTATTCGATGGACACCTCGCAGTGATTTATATTATAATGTTATGGTGCTGAGCTAGTCACCAGGTGGCTCTGCTTGATGGTTTGCTTAGCGCAAGAGTCCAACCGCATGTTCAGCTTCGGATTTAAGCTGAATATAGTAGCAGAAGCTCTGTTTTTGTAGGCTGGTGAACGGCGTATCCTGAGATCAATAGTTTCGTGAAAATATCTAAACGTGCTTATTTAAGCTTTAATAGCTGAAATGTCTGAGAAATCAGGAGCAGCGGGCCTTGCGTGAGAAGATAAACGACATCTTAAATCAGTTAAGAGAAAGTTAGAATCCAAAATAAAAAGTTATTATGTGAAAAGCAGTGACGTCACCGGAAGACCTTTTGAAAACAGACCATTTTTTTAATTGTAATATTCTGTGCAACGCAGTGATGTCACCGGAAGTCGTTTTTCTCGGATTTTTTAAATTATTTTAGCTTGACAAAACCCCTAAATGTGTTTGGGCGTGCGGCAGCGCGGGGGAGGGGGGGGGGGGGTATTGTCAGAACTAATCATTATCCTGTCTTCTGTAGCATAGCACTCGGCCAACTGTCTGATGCAAGTACAGCGCTGCCAGAAACATGACGTGATTCTACCAATGCTAGCTGAGTGATGAGCGGACGTCGCAGACATCAGCCCATCATTCACCCATCATTGGCTTCTGGCAGAGTACCTGGGAGGCTGGCAGGATGGATACATCAGGTGATGGAGGGATGTCTAGGAGTCAGCTGCATGGAGGACTGGTCATTGTTAGTCTGCCATGTGTACGTCCACGAACAATGACTAATTGAGTGTGGTGCTATTGTAGTCTGGTCAGTGACTGGACAGGTCCTGATGTCACACCCATTAAGTACCGGTGGTATTGACTTCATAGAACCACATGTGAAACACCTTAAGCACAGGTGGTGCTTACTGAATAGGTCCACATATATAACCAGATAACACCTCTTAGATAATGGTGGTACGGATATTTACCCAGATAGTACTATCAATAATAGTTATTCAAGATACTTTACAAGCCCACACATGACACTGGCTGGATCAAAGCACTGCACGATGTACAATTTTTTGAGAACAGTTTTGTATGAAGAATAATATTAATGTTTTAAAGATGTGTAGTTTATTAGCCATTAATGGGAGCCGGTCACCGGCATGTAAAAATAAAAATTTAGTAATTCATAAATATATCATACCACGAGGGATTATTACTAATTATGGATCGCATTATCATATCAAAACATATTGTACATGATACACCTACCATTACTTTTGCAAGAGAACTCATTGATGCGCGGGACACTAGGTCAACAACCCCCACATTTGGAGAGACGACTAATACTAAATGAACTATTGTGCTCATAATTACCTAATGAATTATATGTGTTATTAGATACTACAGTTTGATTACTAATGCCATTCAATTTGACTTTGTTTTACTATTTTATATAATATGGTGTGTGTGACGCATGTGAAATCTGTTTGCTGTACTTGCTGTACTTGGTACGAAATAAAGACATTATTAATATTATTATAAAATTATGTTTTAAATGTCCATTAAAAATTATCAAATAAAATATTTATATAAACAGTGTGTCTTAAAAATGATATATCACGCTTAAAAAAAACAGATAAATAATTTACAATCCATAGATCGGTATCAAATAGCTCCACAATTTGGGCACTGCGACACAGAAGACCATCAGAATAAACTAATTACTTACAGAATTAACTTCACAATCAGAGCGAAGGCGACTCACCATTTTACGGGGCTGTAAAATATTACAATGCTGAGCACTGAAATTATTTTGCGTTTTTTTTTAAATTTGAAATCATCATAAATGTATTAGTCAACTATTTCCGCTTCATTTGAATGTTTTATGGGTCTGCGGCCAGTATAAATATGTTTACTCTTACAGTGCGGGGATCGACTTTAGACGGCAGATTCTGACGTCTAAAGTCGATCCCCGCACTGTAAGGGTTAATTACAGAACACAAGTCTAATATATTCCACCATTTTTACGTACATTGTAAAATAAGCATAATAAACCGAGAATATTTGGTATGTTTGAAGACTCCCCCTATCATGATTATCAAGGTTAAAATCCCTAACATGAAAGCCAACATGAGTACATTTATCTGACTTCAATATTGTTGAATTAACAATAAGCGCCCGTACACAATATTTTACGTTAAAGAAAAGAACAATTATCGTAACCAGGCATGCCCGGTCAGTATCGAGTAAGATCCTCAGTGGCTTGTTTTATGTATGCTTTCTGCAGACATATTCTGAGCACGTTCTGAGCGTCGTTTTGTTGTGGCTGTATTGTTATACTTTGCACAGGAATAATACTCGTGGTGTTGACTATGCCAATAAAAACATTTCGTGAACTCGTAAAATCAGCGTAGCCATTTTTTTTATTATTTCTGACTTCCTCTCTCCGGTCGTGTATGTACACTCACTTACGTTACGTACATAATTTTCACCTGAAATGTCCAGGGTTTTTACTATGTCCATTGTATATTAAAGGGGTGTATACAATGAATGGGGTTTTAGTCCACTTTTGGGCACATATAGGCTAAACAGGACCGGGTTAACTTCCTGAGGATTGTGAAATGAATGAGATGACACTGCCCTCTAGACACAGGATTCGAAATTACAAGCCACGAATTTTATATTCTACTCAGATATTTTATTTTTTATGATTTGAATGTTTTCAATCATATGTTAAAGGTGATAACTGCAGCAGCGATTCACATACAAGGCCAATGAAAGCAAGGAACAAACCCAGGTGTCTGGGTTGAGTGCTACATAACTAACCCTTATAGTACTGAAATATTTATTTTATTTCGTAACGTCATAAATGCAAGTTATTTCCGCTTAAACCTTACAGCGCTGAAATATGTACAAAAAACAATAAATCAACGGGTTATTTTTAATTTGAAATCATCTTAAATGTCTTAGTTGGCCCTTCTGCTTCATTTGAATAGTTGTTTTAAGGGTCCGTGGCCATTATAAATTTTTTACTCTTACAGTGTGTGGCTAGACTTTAAAGTCGGCCCCCGCATTACAAGGGTTTACTTGAATACCTATGTTATGGCCATTTCTAATTTTTGAATTATTTTGACGTCAGATTCTGACGCCAAAACTCCATTCCCTCACTGAAAGGGTTAAAGCTAGCATAATTGTAGAAAAACATGTTTATATATGACAAAAATCATTAGCATATTACATGTTGGGATTTATCTTTGATTAGGTTGTTGGCATATTGTCGCCTCGGAGCTAAAAGATCCTATCTGCCACTCTGACGAGTGTCAGATAGGATCCTTTAGCTCCGAGGCGACGATATGTGCACCTGACTATATATTGTTGATGTATTTTCCCAGCCTGTTTCCTCCCTGCCATTACAGCATGTTAATTCTAGCCCTTACAGCGCGGGGATCGATTTTACACGTCAGAATATATTTATAAAACCCTTAGACCGTATACCCATAACATAGGAATTCAAAAAAATATTTTTACAATCTGAAATCATCAAATGTTTTGGTTAGCTATTTCTGATTAATTTAATGAATCAAAAACAGCTAACCAAGACATTTCTGATGATTTCAAATTGTACAAATCCTTTGGTCTTCATGGTATATACGAAAGTAGTTCAGCGCTTTAAATAAAGGAGGCAAGGTTTTTACGGAAATAGTTACACGAGGCTTATATACTGGTCAGATACAGCTAAGTACCGATGTGTATGTATGTCTGCCGCATGTCGTCCGCATCCGAATACACGTTTTATCATTGCAGCACTGATGTCCACTATAAGCCTAGTGGTATTTCTGTGTATGAAATCTCAGTTCGCTGATGTGGAATGTTGTCGTCTGTGCTGCATTATATACCACTTGTGTAACCTTTATAAATAAAAATATAATAAAATGTTGCCCGTGTTATGCACCTGTTGCGACATTCATTAAATATATATATATATATATATATATATATATATATATATATATATATTGTTTTAACATGTTTAAATATGTAGATCGCGGTACGACATCGAGACTCAACTGCAAGTGCATGTTAACAAACTATGCATATATGACCGGCACCAGAGGGCTCATTTGTTCCTGTTATGGCTCGAAACTCAGATGTACTCGGTTTAAATCTCTGCTAGGTCGGATGTTTGTGATAGAGGTTGTGCATATACGGTGTTCCAAACTGTTCAAAGGCACGGAGTGTGCAGTGCGGTCTATGATATTGTGTACTATAAAGAACTCTTGAAATAATTCGATAAGGGTAGGGTATAGTCCCGACTTCAGGCTTCCTACTGGCGCTATATTGTCATTGTTGTGCAGAAAGCGACGTAAAGCCACATTCACTATAAAATAGTATACAGATTTATTTCACTATCAGTTTTTTTAAGAATTCACTCACTGTTTCCCAGGCTAGTATGCAATTAATATGTAGGAGTATTGATTAATAATAACGCAATATTGGAGCACTTTGTATAATTACTTTATTGTGATATTGCCATTTTTGTGACATTAAAGCGACGTAAAGCAACATCCACTATAAAATCATATTATTTTGTATATTATATAGATATACTTCAGCATCAGTTTGTTTAATAAATCGTCCGTGACCTTACCATAGTGATAGATCTACATTGAACATGCTTGTCACACACATTTGCTGGATGCTTGTGGTTTTGTTTTTGGACGGTTTTCACAAAGAGGGTCATATGTTAAAAACAGACAATGTGTGTGTGTGTGATGGAGTGTCGGGACGTGACGTATAGATCTGCCAGTCTATTCTACACAAACGCTACAGTTAACCATGTGGTGGCTAAATGTTGGGCCAGCATTGCAGATGATGGCCCAACATTGAACCAACACAGGATCTGAGTTAACAGAAATGTGAAACCCATATTCATAGCTTTGTAGCAACCGTAGATGTAAATAGGGGGACAGACCGCTTTGGCGATGTCTATATTTGCGAGATTGTATTGCTACGGGCTATGTAAAATACTTCATATCTTCCGTATCTAAATTCCGAATTTAATACGAAATTTAATTATTTTGGCGTCGCAATATTTTACCCCGATTTAAATAAATTTTGATTTATTTTCATATGTGCAAATGTAATAATTGTGTATGCCATTTGTCACCCCATGTTCGCATTAAAATATAAATTAATTATAAGATGTATAAGTCAGACCCATTGCACGAAATGGTCGCATTTATAGGCCTATAAATTACATTTTTTGAACTATTTACCCGCTAAGTCATCTCACTTAAATTTTTACCAACTTGGAAGTGTTTCTCGCCACCATGATTCACAATTTAAGTGGATGAAAATTACCCATTACCCATAGCTACTGATTAGCTAAAGCTAATCCTCATCACTGTCACTTTCATCTACTGCACTGTCATCAGACAACACTTCTTCTCTGATAAACTTGCTACATCGTCATCACTTTCCAAAGTATCATCTTCTTCTGCTCTGTCTACTGGGATAATTGGACCTTGACACCAGACGGGCACAAAATTGGCTCTGGTCAATATTTCTCACTTCTGCTTCAAAATAGAGTAGTACATGTGAACTCTTCTAGGTCGGTCACCAAGCCATCGGAGATATGTCAAACATCCTCTAATATACATCTTGAAATAGCATATTCTTCTGAATCAGTATTATGTTTTCATTTTTTCTACGCCTTTGAATGCGCTGGTTGTATCCTCTTCAGGATGTGAGTGATGCACCAGTCCCAAGTGATTTAAGCAGCACTGTGGTCATGAATACAAGATGACAATGCTATCATCAATGTTATGTCCAAAATCACCAGCAATTTTCATCTCATTGCACATAGAATATTTGACAGCATACCAAGGAGTGGTGACTTTATCCTTAGCACAGCCAGGTATAAAGAAGGCTCGATTAAGGAAATGGAGAGACAGATGCGTGGTACCATTGATTACATCATTGTTCTCAAATCAAAAATAAACTTATACTGTCTCTATGCATAAGAGCAAGGCTATGATACAGTTCGCATTCGCATTTCTGACAAGAAGGTTTCTGATTGTAATTCACATAGCCAACAATTATGGTTGGACGCTTTGCACTGCCCTTCTGTGTCTTCTATCTCTTCGCGCATTCA